>JACMZG010001870.1:46069842-46206036 GCA_018340805.1 Microvelia longipes | reverse complement strand
TGTTTTCATGACAAGGCAAAATAACGCGGTCACACTGCGTATATGAACACTAGAACGCTCATCCCCCACACTTTTAAAGCTAATATATTTTAAGTCCTCGAAAAGCAAAAAAAAAAAAGAAAAATAAGAAGAAAGAACAAAAGGAAAGTCACTCCATTAAAAAACTTTTAGCAGAGATGCTTTTCTTTTTAGTGAATTTCCTTTGAAATAATTCGCTAATGGGATTGGTACGACCTGTTTTCCTTTTCCTCATTTATACCGTAGGTATAAAGGAAAGTATTATGTTTGTAAAAAAATCCGAAACCGAGATGAAACCGGAATTATCAGTTTCAGGCGTTTTTAAGGCCTCCTGAGTGATTTGTGTGTGTGGTGTGTCTGTTATCATTGTAGCGCCCAGTGTATTTATGCTAGAGAGTAGAATTTTTGTACAAAATTCATTCTACCGCTGTAGTTGACAATAGTAAGAAAATATGTAGTAGAAAATATTTCTTTTATGACGTCATTAACCCGCAATAATGAATCAGTGAAAATTTCGAAAATCATAAAACGCGAAAAAATGATGGATCGGATTGAGATTTGGCACGCATGTGACATATGAGACTAACTATGTGTTAAGTTTCATCTCATTATCAGCATTAGTTCAATTTTATTGAATGACTTGAGTACTTTTTTTAAAGAAATCATATCCGATTGAGTTGAAATTTGGTGCAATATATACCATTACCTAATAAATAAGTACATAAAGTTTCGTTTCAATACGAAAAATATATCAATGATTTTTGTTGGATCATAATAATTAATGAGCATTGAGCGTGGTCAGTGCGTTATGGGTGACCGCTGAGAAGGATACGGATGCATTTAATATCTGAAGACGAGCGAAGCGATTCTAAAGTCATGTTGCAGCATAAATTTGGCGAACTGTATTTCTGAGGACAAGCAAAACGAGTCCGAAGCAGGGAGGATGAGCGTAGCGAATCCGATGTAATGAGGAAAAGTTCCGAGGTATCCCGTACCCGATTTTTTTTTTTATATTTGAACTCTTCACATAATGTACGTATTCATAATAACTATATTTTCCTCGCCTACTACCTGTTTTCCTTTACAGTTTTGGTGTAAAAGAAAAATTATTATTTTCACCAGTTTACCCTATAAATCCACCACATTTGGTTGGAATCCTCGTGTTCCATGTGATGGATGCCATTTGTATATCCGTAACGGAGTTTAAAACATCTGATAATATTAAGACTAATGTTTGTATCTCTATACCATTTGTATCTTTAAAGATAACCCAGTGTGTAGGCTTTTGTGAATCGGAAACCGAAACTGCTCTCACATACTTCTGAGATGTGAAGCCCTAGCCTTTCAAAGATTCTCCAACATTGGTAGCAGCACTCTCACTTAGTTTGACTCTACCAATGAATCACTGGTCAAAAAGATCCTAGACCTAGTCCGGGGAAAAGGATTATTCTGACCTGGACCAATTGAGGGGATTGTACAATAGACTTCCAGTCGCAGTGCAAATGGGGTCTATCCTCGACTCCAACCCCAATCTTTAATAATAATAATAATAATGGTTGTATTTGTTGACAGCATGATTGACATGACAAGATTGACAGAGTTTAATTTATTCTTTTTGTTAATTCATTTATTAATATAGTTTTCGACCTGTAACTCTATATCTTTTAATAGGTTATGGGCCCAGCACGCTTCCACTGCGCAGTTAACTCTATATCTTTTAATAGTATTAACACCGGACCTTTTGAAGAATTATCCGTTTTAGGGGGTTTTAAGACGCTCCGAGCAGTTTTCATCATGACGAATATCTGTCTGTGTATGAGTGTGTTCCTGTGGCATGCATACCATCTGCTGTATTCGAGCTAGAGGGTTGAAACGGGACATGAAAAAACAAGTTTTAGGTCTAGCTGTGCTCTCAATATATTTTGAAGATGCCTTCCACCGCGAAACGACCATTCATCGTCTACATTGACGCGGTTACCGGAAGACCTAAATCTCCATTTACTTTACGAATAAAGTTTAAATAATATAATTAAAATACTGAAATAAAGTTAAAGTAATGCTTAAAATAATTCATAATTCATTTCAATGAAGACGAATTTCGAATGATGTAACAGTTCCCAGATGTAGCATTGCATTTTGCTTGTTACATTTCCTAGGTGTCTCTCGCACAATTATGTTGTGTCAACTATTCGTGTTTTGCAAACTCGGTAGTATCAAATTATATAACTTAAATAATTCATTTCAATGATGACGAATTTCGAATGATGGAACAGTTCCAGATGTAGCATTGCATTTTGCTTGTTACATTATCTAGGTGTATCTCGCACAATTATATTGTGTCAACTATTCGTGTTTTGCAAAACTCGGTAGTATCAAATAATATAACTTAAAATAATTCATTGAAAAGCTTCTCTGTTGGAGGCATGAAAGTAAAAAAATACATTCAATCGTTATTTATTTAGTTAACGATAAAAGTTTTGTCGGACATACTAAGTTTACATATTCATCACTCTGCTTTATCTCTATTATCTTTAACATCTATGAGTGTAAAAGTTATACAGACTAAAAGGAAGAGTAGAGAAGGTTATTTGAAGCCCAATGGAAACAAGTTAGGGTTTATTTTAAGCCCGAATATTGTTAAATATTTATCAGGGTTAAAGCTTTATTTTTACCATGACTCCATTTTAAAGCATCAAAAATCCGTAATTTGTTTTTTGTATTCTCAGTTATCACTATTAATTTAATTAATAATAATAATTTTACATTCAGAAGGGAAATGTGACTTTTTTCCCTCTTAAGTGAAAAATGTGAAACTTTACACTGAAAGGTTTTATAAGCAATATACGGCTAAAATCAATTGACAGCTTTTATATCCACAGGAGGAGACAGGAATAGGAAAAAGTCTTAGCAGAAACACAAATGAGTTTCAGGATTCTAAAAAAATCGGTTACGAGGTACCTTGGAACTTTTCCTCATCATATCGGATTCGCTACGCTCATCCTCCTACTTCGGACTCACTTCGATTGTCATCAGAGAATACAAGTTGTTAAATTTATACTGCAACACGTCTTCGGACTCGCTTCGCTCGTTCTCAGATAGTGAAGAAATCCGTTTCATTCCCAGCAGTCACCCATCCAGTAATTCACCACGCTCAATGCTACTTTACTATTATGATCCAACAAAAATCATGGATATACTTGTCGCATTAAAACTAAACTTAGTGTACTTATTTATTACGTAAAGGTGAACACACTGATTTTCAGCTCGATTGAATTTACGGCCGATTTTTAACAATTTTTCTCAACATGTTATCTAATGAAAACTGAACTAATGCTGATAATGAGATGAGACTTGGCTACATGCGTGCCAAATTACAATCAGATTACGACAATTACCACGTTTCATAATTGATTTGCTGAGTCAATTTTGCGGGGTTATAATGTCGTAAAAAACTTTTTTTCCGGATAGCATAACTAAAAACCTATAGACTAAGGCCCGTATTCAAAGACGTTTTCCTAACATTTCCTACATTTTCCTAACATTCTCCTAACTTTTTCCTAACATTTTCCTACATTCTCCTAACACCTAAATTTTCCTAACATTTTCCTAACTTTTCCTAACATTTTTCCTAACATTTTCCTAACATTCTCCAACATTTCCTAACTCCTAACATTCTCCTAACACTCACCTTAGGTTTAGGTAAGGGAAATGTTTTTTAAGCCACGATATTTAAATGATCGTTCCCGTTTTTTAAAAGTCATTTAGAGGCTTCGCATGATTTTTTTTAAAGAACCTAAGGTAGTTAAGTCAAAAAGTGATACCATACGTAATATATCGCAAAATATCAATGTTATTAACTTATTACCTGGATTTACGACACACTTTGTCGTGTTAATAACTATCTACAAAATTTACATATTATAAGTTACTATTAATCCACTTACCTTACTATTAGGGAGTTTACCCTGAAATTCTTTTAACAATCAGATTTTTTATTTTCTATGGTCTGTTTGTGCGGGCTATCGATTCAAAGAGGAAATTCAGTTGGTCCGGTGTGAAATTCAGCCATTATTATACCAAAAAATTTTACACAAACAAAAATGTAGCTTTCTCCTAGCCTAGCGGTATTCAGAATCATTTTTGAAATCTCTCCTAGGTTGTTTCCTAGGTTGTTCCTAGCTTCTTCCTAGCCTTCTCCTAGCTTTTTAAAAAATCAACCCTAGGAATGATTTTACGTAAATTTATTCGTGCTAAAACGTTAATATACCAATAAATAATAAAATTTATGGAAAAACTTACATTGAGTTAATTATATACATAATTTTGTTTTTATCTTTACAATAATTGAAACCTCAATTTTACGTATAAGGACATTTTTGACAACTAGCGCTACCTAGGAGAGAACTGTAAAACTAATAATATTGAGATATTCTACAAAATAAACAAATGATTGTAAACAAACCTGGCAAAGAATAAACTCCCTTAAAATACGTAAATTTGTAATGACAACAAACTTATTTATAGTTGACGATTATTTTAAAGTATATCTAATGTGGAAGTGCGTGACCTTGACAAGTGAAGGTTTGAAAACTAGAGAATGATTTGCATTATTTTCATTTTAATTTCATAACAAAATACGAAAAAAAATTGTAAACTATTTAGAAAAAATGAAAACAGTGTTGCACTGATTAACAGGTCTCTATTGACACCTTTTGGATTCGTACAACCTGACTTGAAACGCTTGATACTGCTTTATTTATGAAAGCTGTTACAATAATGAACATTGTATTTGTATTAACTCTACTGTTTACTGAAAAACATATGTAAATAAGTTTCTAATATATTTAACATTCGCCAAAGCAGGCCGCATTGTGTTAATGACAAAGTGTGTCGTAATCCAGGTAATAAGTTAATAACATTGATATTTTGCGATATATTACGTTACTTACATGGTATCACTTTTGACTTAACTACCTTAGGTTTACTAAATAAAATCATGCGAAGCCTCTAAATGACTTTTGAACACGATAGGAGAATGTTAGGAAAAGTTAGGAGATGTTAGGAAAATGTTAGGGAATGTTAGGAAAATGTTAGGAGAATGTGTTAGGAAAATGTTAGGAAACGTCTTTGAATACGGGCCTAAATTATGAACAAAATATCTTCCCTTTAGCATAATACACTGGGAGGTCCCCCATATTACTACTGTAATATGGGGGGGGGAGTGGTAATAACTACAGGCAAGTAGGCCACGTTGTTGGGCCCTTTTAGCCAGCTCCCTAAGATAGTGTTGTACCCTTTTTAATTTCAAGTGTAGGTATATTTCTTCTAATCTAGACAGAAGAACCGTGGATTTCTATGGTTCCTAGAAATCCATAGTTTTGGTGAAAACTAGGAACAACGCGTACCCTCGCAGTTAAACCAAATCTCCATACACTTTAAACAACAAGGGAGACACACTATAGTATTATAATGAATCTACTATGAGGGTCCTAAATTTTGCCTATACCCAGTTTAATTTAAGGGAAGGATCTTTAACGAGTACTTGACAACGACAGGCTCGAGACACCGGCTTTACGTCCCTTCTGAAGGCGTGGTACGCAGAATTCTTATCCCTCTCATAAAAATCCCAAAGGCCGTGCAGGAATTGAACCCATGACTAATAAACTCAGAAGTTTAAAGTCATTCATTCTGTGTATTGCCGCGTACCTTAACCACTGCACCACGGGTGACTCTTTAAAAAAAATAGGTAAAGGTAAAAAAAGGTACTAGCAGAAACACAAATGAGTTTAAGAATTATAAAAAAATATTAGCAAGAACTGAAATGAGTTAAGAATTAACAAAATATTAGCAAGAACTAAAATGAGTTTAAGAAAAAATATTAGCAAAACTGAAAATGAGTTTAAGAATTATAAAAAAATATTAACAAGAACTAAAACTGAGTTTAAGAAAAAATATTAGCAAAAACTGAAAATGAGTTTAAGAATTATAAAAAAATATTAACAAGAACTAAAACTGAGTTTTAAGAAAAAATATTAGCAAAACTGAAAATGAGTTTAAGAATTATAAAAAAATATTAACAAGAACTAAAACTGAGTTTAAGAAAAAATATTAGCAAAAACTGAAAATGAGTTTAAGAATTATAAAAAATATTAACAAGAACTAAAACTGAGTTTAAGAAAAATATTAGCAAAAACTGAAATGAGTTTAAGAATTATAAAAAATATTAACAGAACTAAACTGAGTTTAAGAAAAAATTAGCAAAAAACTGAAAAATGAGTTTAAGAATTATAAAAAATATTAACAAGAACTAAACTGAGTTTAAGAAAAAATATTTGCAAAAACTGAAAATGAGTTTAAGAATTATAAAAAAATATTAACAAAAACTAAAACTGAGTTTAAGAAAAAATATTTGCAAAAACTGAAAATGAGTTTAAGAATTATAAAAAAATATTAACAAGAACTAAAACTGAGTTTAAGAAAAAAAAAATATTCTAAACATTCTTAGCTTGTGACTTCTGGTTGTTACCATTTTATATTCTTTCGACTAAGGGAGGAGTTAGAAAAGATCACCTGGGAGAGTAAAAATGTTAGTAATATTTAATTTAAAATTAAGGTTATCTCAATGTAAGAGATGTAGATAGAGGACAGCGTAGGAGTTGTAGGGTCTAAATCAATATGAAACTAACCTATTATGCCAAGATAATAAACCAGCTCCTCAGCCAAATTCTAACCGCTATTTTGTTATTATGCCAAAATTATGTGCTTATTTTCAGTTGTGGTAAATTTCTGACTTGATAACAGTTATGGTAACATTTGTTGAATGATTGTTTCACTATAATTAGATAAAGAAGAAAAGGTTGTTTATAATTTTCTTTATCATTTTTATTTTTCCTCATATATACTGTAGGTATATGGGGTTTGTTTTTTCACTAAACATTTGAACCTGAGATTTTATATAAAAGATGCTTTTCAGGTTAAGGACTGATGTAAAGGGAATGAAACTGATTTATTTACTTTCTAAGGATGCGCGAAACAAAGTCCGAATACGTGTTGCAGTATAAATAGAATGACTTGTATATGCTGAGAACAAGCAAAGCAAGTCCGAAGCTGGGAGGATGAGCGTACCAAATCCGATGTAATAAGAAAAAGTTCCGAGGTACCCCGTTCACTAAGCAACAATTTCAAGACGCAGAAAAATATTTCTTTAGCACGCATGTAGTCATAAATAAAATAAAAAAATGTTTTCAATTTTATTTTAAATTTATCAGCATTAGTTCAAGTTTTCATTAAATATACGTTTTTTTTCTTTAAATCGACAATAATAATTTAATTAACTTAAATTTTGATAGCAGTGTTTTCCTTTAAGTAAAAATATGTATAGTAAGTTTTATTTCAATTCCGCTAGCATAGCTACAGTTTTGTTGGATCACTAATGTAAGCAGTATTAAGCTAGGTCAGTGCCCGGATAGAGGACAGAAGCAAGTCTATATATTTAATCAGAGTAGTAAGGATAGATATATAATCTATATATTTATTCAAGTGGATATATAATGTATATTTTTAGTCTAGAGTAGTAAGGATGGATATATAAATGTATATATTTAGTCTAGAGTAGTAAGGATGGATGTATAAATGTATATATTTAGTCTAGAGTAGTAAGGATGGATATATAATGTATAAATTTAGTCTAGAGTAGTAAGGATGGATATATAATGTATATATTTAGTCTAGAGTAGTAAGGATGGATATATAAATGTATATATTTAGTCTAGAGTAGTAAGAATGGATATATAAATGTATATATTTAGTCTCTTAGAGTAGATAGAATGGATATATAATTATATTTAGTCTAGAGTAGTAAGATGGATGTATAAATGTTATATTTAGTCTAGAGTAGTAAGAATGGATATATAAATTGTATATATTTAGTCTAAGGATGGATGATGACGTATAAGGATGATATATAATGTATATATTTAGTCTAAGGATGGAGTATATGTAGTCTAGAGTAGTAAGGATGGATATATAATGTATATATTTAGTCTAGAGTAGTAAGAATGGATATATAATGTATATCTTTAGTCTAGAGTAGTAAGCATGGATATATAATGTATATATTTAGTCTAGAGTAGTAAGCATGGATATATAATGTATATATTAGTCTAGAGTAGTAAGATGATGTATAATGTATATATTTAGTCTGAGTAGTAAGAATGGATATTAATGTATATATTTAGTCTAGAGTAGTAAGGATAGATATATAAATGTATATACTTGTCTAGAGTAGTAAGAATGGATATATAATGTATATATTTAGTCTAGAGTAGTAAGGATAGATATATACAGGGTGTTTCATATGAAGTGTCCACCAAAAAGGAGGTGATAGTACTCCTCAAAAGGAACAAAAAATGTCCTATAATAAACCTCGATCCCAACCGTTTTCCCACAAGGTCAAATTTAATATTTAAAAAAAAAATATTTGACCTCAAATCATAAAATTGTTAATAGGGATTTAAATATTCATGCTAGAAGGCGAAATTGGTATTATTAGAAAGCTGAGTTAAATTTCCTAAAGACAAACTATAACTATGTCAAATATTTTGGAACTACTGCCCAAAATTTTGCATGAAACATGATTTTTTTTAAAAAATGAATTTTATGGAATTTTTGTAGTAGGGCATTAGGAAGTTAGAGATGAGCAAAGTTCAGCCAAGAACGGAAAAAACTTCTCTTATGACTGCCCTTTAAGAAAATGTAAATATTTTCATACATTCAATAGTAAAAAATGTAAGTTATTGTTGCTAGAAGTTGCAAAAACTGATCATTTTTGTCATATAAAAGTGAAAATAATGTGTTATTTTAACAGAATATTTTATTTTCGAAAATAATTTAACGAAACGATTTTTAGACTCTAGAAGGTAAAATAAACCTATTTTGTTCTTACACATTTTTCTCTAAAACCACTCTTTTCTCTTGCTTTAGAGATTTTTAATTATTTTATGTACCATGTTAATTAACATTGTAGACATATGCAAAAATGCCAAAAAATATCAGTTTTTCTAACTTCTAGGAAGAATGGCTTAAAATTTTGACTATTGAATGTATTAAATTATTTAACTTTTCTGAAAGGGCAATCATAAGAGAAGTTTTTTCCGTTCTTGGCTGAACTTTTGCTCATCTCTTACTTCCTCTAACGCCCTACTACAAAAATTCCATAAAATTCATTTTTTTTAAAAAAATATGTTTCATGCAAAATTTTGGGCAGTAGTTCCAAAATATTTGACATAGCTAGTAGTTTGTCCTTTAGAAAATTTACTCAGCTTTCTAATGATACCAATTTTGTCTTCCTAGCTTGAACAGTTAAACCCCTATTAACAATTTTATGATGTGAGGTCAAATATTTTTTTGAAATATTAAATTTGACCTTGTGGGAAAACGGTTGGAGATCAGGGATTATATTATAGGACATTTTTTGTTTCTTTTCAGGAGTACTATCACCTCCTTTTCTGGTGGACACTTTATATGAAACACCCTGTATAATGTATATATTTAGTCTAGAGTAGTAAGCATGGATGTATAAATGTATATTTTTAGTCTAGAGTAGTAAGGATGGATATATAATGTATATATTTAGTCTAGAGTAGTAGGGATGGATGTATAAATGTATATTTTTAGTCTAGAGTAGTAAGAATGGATATATAATGTATATATTTAGTAGAGTAGTAAGCATGGATATATAATGTATATATTTAGTCTAGGAGTAGTAAGCATGGATATATAATGTATATATGTAGTCTAGAGGTTAGAATGGATATATAATGTATATATTTAATCTAGAGTATAATGGATGTATATATATTTTAGTCTAGAGTAGTAAGGATGGATATATAATGTATATATTTAGTCTAGAGTAGTAATGATATAAATGTATATATTTAGTCTAGAGTAGTAAGCATGCATATATAATGTATATATTTAGTCTAGAGTAGTAAGGATGGATGTATAAATGTATATATTTAGTCTAGAGTAGTAAGAATGGATATATAATGTATATATTTAGTCTAGAGTAATAATATTATTTAAGAAAATAACATTTTCAATATAATGCTTTCTTTCAATATTTTTTTTTTTTTTATATATTAGCTTTTGTTTAACATTCTTTCAATATAATGCTTTTTATTAGCTATTGTTTAGACTAGAATTCTTGTTTTTTAACAAAAAATGTATATTTTAGAAAGACTTAACCCGTATCAATATAATTCAGTTCAATCTTGAATTCCTCTAACTTGTAGAGCCCTTTAAACCTACCCTTCCGTGATCTGCTCCAAAGTCTTTAAAATATTTCGAGAAATCCCTTCCTTTATAAATAAATAAATAAATCTTTATTTGCATAAATACTAATACAAGTACAATGGCAAATCGTCAAATATACAAAAATTAGAAGTAACATAAATTACTCAAACATAATTTTATTAGAGAAGTACTCATTAATACTATAAAAAGGCTGCTCTGTCAAGGCTTTTTTTACGGCTTTTTTGAAATGATCTATTGGCAACTCTTGAATTTTTACATCTAAATGATTAAAAAGTTTTACCCCCAATACACTATGACCCACTTCTGACTTCTTAAGTCTATGAGTTGGTATTGTAAGTACATTTTTATTCTTTGTATTATATCTATGATAATCACTATTGGTTTTAAATTTATTTAAGTTCTTTTTAATAAAGAGCACAGAATTAAAAATAAAAGATTTATGACAGTCATTATTGCCAGTCTCTTAAATGAAGATTGACAGTGTGAACCAGGTTTGGCTCCCGTTATTCTTCTAATTATCTTTTTTTGATAAATAAGCAATGGATCTAAATTGACGTGTCCCCAGGCAATAATAGCATAATTTAACCTGCTCTGAACCAGAGATTTGTAGACGAGCACAAGAGTTTCTTCTGGTAACGAGTCTTTTAACTTTCTAAAAACAAATAAGTACCAAGCAATACTTTTAGTCATTGTTGTGACATGGTCTTTCCAATTTAATTTACCGTCATAGTGACTCCCAGAAATTTTACTGGTTGTTTTTGTAATCAAGTCGGAGACTTATGATTAATGACTGTGTTTTTATCTTTATTTAGTATAAGTCATTGCTACTAAACCAATATTCCATTTTACTTAATCTTTGATCTCCTATTTTTTTCAGCTTAGTTTCGTCAGAATGGCGGTGAGTCAGGTTGGAATCATCTGCAAAGGTAGGTTTTTATAATATTTTCTGTATTAGTTAGGTCCATGAACATTGGCATATCATTCGTGCTTAGAAGGTACAGAATAGGGCCTAAAATGGATCCCTGTGGAACCCCTTTATTAATTAATTTATGTTCTGAACATACATTGTTGTGTTCTACGTATTGCACCCTATGTGAAGGAATTCTTTGAGTAACGAATAAGCGTTTCCTTTGATGTTTTAGAAGTTTCACATTTTTTAAGTAGAGTGAAATACATACTCTATCAAAAGCTTTTGATAAATCACAGCAAGTAAGCAGAGTATGTTCACCACTCTCTAATCCTTCAAGCGCTGATTCTACTACTTTAAGTATAGCTTCTATAGTAGACCTTCCTCTCCTGTATCCATACTGTGTAGGTACTAATAATTCTTTACTCGACTTATCTTCTTTCTGGCCGCTTATAGAGGGAGTTATTGTCTTGTAATTTAGGGTATATCCTTCTTTTGTTTTATTTAAATATTACATTAGTTTATTTACCCTCTAAGTACCTTTTAGCAAATATCTAAAGAAAAAATGAGATTATGGGATATCATGGAGGTGGGTGTTTTTAAAAACAGGACACTTTTCATAAATATATATATATATATAATATATATATATTATATAAATATATATTATATATATATATATATATGCTCTTGTGACATTAATTTTTAAATTTACGTCTTTATTTAATTTCTGGAGAAAATTATTACTCTATTTTATGGAGACATTAAGTGGTCAAAACAAAATTGTTTCTCTTGTTCTTAGGTTTATTTAACATCAATATGCCCTGAATATGCAAAGATGAAGCGAATTATAGTTATAATGCAAAAATTGAGGAAATTTATTCATCTCATTTACAATCTGAGGACGAGTGAAGCGAGTCTGAAGACATGTTGCAATATAAATTTGGCAAATGGCATATTCTGAGGACGAGGGAAGCGAGCCCGAAGTAGGGAGGATGAGCGTAGCGAATCTGATGTGCTGAGAAAAAGTTCCGAGGTACCGCGTACCCGATTTTTTACTGATACATTTGAAATATCTAAATTATTTTTGATTAATTACCCAATATACTTCGGGTTATCAATTTTAAAGGAAATTAGTTACTCTATTTAAGAAAAAAGCTTTGTACATTTTTAAAAGCAGTCTTAGAATCGTTTGTAAAACTAACCTAAATAATATTATACCATTTTCAATTAATACACTCTAGTTTATTTTAAAATAAAATGATAGAACGAGTGAAATAAAGCAGTGACTGAACGAGATTAATGAAGCTTTAATTTATTTTGTTCTACAACTCACGAACAGAGGAAATACTAGAAGGCTCTCGAGGGAATCATTTGTATTCAAAACATAAAAAGTATTGGGAATTACAGAAACTTGTCGACGTTCCGCATCACCTCTCCTACGCAAGAGCTACCTCTAATAACTTCAAACCCTTCGTTACAGCAAAAAGACATAACTCCGAACCCTCTAACTCCATTTAAAGTTGCATTAAATTTTTAACCCATACTTATTTTGATGAAATTCGTTTTGAAGGTTGCATTTGAAAGTTCGCGTTATATGAAATTATGTAAATATTTTTTTATTAATAACTATCAGTGATACCCGAGCTTAGCTGGGAAAATAGTTTATTTATCAAACAACAAATTTTTAATTAGTTCTTTGAGGACTTCAAAACATAGAAGCTGCTAACAGCTGTAGCATCAAGAAAATTCTTTGTTTATTCGGCGATTGTCAAGCCGTGCTTAGTGATTGCTCGGTACTAAGTTCCTTGCTTTGATAAGTTGTCAATTAAAAATGAAAACCTTAAATCTCTAAGAGTTTGAAGATGACTATTTTGTCTTATACGTACTTGAAGCAGGCCAAAACTTATAGAGAGATCGAAACCAATCCCAGAGGAGGCGAAATTTACACATGCATAAGAGGAGTCTACTGATATATACCTCGTCATAGAGGGCGAATTTTTGCTAGGGGGGACGACCCCCCCCCCATGGCCCCTACCTGGCTGCGGGCCTGACTTGAAGTAAAATAATATCTATATAGTCATGATTCATCAAATAGATTCCGAGCTGTAATCAACAATAGCTGTAATAAGAATGCTACTTAACTCTATACCCAATATTATTTAGAAATAGATCTTGATAAGTGTAGAACGTGCCTATTCTAAAATATAAGTGATAGTTAAAAGTTTAGTCATGATCCGTCAATTTGATTTTACTTATGTAAAAATATGAATAAACTTACATTTTTACTTTTCCACAACTATACCGTTGGTATTTAGGGAAAGTATTGTTTGCGAAAAAAAACCGAGACCGGGATAAAACCAGAATTATCCCTTCAGGCGTTTTTAAGGCCTCCTGAGTGGTTTTCGCAAAGTTGTCTATCTGTATGTGGGTGTGTGTCTGTTATCATCGTAGCGCCAATTGTATTTATGCTAGAGAGTTGACATTTTGTACACAAATCAGTCTACCAATGTAGTTGTGCAATTCGAAAAATATTTTTTTATGACGTCATTAATCCGCAATAATGAGTCAGCAAAAACTCTCTAATGACTCGAAAATCATAAAACGCGGAAATATGATGCGATCGGATTGAGATATTTAGCACGCATGTGAGTATGTATAAAACTAATATATGTGCCAAGTATCATCTCATTATTAGTTCAATTTTTATTGAATGACTTTATTTAAAAAACTGCTCGTTTTATAAAAATTATAAAAAAATGGAAAATGGCCCAATTTAGTTGGAATTGGTACAAGTGGATATAATTACCTAATAAATAAGTACACTAAGTTTCGTTTTAATACGACAAGTATATTCATGATTTTTGTTCGATAATACAAATTTAGGAGCTTTGAGTGTGGTCATTGTGTATGGGTGACCGCTCAGAAGGATACGGATGCATTAACTATCTGAACACAAATGATGCGAGTCAAAAGGCATGTTGAAGTATAAATTTGGTGAACTGTAGTTCTGAGGACAAGTGAAGCGAGTCCGAAGCAGGGAGGATGAGCGTAGCGAATCCGATGTAATAAGGAAACGTTCCGAGGTACCCCATACCCGATTTTTTTTATTTTATTTGTCAACGGAGAAAAAACGCGACGGCCTCTAATAATAATAATAATAATAATAATAATAAGAGAGTTTATTGTAAAGAGATTCTACAAGGAACATTTACAAAGTCAGAGCCAAATTATTAAGATCCAATTATAAATTAGTTATTTTAAAGAATTCATGGATATGGTAACAAGGGTTTTCCAACAATACACCTTTTACCTTCGCACAGAACTCATTATATGGCATCTCACGGGTTTTCACAGAGATATGGTTATATAGTTGAACACCGAGATAACCATATCCTGTTCTGGATTTATTGAGTCTGTGCCGCAAAGGTAGAAGGCCATTGTTTGTACTGGCTCTTGTTCCATATCCATGAATATCTTTCACCATATCAAATCTATCAGAATTCAATTTAATATACTTCACACAATGATATATGTACAGGCAATAAAAGGTAAGTATCTTTAATTTTTTAAAAATCGGTTTACAGTGGTCAAGGTATTTAGAATTGCTAATTATTCTAACAACTTTCTTTTGTTTTAGAAAAATTTCACCTGCTTCAGCATGACCCCAGAGAAGTATCCCATAACTCATAATGCTTTGAAACAATGCAAATATGCTGTCATTAAGTAGCTTTCATCTAGATAATTTTTCAGATTTTTTATAACATAAATTTTAGAAGAAAGTTTCTTCTCTACTAGGACTATATGAGGTTTCCATGACAACTTACTATCTATGGTAAACCCTAAAAACTTAATATTAGAGCTAACATCATCTTTTCTTAGAGAGAAATTCAAGATTTGAGTTTTTTCGTTATTTATCAGAAAACCATTGAACGTAAACCATTCTTGAGCATTTATTAGCCATTGATCTAATAGTAATTTAGCTTCTTCTTTATTTTTACATTTTATTATAAAATTTGAATCATCACAATAACTTATTACTTGAGTTTTAGGCACTATACATACTTTATTTGTTTTATTCTTTATATTATTTTGTTGAATAGCTATTTTTTCTTGAATAATACTTTTTATCTTTTGTTGCAGGTAGGAAGGCATATCATTTATTGATACAAGGAAGGTGGTTCCGCCAACGTGGGAACCTTGAGGTGTCCCAGTCGTAACTGCTAGGCTATCGGATTTAATATTTTTGAGAATAACAACTTGTTCTCTATCTTTAGAATAATCTGTTAAAGTTTTCAAAGCAACTTGATCAACATTATAGTATTCAAGTTTAACTTGAGTAATATCATGAGGTACCAAGTCGAAAGCCTTTGTCAGGTCAGAACAAGCGAGCAAACAGATTTCTTATCCTCAAATGCTTCTACTATAAATTCTAGTGCAGTCTGGACAGCATCAACAGTCGACAACTTTTTTCTATATCCAAATTGTGAATTTGACAATAAATGATTGTCCTCTAAGTGTTTCATCAGTTCTTTATTAATTACCAATTCCACAATCTTTGATATAGTTGGCAATATAGAGATAGGCCTGTAACTGGATGCCAATGCAGCATCTCCCTTCTTATAAACAGGCACCACTTTAGCAATTTTAAAAGCTTTAGGGAACTCTCCATACCGTAACATCTATTGACTATATAAACAATAGGTTCTAGAATTATATATATTATTTGCTTTAATATATAAGGAGATATGCCATATATATCTTTGCTTTTTGAGTTAGACATTTTTTTAACAATTTCAATTATATCATTGGCTGATATTCCTTCACTAGCGAACCTACTCAGCTTATTATCAGATTTTCTGGCTGTTGATACTGCTTCTTTAGCTTTTTCTATATCAGCATGATTATTATTGGAGATGTTTTTAACGGTATTTATGAAGAATTGGTTCACCTCATTAGGATTTATATCTAATTGCATGGAATTTTGCTCTTTGCCTTGAATATGCTTTATTATTTGCCAAGACTCTTTACTTTTATTAGTTGCATTTTTGAGATTTCTGTATAATAGCTTCTTTTCTGTTTTCTTAAGGCTAGTCGATATTTCTTTTTCTCCATTTTATACATATTATCAAATATTTGGCCATATCCTTGTTTAAGATCAAATATATAACGTAACCAGTTCCTCATTTCATCAAGTTCCTTGGTAACCAAGGCTTTTTTGTTTATTTTTCTTTATTTTAACTTTTTTAATGGAAAACAGCTGTCATGGTACATGTTGAGAGTGTTAAGAAAAATGTCAACTTGCTCTGTTAGAGTACCTTCTTTAAACATAGAATCCCAATCAACTTGAGCAATTTGAAGCATGAAATTATCCATTTTGTCCTGGGAATATGGTCTAACATAATGGTACTTGTCCTTACAAACTTTTATGGCAAGATTAATCTCAATAAGGATATCAGCATGATCTGCTGTCTGACCAGCTAGTTTATAAGTGATTTTATTTTCTAAGTTGGAAAACACATTATCTAAACAATTACTCCCCTTTGTTGGTACATCAACTAATTTTATCATATTATACTCTCTAAGAAGATTGGTGAGACAAGTTACTTCAGGCTTTACTGGTTTAGCATTAAAATTGAAGTTGAAATCCCCACATAACACAATTTCTTGGCCGGGTTTAGATAAATTGTCTAGTACTTGTGAGAGTCTATCAAAGTATTTCTCTTTACAACCTTTATCTGATCTATAACTAACTATTATGCTTATGTTCTGTTTAGTTAGTTCAATACCTGACAACTCACAATCTATTTCTATTGACTTTATCTTATCTATATCTTTACATTCAATATCTTGTCTGGTATATATGGCTGTTCCTCCGTGTTGATAGTTTTGTCTACAGAAGTAAGATTTTAGCGCGAAGTTGTTTATTTTCATGGAGTTAATTTCAATTTCTTTCATCCAATGTTCTACTACTAATAGGACATCAATATTTTCCCGATGAAGGATAACTTCAACTTCGTCAAATTTATTGCGTAAACACTGAGCATTTATGTAATATATTCTTACAAAACGTCTATTACGAACACACCCATTTTTCGTGTTATCTATTTTTGAGCGACCCTCCTCTGTGCCCATAAAAAACGCCTGACTTGAACGTTTCTTGGCCAAAAATTTGGTTGCTCGATTAAATCTTTGTGATTAATATTAACTCCAACGCGGAAAGTTGGATATTCTGGGTTATTACTCAGAGATTCACAAGTTACTTCTATGTCCTTAATTTTTCTTTGTATATATGATTTTAAGGCTTCTTTAGTAGTACCTTCCTTTACTCTACTGACATGCAGCCAAGCTTGTTTTAGTGGTCGAGACATCCCTTCAATACTAATATTTTCTTCATCGGATTCAGTCTTTTCATCTTCTTCACCAGTTCCGATAATTACATTATTCAAGATTACAGACTGAGCAGACACTTTATCATTATTTTTTGGCCTTTGTTTTACTTGGTTGATCGTTTTTTCTTCATTAAATTTTGTTATATCTAGTCCTTGGGGCCATATTTTTGAATTAATAACCTTGTCATAGTCTTTTAGATTCACAGTTATTTTAATAGCTTTGTAATTTTTCGACTTAATCGGTGTGTCAATGATGCTTATCTCATCTGGATATTTTAGGGTTGGCTGAATAAGTCTTTTAATATGAGTTATTGTCTGATCTAAGCGCAGTTTTGATACAAAAATTGAGGCATAATTTTCCGCGATCTTTTGTGGTTTAACAGAGCCATTTTCATTTGTTAACACATCTTTATAAGATTTAATATTGGAATCTGCAACATTCTTTGGTGTACTTTCAATGTTATCAGGTTTTTTGATTGCTGGTTCTTCATTGCTCTGTTTGAATAATGGCGCCAAACTTAAATCTGTTGCAATGCCATCATGATTAGATTCAGTTTTCTTATCAGGATTTTGAATTTCGTTGTTTGGTTCAGTGGCAACACTGTCTGTCAAGGTCGTTTGGTTTAAAAAATCAAACTTGTCATTTGAAACGGTTTCTTTCTCAAAATGATTATCGTCTTTTAATAAATTAATAATGTTTTTTGTTACCTTTTCTTTATTAAGGTTTTCATTTTCGGTAACAAGTGCTTGATTTGGTGACAGTTTCCCGTTTTGATAATGTAAATACATATTCACGTTTTCGTTTCCGGTACTTGGTTGCAAGATTAGTTTTCTCATTTGTGTGAATTCTTCTTTTAAATCTTTAATTTCTTTAATTAAGTCAATAATTGATGAGTTTTTACATAAAATGCAGTAAAATTTGAGTGTTCGGACCCCCTTAGTGTAATCCATCACCTTGACTTCAGAGGCTCTCAATCCCGAGCAGTTTTTATGCATTATGTTTTCACATCCATCACATTTGTAAATTGCACAAGATTCACTTATTTCTAGGAGAAATAGACCCAGGGGTGTTTTGTTTATAAAAAGTGTAATGGCTGGAACCGGTCTCAATTTTTCGTAAATACCTTCCTGAACAAGGATCTGCAATTCTCCGACTCGTATCGGATGGGTGTCCCAGGCAGAACTCACTTTAGGGGTCAAAGGTTCTGCCTGGGACGCCCATCCGATACGAGTCGGCAGAATTGCAGATCCTTGTTCAAGAAGGTATTTACGAAAAATTGAGACCGGTTCCAGCCATTACACTGTTTGTTAACTTGGGTGGTAAATTTGAGCTGTAAAGTGCGTTCTGCCTGGGACGCCCATCCGGTACGAGTCGGCAGAATTGCAGATCCTTGTTCAGGAAGGTATTTACTAAAAATGAAACCCGGTTCCAGCCATTACACTTTTTATTAACAAAACACCCCTGGGCTCTTGGTCTAAAAGCTTCATCCATTGGAATCAAAACAGCTAACACCCCTTAAGAGGGGGGTTAAAGACTCGTACGATATATCTTGGGTTCAGTAGTGTTAGAGGTTGGGGATATAGTATAAAAGAGGGGCCTCTACCTCTTGCTCCATCCTGGTAAGCCTACTTTCCCACAGAGACAGGACAAAAATGGCTTCCACTGATCCACGCCGAGCTAAGCAGGCCTGAAATGAGGAAGAACCTCGAAGTAGTCTTTACATGGTCGAAGTCATTCTAAAACGATTGCGACCGGTTTCAGCTCAAGCGGACAATCCTAAGTGACGAAAATGGTATTTTTATGAATATATTTTTTTTCGTTTTTAAAAGGTGTTCTAATTGACAATTTTTGTGTGTTTATTTGTAAAGCTTTTACATTTTTGAGTGAAAGTGTGAAGCTATGGATGAATTTAATGACGACGATAATATGGAGTTAATTGGACGTTTGTTTTTTTTTCAATTAAGTATATAGCGCAGTTTATTTAATGAGTGCTACCTCAAAAAAAAATAGTGTATGCCATCCGGCTGAGAATGTCTTTATGTCTTGGCAATTTTTCCCGACTCGCTTCGCTCGTCGGTAAATCTAATTGCCGTGACATAAAGACACACTTCTTAGCCTTATGGCATAAATAACTATTATTTTTATTATAAGAATAGTTCCTAATTACTTTATAATCAAATAGATCCTAATATTTTATTACAAATGCATTACAGAATTATATGAATAATGATAGTCGTGTAGGACAAAGATTAAGTAGGATAAGAGAAATATAACATGTAATGTATATGTATATATATACATGTGTATTAAAAAATAAATACAAACTTTTGATGACGAGAATGAAAAATATAAAACGCGGTAAAGAAAACAAAATATTGTTATTAAAGGAAATTAAGTTTTCATTGCTAATGAATTTTAATTGGTTTACGGTAAGTTTTGATTTGATCGAATAGAAGTTACAGTTTTTTTGGATAATAATTTTACTCTAAAAGATTACCTTCGTTGATCGTTGATGAGTTAGCTGATAAATGATTGGTCCACAGATGATCGGAGATCGGAGGATGGGTCACTCGGTAGGATGTCCTGGGTAGGACGGATGGTATATTACTAAAAGAATGAAATCAATTGTCGAGATGGGGCTGCTGGGAGGGTTTTTTCCCTAGATTTAGACGGAACAAGGAGTAGCGTAGGGTTGGTCGTGTGTAGGAGGGCCCTTAGAGATGAAGAGGGAGGTAGGTTGAGTGGGGAGAGAGGTAGGGTGAGTGGGGAATCGTTTCCCTACAAACGGTAAACATGCGCACTGACCTAGTCCTAGACACAGGTTGGTGATACTAAGGATGTTCTAAGCACTTTAAGTACGTCAATACCCAAATGATGCTAACAATTCGGTCATAATTAGCTTATTAAGTTCTCTCGTGTTCAGTAAAAGATGCGTAAGTGAAGTAAAACATATTATTATTACATCCAAGTTTTTCCACATCAAATATTATTGGACAGCGCCAGCTTTTAACCTTTCAGTCATCATCAGAGTCTCTACAATGAAAAATAAATCATAAGAATAATAATTGGAATAAAAAAGAGGGAAAAAGAATAAATAAAAAGATAAACAATTCCACAATCTGAACACCTTATAAAAATAATTGAAATGAGAAAGAGAGAAAATAAAAAGATAAAACATTTCACAATCTGAAATTAGTAGATATACGAAATTAATTTAAGATTTAAGGATTAAAAACAGACGAACGATGCAAGGTAATAATAGTTATTTATGACATAAGGCTGAGAAGTGTGTCTTTATGTCACGGCAATTAGATTTACCGACGAGCGAAGTGAGTCGGGAAAAATTGCCAAGACATAAAGACATTCTCAGCCGGATGGCATACACTATTTTTTTTGAGGTAGCACTCATTAAATAAAGCACTCATTAAAAAAAAAATCAAAAAATAGCACTCATTAAACTACGCTATATACTTAATTGAAAAAAAAAACAAACGTCCAATTATTATTAACTCCATATTATCGTCGTCATTAAATTCATCCATAGCTTCATACTTTTACTCAAAAATGTAAAAGCTTTACAAAAAAACCCACAAATATTGTCAATTAAAACACCTTTTAAACACGAAAAAAATTAGTTTACGAACAAAAACAGAAACAAAATGAACGTTTTTAAAGAAAACTCAGATTGTTTTTTGAACACGCTACATTACAGTAATGGCGGCAACATATGAATTACTTTTACGTCCTAGGAGTTTTTTACATTCATTATTGTCCTCGGAGGTGAAAAGTACTAAATAACCTCCTATAACAATAATGATTGGCTTCTCATCCTAAAACGGTCCAATAAAGTGCTCATTACGTACTACCTCAAAAAAAGTATTTATTAGCTATAGCAAATTGGAATGACGGTTCCTTTATTTTTAAAATAAAGGATCCATAAAACTGAAGAACCTCCTTCTTCTCTGGCTTTAAGCAGTAAGGACCCTAACAGGAAGATTTACCTTTCATATTCAAGAGCAAAAGTTTAGGACCCTTACTAATTTGCGTTGTTACTCTCATGGCTCTTTTTTTATATGTTCTTAAAAATGACTGTCTGGTCTCCTCATGTGCTCTTACGCTCTCTCACTTATTTTACTTCCTAATTGACCGACGTGCGGCGTCACAGACACTACATTGGACGAATTCCATTTCTCACAGAGATTAATAATAATAATAATAATAATAATAATAATAGTAATAATAATAATAATTATTATTATTATTATTATTATCAAAAGGCTGCTATTCTTAACACCTGTAATACTGTTAGAAAATTTTTAAATCAATAAATACCTTAAATTAGCCTTAGTCTTGGTACTTTATACCCGACTAATGCTAACGAAAACTGGCAAAGCTAAGAAAAATAAAAAAAAAAAAAAAAAATAATAATAATAATAATAATAATAATAATAAGCCATTTATTTGCATTATAAAAGATTACATTTCATTTTTACTTAAATTAGGATTAACATATTTCTTCTATACATGCAGTTCGGCCATAAGCCGTGGCACCTCTACTGAGGTAGGTTGGTAACATGCTATTTAAAAGTAATAATAAATACTATACTAATTTATACATCTAGAAATCATATATTACTGACTATTGATACTTTTATTTATTTATTTATTTTTTAAATTATTATTATTTTTTTTCAGAGATTACTTCACAAAAAGTTTTCTCTGTCGAAAGTATGAGTTTTCCCTAGCGAGGCTCTAAGGTAGATAAACTTAAGATAAAAAGGCCTCTAGGTAGATAAGTTACCTGGGGAAAGGCCTCAGGTAGATAAGTTACCTGGGGAAGGCCTCAGGTAGATAAGTTGCCTGGGGAAAGGCCTCAGGTATATAAGTTACCTGGAGAAAGGCCTCAGGTAGATAAGTTGCCTGGGGAAAGGCCTCAGGTAGATAAGTTACCTGGGGAAAGGCCTCAGGTAGATAAGTTACCTGGGGAAAGGCCTCAGGTAGATAAGTTACCTGGGGAAAGGCCTCAGGTAGATAAGTTACCTGGGGAAAGGCCTCAGGTAGATAAGTTACCTGGGGAAAGGCCTCAGGTAGATAAGGGGATAAGTTACCTGGGGAAAGGCCTCTGGTAGATAAGTTTGCCTGGGGAAAAGGTATAAGTTACCTGGGGAAAGGCCTCAGGTAGATAAGTTACCTGGGAAAGGCCTCAGGTAGATAAGTTACCTGGGGAAGGCCTCAGGTAGATAAGTTGCCTGGGGAAAGGCCTCAGGTATATAAGTTACCTGGGAAAGGCCTCAGGTAGATAAGTTACCTGGGGAAAGGCCTCAGGTAGATAAGTTACCTGGGGAAAGGCCTCAGATAGATAAGTTACCTGGGGAAAGGCCTCAGGTAGATAAGTTACCTGGGGAAAGGCCTCAGGTAGATAAGTTAACTGAGGAAAGGCCTCAGGTAGATAAGTTTCAAATTGCTCTGTAAAGTGGTTGATACTTGCCTACCAAGTCAGGTTAAAATCCTGACACCCTACTCATAACTCACCGTCTTTCTCAAGACGAACCTGATGATGGGAGAACTACCTGTTGCCGAAACGTCGTTAATTGTAAATAACATTGACGATGGATTAAGTCCAACTAATTTTTCTCACAGACACAGAACCTTGCTTTACCTGCTTAGACATCTAAAACATTTTAAAAAATGTAGTAAAAAGGATGTGACTGTATGAAGATTTGTGAATTTTTAAATTTTGTGGGGTCATTTTTGTGGGTGAATGACGTCTCACTTATTTCTTATACAATAGAGTATTTTCATTTTTCAAAAAAAAATTGTTTGCTCATAAAATGATTAAATGTATTTATAAAAATATATTAAGCTGTAAAAAAATATTTAATTTAATTTTAAATAGTCCAAATAAGCATTTAAAGAAGAGGAGAGGGGGAATGGGTGAAAGAGTGGGGTAAGAACGGAAAATTCTAAAGGTTGGGTCGTTTAAGGAACAGATGGGAGTTTTAGTTAGAAATATCGTAAGGTCAACAGTTGTTAGAATATATAGTTCAATAGAATATAAAGAAGACTGAAACAAAGCAATTCCGTGTTCCAGGTAATATGATGGCTAAGGAACGTAATGACTACAGCTGTCAGTATCATCTTGTTGACAGTATAGAATAAACTCTTATGAGTGTTGATCTAGTGAATATTGCACTACACGGCGGTATTCTTACGTCTAACGTCACACAAGCTGTCGAGGGCGTTTTCCCGCCAAAAGAACATGTTTAAATATTTTTTTCGTTTTTTTTGCTGTATCATCAAAAGGATAAGTTTTTTCATTCTAATATTTTACTGGGTGTTCTTTTATACGAAGCACTTAGATAATGCAATAAAAAAATTGTGCAAATACTCTAATTGAGTATTAGGTCTCGAGACATTAACAAGGTTGATTTTTGTACCCCCACCATGACTTTAACCTTATAACTAATTGTTTTAAATTAGCTAAAATGAGAAAGAAAATAAAAGTAGGTTTACTCTACTTTTATATGTAGAGTAAACCCCTACAGCATAGCTGTATTGCGTTTTTAACAGCCTCAAATAAAATCAGGCTCAAAAAATTATGGAAGATCTTAGGCTGCATGTTTTTGTATCCGATCTGGTAGGAAGAATCTGAGGTACCTTGCACCTAAATTTTTATATTCACTTTTATAGCCAAGACTAATTAAGATAATTTAGAATTAAATTACATAGACAACCTTATCTATAAAAGTCGTTGTACCAACGGCGAGTCCTAAGTTAAAACTACAAAGATTTTATAAGAATATGCTACATATGTCTCCCTTTTGTTCCCAAAATAATAAAAAAATGAAACAATAAAATATTGTTTTATGATAACAATAATGACTTAATATTAAAATTAATTATCATATAAATAGTGAAATATTTATTAATTTTAATAATTTTAATATTAAAAAAACAATCTACATACGAAGTAATATTTCGCTTTTGTAGGACTAAGTATTTTATACATATGTCAATGGTTGCAATTTGAAATAAAAAACTATCAACGCAGGTATATGTGGAAGTCTTTATATTTTATCTTTATATTTTAAAATTATTTCGATGATGTCAGCAAAAAAATTATATTTTCGAATGGAAGAGTAAATTTGCAAGTACCTCTTAGAAAAGAGGTTATGACCTAAATTGAGACAGAAATCTTTTATAGACTATTATAATCTTACTTACCTTAAGGGCTAACTTCGTTTCTCTTCTGGATCTAAGCACCACTTGATCCCTTGTATTTAAGCTCTCAGTCCAGGAACGGAAAACTTATGAATTTAATAAGGACTTATTGCCGAAATCTGGGCATAACCTTAAAATATCGTATCTTATATTTATTTTATTTTTGTTATTTTTGAGTTTTTTGAATTTTGTATTTTTTTATGTGTTTGTCAGGCACTGATGATGGCCTCTTTTTTCGATTGAAAGTGCTTTGTTTTCCGGGGAAAGACTCTTTATATTTCTTTTCTTAAAATATCAGGTACGAGTTTCCTTCAGAATTTTTGCTCCTTAATGGCACTTGCTTGGCTAGTCTGCAGAATATGTAAAACACCTAATTTATAAATTAGCACATCTTCTGTCTCGCTTAGCTCGCGTTTTGAAGAGAAAGATGAGTTTTATTCATCCTGCCTGCTGACCGCGCTCGATGCACCTACCGGCCGAGATCCTGCCTACTGACCAAGCACAATACACCTACTAATCGCGCTCGATACATCTATTGACCGAGATCCTACCTACTCACCGCGCACGATGCACCAACTGAGCGAGATCCTGCCTACTGACCGAGCACAATACACCTACTAATCGCGCTCGTACATCTATTGACCGAAATCCTACCTACTAACCGCGCACGATGCACCAACTGAGCGAGATCCTGCCTACTGACCGAACACAATACACCTACTAATCGCGCTCGGTACATCTATTGACCGAAATCCTACCTACTAACCGCGCACGATGCACCAACTGAGCGAGATCCTGCCTACTGACCGAACACAATACACCTACTAATCGCGCTCGATACACCTATTGATCGAGATCCTACCTACTAACCGCGCACGAAGCACCAACTGACTGAGATCCTGCCAAAAACTCTATATAGCCGTATTGAAATTAAACTTCCACAATAATTAGTACTACGTATAAGGTTCAACATTTAAACAAAGAGTTTACTACAGGCTCGCCTGTATTTGTGTAGGTGATACATGTGGTATTGTGGGCATTTGTATGTGTGGTGAAAGGTCGATTTGTTGTGGTGAATATAAAGGCTGAAACAATGGAGCTAAAACATCCTATATTCGGCTATTACATTCTACTGTAAACTCTGCTCGTTGTCATAAATCTTAATAATCAATACAGCTCTTCTCTCTAACCTTTCTAGAAGCTTTCTCTACTTCTATTGGGTTCCATTAACACCTAATAGTATGTGTGAGCTACTCTCCGTATTGTTTATTACTGCCTAAAGTGATTTAGGTCTATATTTGACTATCTGTATGTATGTGTGTGTGTGTGTGTGTGTGTCTTATCATCATAGCGCCAATTGTATTTATACTAGAGAGTTGAAACTTTGTAAAAAAATCAGGCTACCACTGTAGTTGTGATAATCAGAAAATAATTTTTCTATGACGTGATTAACCCGCAATAATGACAGCAAAAATTTCTAAAAATTTTAACATGCGTAAAAATGGTGCGAACACGATTTGCAGTATAAATTTGGTGGATTGTTTATTGCACGAGCCACGAGCGAAGCGAGTGTGAAGTGGAGAGTATAAGCGTAGCGAACCTGATATGATGAGGCAAAGTTTCGAGGCGTCTAGCACCCGATTTTGACTAATACATTTGAAAATTTGCTTATATCATGGCAGTATGCCACTTATATAAACTAATAATATGACGAACTGATAGAGAATAATCATGTGGCCAGAAAGTGGTTACAGGGAGGCACGTGGGCTGCGAAAGCCGACGTCGCGTAGCGGCTAAGAGGTTGAAGGCCTCTTGGTATCCCAGGGATCGATGTGTTTAGACATGTTTTTGGAACTTAAGAAGGACGTTTGCGGTGATGAATCGGACAATGTGTTGTTGGTCAATTTCATCTTTGGACTTATGCTAATAAATCGCACTTTAGCTATAATAAAGATCGTGTTAGAAAAATATCTTGGACTCAACTAGTACGTTTACGGCGATGAATCGGTTGTGAGGCCGATCAATTATCGGACTCGATTAGCACGTTTAATTAACTAATGTGTTGATTTCGAATGATTATTTTTTTGCACATATTTTCTCTTTGAAAAAAAAAGCATTAAAATGAGACTTTTTTTAATATTGTATATCAATTCCTAAAATAATGCATTTGAGTTTGTAATTCTTACACCTGTATATACTGTTAAATTTTAGAATATATTATGTTCCAAAATTAAACATTATAATCACATAAAAATTAACGTAAAAAGAGATAAAAGGAACTGGAAATAAACGCCTTAACTTTTGTATGTAGAGTAAACCCCTACAGCATAGCTGTATTGCGTTTTTAACAGCCTCAAATAAAATCAGGCTCAACAAAACAGCTGTCAAGTTTATTTTTCTATCGCCCTTATTGGATATTAGTCAATACGCATTATCTTAATGCCATTGTTCGCGCTTAAGAATTTAGTTAGTAAAGTTTTTTAGAACTAGATAAAATGAAGATGTATATTTGGTGGTGTTGGTGGTGTATTTGTAATCTGTTCTGCTCGTAAGTAAATTAATTAGAGACCTGTATTCACATAAAATAACTTACATGCCCAATGTATGATTTTTAAATGGGGACCTGTTTTTAAAACTTACATCTGGTATGTAAAGTGTAGGAGAGTTGATAAGATAGAGTTTTGGCCTTACTTAATTTATGGTTTACTTTTAAGAGGTTTATAAATTTATTATTTTATTTGTTAATTTTCTATCTCAGTCTTTGTTTTCACTCTCTGTGTTTATCATGTTTTACAGAGGGAGAGAT
The DNA here is from genome assembly GCA_018340805.1 of Microvelia longipes. Classification (NCBI taxonomy): domain Eukaryota; kingdom Metazoa; phylum Arthropoda; class Insecta; order Hemiptera; family Veliidae; genus Microvelia; species Microvelia longipes. The sequence continues at coordinate 46,178,377 of JACMZG010001870.1, read as the reverse complement.
CAATGAGTGAGATGGATTTGGATAATCTTTAAAGGAAGGAATTTGAGCCTAAATTAAGCCTAGTTTTCCTTATAAACTCTAGAGTTGTTTTGTTTCTTTCTTTAATTCATTTTGTTTCTAAACTTTTATTGAGGAATAAATACCGTAGGTCACTTGTGATTGTTTACTTGGGTTTTTAACAGCCTAGAAGCCTAACTCACCTCCCAATTTGAATGAGTCTAGTGTTGACCCAATCTATATTGGGTCTAGTGTATGCCCTTATGCATAATATCTAAAGGTGTAAATGGTGAATGCATACTTTAGGCATTTCACCACCTTTTAGTGATAGTTTTATGAACTTTTTTCTACCTTTTTTGGCCCACCATTTGTGCTGAGTTTGGGCTTCATAGAGGAACTTTCTGTATTTGACTAAGTTCTAGACTGGACAACTGGTGCCTTGAGAGGACTTTTGCACACTTGGTTGTTTCACTTGGATTTGGCTTTGTGATGGATATCTATCTGGATGCTGGTCATTTAAGGCTTGTTAGGTTTACGACAACTTAACTGGTAACTTAACTTAACTTAATCACTGAGCCATTTAAATATTTATTCCTCAGTTTATTCTGAATCATTAATATAATTACCCTTATAGAATATATTCAATTTAACAAGTCTTAATTTGTTGAGATGTATCTTTATTTTTTTATTACAGTGTTTGGTTTTATAAACACAATTTACTTGTTTTTATTTAGTTTTCTCTTTCTTTTATTTCTCTTATGATTTTATTTTGGACGGTGGTCCATTGGAATCAGCGTATTGATAACCTGAATGTTGGGTTTCAAAGATTTGCGCCCTAATTAGTTACAGATAGAGGTGGTGAATTCTTTCATTTTTTTTTTTTTTTTTTTTTTTAGGATAGAATGCCACACTTTAGAGTTATAAACTCTGCGCTGTGTGGCAAATACTTAATTAAAACTAAGACTAAAGAACTATTCTACTTTTCAGAATTTCTTGACAATAGAAAATGTTTATCAGGGGCCTACTTTAATAAAATGATTCAATAAAAATGTATAATAATATGGTAAATTTAAATTGTATTTATTGTTTATTAGTCCAAGAGCCGGACCTGAAAAAATGTGACTCATTTTGTACTACTTCAAACCAAATATTTCTGCAAAATATACCTTAAATTATGAAGAAAAAATATAGTCTGCCTTTCCAGAGTGGAGCATATGATTGCGCATGCTCGAAAATTTTAGAAAAACGCACAAATTTTAGTTTTAACGATATGTTTAAGGTTTGTCAGAGAGTAAGTCTACACTTACTCTCTGACAAACTTTATACATACTACTACCCTACGGTAGCAGTATGGAAGAATGACTAGTCTCTCTTGATCTGCCTTCACTAGCCTATTGTCCCAGACAGACAGGTCAAAAATGGCTCCCATGAACCCACGGCGACCTAAGCAGGCCAGCAAAGTGGACAGACCTCGAAGTGGTTTCTGTTAGTCGTCGGATTTCTAAAACGATTAAGACTGGTTTCGGCTCAATCAGACCATTTAAAGTGGTGCAATTGGCAAATAACTTAACTATGACGTCATTGCGGCTACGGGCAGACGGCCTGTATTTTGATATGCAGCGAGATTAAGGCGCGTTTTTTTTAAATTAGGAAAAAAATACGTTGTGACCCTACTGTTTGGGTTATAAAGCATACTTAAGATTATTAAGCATGATGCTGGACCCTAGTGGGGTCCAGTGTATGGTCCCCTAGTTAGGGGTGTTTTCTTAAAAATTCGTGCTTTCTTGTTTATCTATGCATTTCTTGTTTTAGTTTTGAGTATATGCTTTATAAACTATATGCAGTAGGGTCACAATTTATTTATTTTTCCTTATTTATTTAAGAATCCGCTAAAAAGTAGCGCATAAAAATTAAATTAATAAATAAAATGATAAATAAATAAGTAAATATTGATAAATAATATAATTAGGGAAAACTTTAATACATTATGAGAAAAATAAGAAAATTTAGTATATAAGTAAATAAGTAAAGTTAGTAATAAGTTCGTAAAAGTAAATTACAGGAGAAAAATTATTATTTACCACCATCATTAATCCGACACTTATAAAAAAATAAGGAAAAGTGAGTTGTGGAGTTTCAAGTAATGAAATAAAACAGAGTCTCTCCACTAATGATATATATTTGACATAACCAGCTTTCAATCTTAACAGATCATCATCAGTGCCTAACGAACAAAGTAAAAAAAATATATATATTACAAAAAATAAATTTTTGTATATTTATTTTATTTATATTTTCATTATATTGTATTTCTTTTTATTTAGTATTTATTTTTATTTTTATTTAGAGTATTTTTTTTTTTTGTAATATATTTTTTTTACTTTGTTGGTTAGGCACTGATGATGATCTGTTAAGATTGAAAGCTGGCTATGTCAAATATATATCATTAGTGGAGAGACTCTGTTTTATTTCATTACTTATAAAAAAAGTTGTAGAAATAAATAATAATTAAGGGAAAATGTCCACATACAAGCATTATACTATATTTTTATATTATAATACACATACTTGTATACCACATAATTACATACAGACACCAATTTCTCAGTGCTGAAACCTTAACAGTTTATGAATAAAAGTGGATGTAAAGTTGATAGCTAATTCAATGCTTCCTTCTCCATTTAGAAGGCAGGGAAGAAAAAAGTTTTTAACAAATGTAAAAAAGGTTAAACACAGTAAAGCTTACTAAAGCATATATATTTTACTGGAAAATTTTAATATATTTTCATCCTTGTGCAATTACAGGAATGAATAGGGTTTTTCCTTTCCCTCCCCCCCCCCAGAGTGCTTCAGACAAGGGCTGATAAAGAGGGGAGAGGGGGAGATCTGCCGGTGAATAGAAGAAATTTTCTATTGCTGAGTTTTATTAACATCTTATTATTAGAAAACAAAAGATTAAAAATAAAAAAAAATGTTTTGAATTTTTGAAATAAAGCTTGACTTTCTAAATTAAACAACTGTGCTTTTGATGAGGGAACTAATGGCTCTCTGAGGTTCAGGTATTCTATAACTACTATTAAAACTATTCTAATTTAACACAAATATGAAAAAAACGGGTACGGGGGTATCTCAGAACTTTTCCTCATTGCATTGGATTTGCTACACTCATCCTTCCAATTTCGGACTCGCTTTGCTCGTCCTCGGAAGTAAAAGACGCTAAATTTATACTGCAACACGTCTTCGGACTCAATTCGCTCGTCCTCAGAAGTACAAGTCGCTAAATTTATACTGCAACACGACTTCGGACCAGGCGCGGATCCAGACCAAATTCTTGGGAGGGGCGATTATTGAGGGTTTAGTATAACTCAATTAATTTCGCATGAGGCTGCAGATGCTTTAATGAGGGCTTAGTATAACTTGAGGTACTTATACTTAAATAGTAGCATTCAAAAAGTGTCAAAGATGCAAGTGAAGCCAGCTAAAAAAGAGTTTTAGCGAATTCCATTAATGGAATCATGGACATTTTTGAGGGGGTATGTATGTTCCAAAAAAAATATGCGTATATTTATATATAATATATATATATATATATATATATATATATATATATATATATATATATATATATATATACGTGTGTAAGTAAAATATCTATCTGTGTAGAAACGAAACTTGGCATATGCCGAGATGTTAAGAAGGTTCCATGGCCTATTGTTTGGAAAAACTACGTCATTAACCCTAGATATGATGTCATTAAAAATATTGGCTTTTAAACAATATTACATATTCAAGTTAACGGCAAGCTAAATACATTGAGACCAGTTTCAGCTGAATTAGACCAACCCTAGTGACACAAACGTTGGATAATATATATTATATAATATTGTATATATGTATACGTCCAGGTCAATAACTTTTGCGATATCTGTTAGGTTCAGTATTGCTAGATCGTGAGAAGGTAGTATAAAAGAAACACCCTTATCTCTAGTTCCGCCCTCAGGACAAAAATGGCCCCCACAGAACAACGGCAAGCTAAGCAGGTTCGCAAAGCGCCCGGAAGGTCTTCTTATAGTTGGAACCGGTTTCTGCTCAATCGGACCATTCTAAGTAGCGTTATTGGCAAATAACTTAATTATGACGTCATCAGCTATTAAAATTAAAGTTTGCCTTTTGTATACAGTGGGTGAAAGATAATTTTTCAACACTACATACATCTCATATATGGCCCCAAAAGGACCATATCCAGCGATTGAAGTTCGCTAATACGTGGCAAAATGCCATGTAAAATTAATACTGAAACAACGATTGTGTGGACTTAAAAAGGCCATAGCTAGGCGGCAATAATTCGCTAAATACATGATAAAAAAAACATTAACAAAAAATAATAAAACAACAAATAATACAAAACAATGTGGCCACAAGGAGGCCCTCGGCCAGAAGCATCCCTCAGGAGGCGAGGCCGCGTAACGGCTACGGGTCGACTTATTTCCAACATGGATAGCAAGATGTGATCAACCCCTACTAAACACTAAAGTTAAATTACTTAAATGGCATCATGTCAAAATAATTTACGTCAGGTGTTCCCAAAACTCCAGCTAAGGGGGCCATCTACTATCCAGCTAAATAAATAAATAGCCCCATTACGATAGGAGTTAATTCTTATATTTCTTTAAATATTTTCAGCCCAAAGTATATGAAATATCAGATTTTTCAAAATTAATTAATAACAAATCATGCGAGCGAAGCGAGCTTAAGAAAATTTTGCTCTTTATAATTAATTTTTTTCGAAATTTATAAAAAAAATTAACCGACGCCACCTAAGCTACTTTAATTTTCCTCAATTTTTTGGATCTTGGGGGGGGGGGGCGATCGCCCCCTTCGCCCCCCCTTGTATCCGCGCCTGCTTCGGACTCACTTTGCTCGTCCTCAGAAGTACAAGTCGCTAAATTTATACTGCAACACGTCTTCGGACTCGCTTCGCTCGCCCTCAAAAGTACAAGTCGCTAAATTTATACTGCAACACGTCTTCGGACTCGCTTCGCTTGTCCTCAAAAGTACAAGTCGCTAAATGTATACTGCAACACGTCTTCGGACTCGCTTCGCTCGTCCTCAAAAGTACAAGCCGCTAAATTTATACTGCAACACTTCTTGGGACTCGCTTCGCTCGTCCTCAAGTAGTATATACATATGTTTCATTTTAGTGCGTTGTGTTATAAGTAAATATTGAGAAATAATATAATTAGGGAAAACTATAATAAATTATGAGAAAAATAAGAAAATTTGCATCGTGTGTTCAGGCACGCACGATGCTGTGTGTTCAGGCACGCACGATGCTTCTTATCAACACGCTCGATGCTTCTTATCTTATATGATCCACCGAAAATCATAGATAAACTTGTTGTATTGTAGCAAAACTGAAACTGTTTCATGCACAAACTAGTTATAGTTATTAATAACTCTTTTAGAGAAGTCAAACTTCTAAATTATCCACAAAGTCATAACATTACTGGTCAGAAGAGAATTTTCACTCCAAGGCAGTATATTTTCTAATGAAGTCTTCTATATTAAATCAGGATGCAAAAGATAAAAAAAATGTGTTTTTTTAATTAGATTCTATACTGTAAGTCGAAGTCATGATAAGGACGTCCTAAAAATTAACTTTAGTATAAATTGCTGGTTTTCCGAAACTCAAAAGCGTTTCTTGTATATATATGTATATATATATTCTTGAACAGTGATTTCTATTTGATGGAAGATCTTTGGCTGCATGTTTTTGTATCCGATGTGGTAAGGAAGATTCTGAGGCACCTCGAACCTAAATTTTTATATAAATAAAAACAGGTTACTTACACTAAAGTCCTTTATTGTTTAATATATAATAACTAAACTTTCAATTAAAAATTAGTCATCATCAGAGTTTAAAAAATATAAAATAAAAATACAATTTTACAAACTACTTCATATTGCACCTTGGTACCAAACCATACCAAGGTGCAATATGAAGTAGTTTGGAAAATTGTATTTTTATTTTATATTTTTTAAACTCTGATGATGACTAATTTTTAGTCGAAAGCTTAGTTATTATATATTAAACAATAAAGGACTTTAGTGTAATTAACCTGTTTTTATTTATATGTTTTTTTATAAGACCTTATCTGTAAAAGTCGAAGATTTTGGTTTTCAAAGTCGATGATAATTTTATTTAAAAAACACTAGTAAAAAGAAAATTTACAATTTAGTTTAATTTTAAGGTCACTAGCCACCCATGCTCACCTCAGGCTCCTGGGCCATCACGAGCAGGCTATCTTTTTAAATATATGATTTATGTACTAATTTTGTATATTATTTAAATAAAGAAGTTAAAAAAATACTTATGCATTGAGAACAACTGGATTATTAACAATAAAGATTTAATTATTTTATTTCTTGTGTTATTGTTTACTGTTAATATTCAATTTGATTTTATTTATCCAGTGAAATATAATTTTCGTCGAGGGCTCTAAAATATCTTTAGTTTAAAATCAAGCGCTTCAGTCGCGCTTGCATTCATCTTGTTTGTAAATCCAAAAGTAATTTATAAACCAAATAGGGAAACAAAACGATTTCTGTCAGACCTGGCATGTAGTTATTGCAATGAGAATAACTCGTCTTAGTGGTTGATAGAATGGTCTTTACATACATATTATTATAGTATGTTTCCATGATCTATATTTGTATTCAGCACTTATTTATATTCACAGCTAATGTAAGTTTAAGACATGTTTTCAATTTATTGGAGAATCAATTTTTTAAATTTACTTCCACTTATAGACCAAGAGCCCAGGGGTGTTTTGTTAATAAAAAGTGTAATGGCTGGAACCGGTCTCAATTTTCGAACATGGATCTGCAATTCTGCCGACTCGTATCGGATGGGCGTCCCTGGCAGAACGCACTTTACAGGTCAAATTTACCACCCAAGTTAACAAACAGTGTAATGGCTGGAACCGGTCTCAATTTTTCGTAAATACCTTCCTGAACAAGGATCTGCAATTCTGCCGACTCGTATCAGATGGGCGTCCCAGGCAGAGCCTTTGACCCCTAAAGTGCGTTCTGCCTGGGACACCCATCCGATACGAGTCAGCAGAATTACAGATCCTTGTTCAGGAAGGTATTTACGAAAAATTGAGACCGGTTCCAGCCATTACACAAAAACACCCCTAGGCTCTTGGTCTATAAAGTGCGTTCTGCCTGGGACTCCCATCCGATACGAGTCGGCAGAATTGCAGATCCTTGTTCAGGAAGGTATTTACGAAAAATTGAGACCGGTTCCAGCCATTACACTTTTTATTAACAAAACAACCCTGGGCTCTTGGTCTATTATACTGTAGGTATATAGGAAAAAATATTGTTTAGTTTTGTTCTATTTTTTGCAATTGGGCTTTGCCCGTTGTTGATATAAATGTAAAAAAGGATTTGTTCTTGCGAAAAATCCGAACCCGAGAAGTCATAGGAAATATCAGTTTCAAGTGTTTTAAAACCTCCTGATTGGTTTTCACAAAGTTGTCTGTCTGTATGTGTGTGTGTCAGATTTCATCGTATTTTCACGTGTATTTATGCTAAATAGTTGAAACGTAGTACAAAATCAATGATTAGGTCTAGTTGCGCTATCCTGAAAATATTTTTTTGAGGTAGTACGTAATTGAGCACTTTATTGGACCGTTTTTAGAATGAGAAGCCAATCATTATTGTTATAGGAGATTATTTAGTACTTTTCACCTCCGAGGACAATAATGAATGTAAAAAAAAACTCCTAGGACGTAAAAGTAATTCATATATTGCCGCTATTACTGTAATGTAGCGTGTTCAAAAAAACAATCTGTGTAAAACCTTCATGAGATTTCTTTAAAAACGTTCATTTTGTTTCTGGTTTTGTTCGTAGACTAATTTTTTTTTCGGTTTTTAAAAGGTGTTATAATTGACAATTTTGTGTGTTTATTTGTAAAGCTTTTACATTTTTGAGTAAAAGTGTGAAGCTATGGATGAATTCAATGACGATAATAATATGGAATTAATTGGACGTTTGTTTTTTTCTCAATTAAGAGTGCTACCTCAAAAAAATAGTGTATGCCATCCGGCTGAGAATGTCTTTATGTCTTGGCAATTTTTCCCGACTCGCTTCGCTCGTCGGTAAATCTAATTGCCGTGACATAAAGACACACTTCTCAGCCTTATGGCATAAATAACTTTTTTTATGACGTCATTTGCGAATTTTGACAAGCGAAGTGAGTCTGAAGTAAGGAGGATGAGCTCCCTACTTTAGACTCGATTCTTTGGTGTGACAAAATGTTCCGAGGAACCCAGTATTCGATTTTTTAATTTCCTGACGACATCAGCCCACTCCTAATTTATTCAGCTGTTGATCGATAAACAGAAGTAATTTTCCTTTGTTTTAAATCTAACTGTGATATTTGTTTGATTTAGGTGGTCAGCAAGCTGTAACATATTGCTCGGCTACAGGGTGAGCTGGTATGAATTTGGTCCGTACGAACAAACCCAAGACTTTATACCGGAGTTTACAAGTGATTATAGTTTAGAACTGGAGTTGTTTGGAGTTTTCACTGAGGATACGGAGGTAGCGATTACTAGTCAGAGTTCGTCTTGTCAGTACAGTCTCAAGCCTGTTGAAAAGGTATTTGATTTCATGGAAAACCTGTCATAAAAGCATTTGTGCTATGAATTGAGAACCAGCCTAGTTCTTTAACCTCAGGCATCCGAGATTTAAGAAGAGAGAAATAATAGTTATTTATGTACTAGGGAGTAAAGAATGTTATTATTTCCCTGAGCAGTTAGTTGGTTCCTAAGGTGTAAGCCAAGGGAACCAAAGTATTTAACTCCCGAGGCGAAGCCGAGGGATTTACGTGTTTAACTCCCGAGGCCAAGCCGAGGTAGCTATGACTATTAACTATCAAATGGTAATTGCGAGGGGAAAAATAGCATTTTACTCCCAAGAAAAATGCAAAAAGATTTTTTCTCCATACGATGATTTTATTATTTTTAAGTTTTGTTGTATTTTATTATATTTTTTTAAATTGGACCCCCTTATAAATTTTGGGGGTGCTGCCCAAAAAAACAATTAAAAAAAATCTATGGCCCTAACAACTTCTTTTGACCTGAAACGGATTTTGAGCGATTATAAATTTTCTTATGTTCGGGTCCCCCTAATCAATTTTGGGGGTGCTAGCCCGAAAAAAATAAATACAAAATTTATTGCTCCAAACAACTTGTTTTGACCTGAAACGGATTTTGAGCCAATAAAAACAATTTATCTACTCCTTGTATTGTAAGTTCTACATACAGTCTTGTTATCTCACACTGTAAATGTACTTTTACTCCTAGGGAGGAAAAGTGAAAGTGTTGCCAACTTGACAGGATTTTTTAGTAAAATTTTTAGGAATTTTAGGAAATTTTTTTCGGTGTTATGTTGGTACTACGGGTAGAATATACAATATACACACACTAATGTTTAAATTACAAATATAGTATTACACATTATTCTATTGACAGCTTACAATAAAATAATGTGAAGATAGTGGCTTTATTCTCTCTTCATCAGAGTAATTGACACGGTAAGAATAAACTAAACTAACACAATAATAATTAAGGAGCTGAAGAATATATTAATAGTTGTTAGCATTAGTTCTCTAGTCGTAGATAAAATTTAATATGCAACAAGGGATGAAAGTTTTCAGCTTTCGTATTATCTCCCTCGTCAAGCCTCGGGAGCCAAAATGTTAGTTAAATCCCTCGGCAAGCCTCGAGAGCTAACTAGTTTATCTCCCTCGGCCTACCGGCCACGTGAGCTAATGAAGTTTCCTCCTTCGGCGCTGCCTTAGGACGAAACTTTAACTTGAGCTGTAAAACTTACTTTCATCCCTTGTTGCATAAATAACTATTTTTTGATCGGGTACCCCTTATAAATTTTGGGGGTGCTGCCCCCAAAAAATTCAAATTGAATTCAAAATATCAACTTGCTTTACTATTGTTCAAAATATAAACAATAAGGTTTACTAGTTTATCTATAAGAACGCAGGGTGGATTAAATTCTAGCACCTAAAGTATGGCAAATCAGGGCAAAAGTTTCACTTCATCCATAGACAGCTTATACACAGATGTAGCTACAACGCATATCGGTTAAAACAGTCTCAGATTAAAGGGCCCATTTACGCAAAGACTCTAGAGGCCCTTTAGTCCAAGAGCCGGACCAAAAAAAATGTGACTCATTTTGTACTACTTCTTCAAACCAAATTATTCTGAAAACATACCTTAAATTATGAAGAAAAAGTATAGCCTGACTATCCAGAGTGGAGCCTTTCATATGATTGTGCAAGCTCAAAATTTTATAAAATCGCACAAATTTTAGTTTTCTTGTAATAAGTGGTTCCCTGTAAGTCGTGTGCAAAACATGAAGAGAACATTTTTTAAAGGTGATAAAATGTTCTAGAAAACGAGTTTTTAATTATCAACATCTGGATTACCTCCAAAGTTAGGGCTTTTTCAAAAACACCAAAAAAATGATTAAATTTTGCAAAGTGAGCGAATTTCTTTGAAAAAATATTGGCTTTTTGGTGCATAATTTTGGCCATTTAACAAATGTCATAACTTTAGTTGTAGTTATCCGATTTTGAAAAAAAAAACACTCGTTTTATAGAAAATTTTATCAGCTTTAAAAAATGTTCTCTATATGTTTTGCACTTGATCAACAGGGAACCACTTATTGCAAGAAAACTGGAAATTGTGCGGTTTTCTAATATTTTGAGGAGGCGCAATCATATGAAAGGCTCCACTCTGGATAGGCAGACTATGATTTTCCTTCATAATTTAAGGTATATTTTAAAAAAAAAAATTTGGTTTGAAGTAGTACAAAATGAGTCACACTTTTTTCTCCAGTATATTCAGAATCTATGGCACCATTTCGTCACCGAGTTAATCTCTTTCTGCAGCATCTATAACAGCGATTACATCATAGTAAAATACAATTACATACTGACGACCTCTTCTCCAATTTATTCAACGTTAAAGCATGACTTTTTAATAGCAAATATTTAATTTATCCTTTTTAATTTGTTTCTGTTTTTGACGAGAACAATTTAACCTAAAATAGTGATCTCTATTTATGGTGATTATAATAGTGGCTATGGCAGGCGATATATTTTCTATGAGAGGGCTGGTACCTCTGCCTCTCACTAATTTTAAATCAAATAGTGATAAATCTAACTAACTGCCTTGGCTTTCCAGTTAAAGCCATCGTGGTTTAGACCCGTTTCGTTCGATCAAGCGTACCAAAAAACAAAAATAAAAATCTTTTTTCCCAGCGAAATTTTACCGTTTTTTTTTTTATTTTAATTACTCAGCAAACCAGGTTAATTATGTGAAAACATCCTGGGTTTCAATTGGGTTCGTGTCTCGATAACGCGCTCAGTTGACTTGCTATATAACAAAGGGACCCGGCTGAGAATACAAAAGTGGAGAAAAATCCATTACAAATATTTGTCAAAAACTAATTAGTTGCGCATGCTTGCAATAATTACATTGACTGCGCAGGTCTTAACTTTTAAGGCACACTTACCTTCCGACGGATGGTTTTCTATTCTAGGTTATAAACAAAAATTGAATAAAAAGATAGTGTACCTTGCATGTTACCACCTCGTGTCTTAGTATTTTTGTTGGTCAGACAACCCGTGTCTCAAAATAATGAAGATTGATAATTTAATAGTATAATTTGTCCGGAAGTGTTCATATATTTTACTCGACCTATTACTCTATCTAATAATAACTTTACTGTTTATATAAAGTTTCTTTATCGCGACACCTCCTCCATGAAATATCCTTTATCGCGACACCTCCTCCATGAAAGATCCTTTATCGCGACACCTCCTCCATGAAAGATCCTTTATCGCGACACCTCGTCCATGAAAGATCCTTTATCGCGACACCTCCTCCCTGAAAGATGCTTTATCGCGACACCTCCTCCATGAAAGATCCTTGATTAAGAAGAGACGCATTCTACTGTATAGTACCAAATAATTTGATTCTCAAAGCAAATAAAAACTGTTTCTTATTTAATTTCATTTTTACTGTTTAAGATTAAACAAATTGATGAGAATCACATCCAGATAAAACTAAAACTCGATGGTTCGGGACGAACATACTTCTGTACAAGGAAGTCTTCTAACACCAACTGGCTACACGAAGGAACGGAACCCGCTGTGACCTTGGCGCTCAAGAAGAAACTACTACCATTTTGGTTCTTCATTTGTCTCATGATAATAGCTGTGTTGTTATCAGCGTTGTTTAACGGATTAAGTTTGGGAATGATGAGTCTTGATTTAACTCAGCTTCAGGTACTTATAGCAAATTTCTTTTGGAACAAAACAGTAATAGGATAGGTGTCATAACGGACCATGACTCCGTTCTAAGGTATATATATATATATATATATATATATATATATATATATATAATATATATATATATATATATATATATATATATATATAATATGTATGGATAACAAAAATGCGAAGTTTTGTTTTGTTATCAGTATTAGCTCTGGCTTTATTAATTTACATATACAACATAATCAATTGTAACAAATACATTTGAAAATTTGCTTATATCGTGGCAGTTTGCCACTTATAAAAACTAGTAGTATGACGAACTGATATAGGATAAAAATCATGTGGCCACGTAGCGGCCAAGAGACCTATGGCCTGTTGTTTGAGGTGTATACCTGAAATTGAATATTTTAACTCTTAGTAATTTAGCCTTTTTTTGGGGGAGGGGATGTTACCAAAAAAGAGATGAATGCACTTATGCACGAAGACAGCGGTGTGTCAACAGTGTTCACTCAGGGTCTGCCTCATACCAACTAAAACTCACTCCGCGAAATCCCTTCAACCTAGCCTGGAATTGTTATTCACATTACTTCAGGCTAGGTCTTATCTTGAGCAGTCCAGCTCTTACCCTCTCTTTCCTTTTTGTCAAAGCTTAATAATAGATCTAGGACATTGCAATCAAACTTTCAACGCCTAGAACCAACGCTAAAACCTGACAAAAAATACTATAAAAAATAAATAAATAAAAAATAAAATAAAAATATGAATAAAAAAAATAAAATAAAAGGAAATAAATTATAAAAATAAAGTAAAATAAAATAAATAATAAAATAAATAAAAAATGAATTGCGTTATTTAGCCTTTAGCTTGTGTAAAAGGTGATGAGTAACGCTGGAGGGGACAAGGAGAAGGAACGAGCTAGAGCTATTCTGCCTCTAAGAAGACGAGGGCATTTAGTACTGTGTAGTATTCTACTTGCTTCTACAGTCTGTAATTCTCTCTTTACTGTATGCCTTGAACAGAACTTTATTCAGGGTAAGTCATCCAGTCATCTATTCTTTTATATTTTGGAAGAATAGATGTGACTTCTAATAAATCCATTAAAGTGTGGTTATAAAAGAATTGATTTGTTTTAAAACTGGGGTTCGTTATTAAGAAATTCTGAAATAATGGGTTTTGGGATGCCTTAGTTTTTAAAGATCATGACAGAACAAACGCCTGGTTTCACTGGGCGAGAGGTGGTTAATTTTTAGAAAATCTAACGCAGATCACGCAGAGTGCTTTCTCTTACATTGAGAACACAATATTCTGCCTTACATCTATAGGATAGGCAAAAAGGTCTTGAATATCGAAAATAGTGACCACTTGTCTTCAACTTTTCTTTCCTGCCAGCTAGACCAAAACCAAAAGAATCTGGACATTTGATGGTGAAATTATCACCTACAAAAAATGCATATTTTCTATCCTATTTTCCTTTCTTCTCGGGGTTTCAACTTTGTATCAGATATTATCAGGGCTGAACTGGAACTAATTATTGGCTGACATTCACGAATCTTGGATGCATTTGATTTAGGTTTAAGTTTAAAAGAGCTTGTATCTTCTATTGTCAACCCAAAATCTTCCATAGCTCCATGGACGGTTTTTCCATAGCTTTAAGTCCCATTCTCTTCTGACCCCCAATTTTGGAATGAGTCTAAACAATATTAAGATAAGTCTAAATAATACTAAGATGTGTGAAATAATCACCCACGAAAAATGCATATTTTCTATCCTATTTTCCTTTCTTCTCGGGTGTTCAACTTTGTATCAGATATTATCAGGGCTGAACTGGACCTAATTATTGGTTGTGTTTTTTATCCATGATGTCCTATATCCCTGAAGATGCCTCTCACAGTGGAAGCGAAACGTCGGATTCGTCATCTATATTCCGGAAGACCTAAATCATGACAATAACCGCAGATGCCAACGCAGTTTATCTTGTCCGACGTTTCGCTTCCACTGTGAGAGGCATCTTCAGGGATATAGGACATCATGGATAAAAAACACAATACTCTAAAAAACTGAACTGGACAGATAAGCTAAAATCAGACTCAAATCTTTAAGATGTATAATTGTGTTATGTTTGTCTGATCAGGATGGGAAACAGTAGCAATATCATCACTTGTCATTGTGATATTCTGCGAGATTGTGCCCTGCGCCGTGGTAACGAGATACGCACTGATTGTTTGCTCCAAAACCATATGTCTGACTAAAACTGTTGTTGTTATTGCATTCCCCCTGGCTTATCCACTGAGCAAGATATTGGATCTGATTCTGTCCAAGGAAATATCTATTTACTCTAAGGATCGTATCAAAGAACTTGTAAAAGTAATTATATTATTTTCTTTACAATTATTATGTATAAATTTACCTGTAAAGTGTTTTAATATAACAATAAAATTAATCAAAATAATATAATTACAACACGACGCTTATGAGATTGTTCAGATGATGGAAATGGAGGAAGATAAGTGGGTTTTTTTTCCTCCAAAGCGTTAGTAGACTGAAATCGCCGTTGAACAACTTGAATTGCCATTTTTCAAATGTCTCTACACATTTGATCTTAAGTAGAAAAAGTTGATCAATATTAATTCATTGATGACATTCGATCAAATATTGTGTACGAGCTAGCCCTCTACATCTACTTTTATATTCTATAATACTTAAGTTAATTTAATTTATTTAATATTAATTTAACTTCAAAAAGTATAGTTGAAAAACCAGTATCTTAATATTTATAAATATACGTTAAAAATGCTGGGAAACAAATGAGATCGGGTATAGGGTACCTAAAATTTTCTCTCACGTTGTATTTGCTTATAACTTCTTCGCTGATGAGTGTATTGTCATGGGGTGAATTTAATATTTATTATATTTTTAACTGTTCTAACGGTATGTAATAGTTCAAATTTCTTCTATTTTTTCTTCTACACCATTTATCTCTACCAACGACAGACAATAATATATGTAACATACATGTATTATAATATTTATTCAGTTTTTTTGGGTGAAATCAAGAACGAGCTTGAAAAGAAACTTGGCCTGAACTCAAAACATATCAGAAAAATAGTATTAGAGAAATAAATACAAACAGTGGTGGTTTCCGTCGGGTCCATTGGTCGTAAAATAAAAATGATGGCATATCCTTGTAGATCTCTTCAAAGAAGTGTATGGTGCGCTTTGAAATGAATTCGTAATTTAATGTAAAAGATTGTAAAAATCATCTGTCAACTTTGATTCGAAATAAATGAGTCACCTGAAAATATTTTGTGAACACATGCATTTAGAGAAAGTTAGTATACTTTATTTCTAACAAAAGGAGCCCAGCCTCAACTTTCTATGATTAATTTTAACCGAGTAAACGCAATCGCCCCAAAGGTCAATTTTCAGCTCGTGACGATTTTGACCCATTGACTCAGCGGGGACGGTAACTTTTTTTCGTTCAATATTCCTTACTTTTGATCGTTTAAGATAACCCGTATTCACAATTACGACGCCTTAGAACTGTCTACTACCGCCGCAATTGTTGTTGAGAGATGTATAGGCCTGTAGATGTAGGCTTTGGAACGAGGTCTATTTCTACCAAGGATCTTGAATAAAGGGGATTACGTATTAAGGAACATTTCTGACCCCATGGAAGTTGTATGAGATAGAGAAATAGGAGCAAACTTACCTTCTCATGGTTATAATGAAAAAAAGGACCAAACGCAGGTTATGTAGCAAGGTCGTCGAGTTTGCTTCTCAACTTTCTTCTGTGCTTCTCGTGACTGTTACTTTTGTGCTTATTTAATTTTAAATTTTGGAATATACTTTGCCACTTCAGTGAATGATAATTTAAGCGTGTTTTGTTATAACCTTCTCAAGCAATAAACAATGGGAAACCATTGAGAGGTAAGTTTGCCTCTAAAATTTAAGACCTGCGCTGTTATAAGAATCGTAAGCATTTTAATTTTAAATTTTGGACTATACTTTGCCACTTCAGTGAATGATAATTTAAGCGTGTTTTGTTATAACCTTCTCAAGCAATGAACAATGGGAAACCATTGAGATGTAAGTTAGCCTCTAAAATTTAAGACCTGCGCTGTTATAAGAATTGTAAGCATGCGCAGTTTGTACCAAGCATGTGCAGTTGGTTTTTGACGTGTGTTTCGAGTTGAATTATCTCTATTTTTTGGTTTCGATGGGGTCACTTTTTGTATGGCAAATCGACTTAGTGCGTCATCCCCTTTATTCAAGATCCTTGATTCCTGCACAATACCACATCAATAATAACATTGATCCAATATAGACCAATTTCAATGATGTACCAATCCCGTCGACAATGATGCACCAATCCCGTCGACCTAAACCTTGGTATTTTTCGGTTGTTAACAGTTAACATCGTCGTATAATCAAATGAAGAAACAAGAGATTGATATTATATCAGGAGCTCTTGAAATGACAACAAAGAGAGTGGAAGATGCTATGACTCCACTGGCTGATGTTTACATGCTCTCTTCAAACTGCTATCTTGATTTTATCACTGTAGCTGATATTATGAGATCAGGTAATAACACTGGATGGGGAGGGGGTCTGATGAGATCTGATTAAGTCATAGAATTACCGGCATAGATTATGCCGGCGTACCAAAATAAGGCAATAGTTAGGGCCTTATTTTGTTGACAAAGTCTTCCCTCCCTCTTATATTTTGAACTATTAGACACTCATTAATAAAACTTAGGGTATATTTATTGTGCAAACGGGACCGAATATATATCCCACGTAGCACCAAATTTTGCGAAAAAATAGAAAAAAGTGAATTGGAAGTTATACTTTCATTGGGCTTTTTGGTGACTGCAAGACTTTTTTCCCTCGAATAGAATGGTTCAAGACCGCTATTTTGGCGGGAATCAATGCGGAAGGTGTAAACATAAGTTATTTTAACTGAAAATTTAAGCTTCTGTATTGACATAAGAAAGAATTTGCCAAGAGTAAAAATGCCTAATTTTAGGCTTAGTAGTAGTAATACTAGTAGTAGTAAGAGTGAAGAGGTCAAACCTGGTGAGTAGACGACAGCTTTGGCTGCTTTTCACCAAGCCAAGAATCAACCCCCTATCACTATACCTTCACTACTTTATCCTCGTCAAACCTCCTGCTACGATAGATGATAGTAAGAATGTCCTGCCATCTTAAAGGCTCCATTTCCTTTTTGTGTAGCGTTCCAGTCCCAAATATTTGAAACCTGAGCCTTCTGTTTTAGCAAGGAAGCAGTCCATTGTCTATCATCAAGAGCTATACTTCTGTTTTAGCGAGGAAGCAGTCCATTATCTATCATCAAGAGCTATACTTCTGTTTTAGCGAGAAACAGTCCATTGTCATCATCAAGAGCTATACTTCTGTTTTAGCGTGGAAACAGTCCATCGCCTAACATCAGGAGCTATAACTCTGATTTAGCGAGGAAGCAGTCCATTGTCTATCATCAAGAGCTATACTTCTGTTTTAGCGAGGAAGCAGTCCATTGTTTATCATCAAGAGCTATACTTCTGTTTTAGCGAGGAAACAGTCCATTGTCTATCATCAAGAGCTATACTTCTGTTTTAGCGAGGAAACAGTCCATTGTCTTCATCAAGAGCTATACTTCTGTTTTTAGCGAGGAAGCAGTCCTTATCTATCATCAAGAGCTATACTTCTGTTTTAGCGAGGAAACAGTCCATTGTCTATCATCAAGAGCTATACTTCTGTTTTAGCGAGGAAACAGTCCATTGTCTATCATCAAGAGCTATACTTCTGTTTTAGCGAGGAAACAGTCCATTGTCTATCATCAAGAGCTATACTTCTGTTTTAGCGAGGAAGCACTCCATCGTCTAACATCAGGAGCTATAATTCTGATTTAGCGTGGACTATCGGTAGCTATTTCTTCAAAAACCTATTTTCGACCTATTTTGTTAACAGGGTACTCCCGTATACCAGTATTTGAAACCGAGCGATGGAACATAGTAGGAATACTCTATGCCAAGGATCTAGCAATACTGGACCCAGAAGACAAACTTAATATTAAAACATTGATCAATTTATTTAATTTCCCATGCACATATGTACAGGAAGGAACCACTCTCGATTCTCTCTTCCAAATATTTAAAGAAGGTGATCATTATAAGTCTATCACTGTTTTTTATATCATAAGGATTTTGAAAAACTTATAGCCAATAAAGCATTGACTGTTCAAGCAACGTTAATAAACTGTAGAAATAAAATTTAGGCTGAACTTCGGTATACGGTGCCCTTTGTTATCAACGTCCTATTTCGATATATATCGAACTCTCCTTGTTACCATGTATCGATATATACCGTGTCCCCCCAAACTACACCCCCGTCTTCAGATGTTTATGTTTCTCCGTCTCTACCATCCCCCACCTTAGCAGTAGAATAATGAAATAATGATTATTTAAGCAATACTAAAGATTGTTTATATTTTATCTATTTTATATTAAATTATTTATTATGAGTCATTAACTTCTTGACGTCGAAATGGCTAAGGAACAATACGTATCCTCTCTAAGTATATTATGTATGACTGCAACCTTATGGTGTGGTCACAGTATCTGTTTGACTAACTTCGTTACAAGGTGTTACTAAAATGACACCAATGAAGTTTAACAACTAAGCTTCTTAATTAGACTAGCAATTCTCATCTCCCTAATTGTATACTTTGCTACCTGTTGCTGTAGGTACAAGAGGTCATATGGCATTCATATACAAGAACGAAAAGACTAACGATGAAGGTAAAACAATTTACGAAGTTATAGGTCTCGTTACTATGGAGGATGTTATTGAAGAATTGATTCAGGCCGAGATATATGATGAAAATGATGCTCCCGGTAAGCACTAAAGCATGTTTTCGCTATTCAAATATTTTGTATAAAATACTGTTGATTATTACTGTGTACCAATTTTTAGTGCCGTAAACTTAAATTCCCTCCACAAAAATATTTCATTGGCAAGCGCCTTCAATAGGTTGAAGGCATGAGGCCATCATCAGTGCCTGTACAAGTAAGTTAAAAAACTAAAACTAACCAATCAAATAAAACAATATGCCAATAAAATATTTTGGTATTTATAAATGTCTCGCCACATATAGAGTGGTGAGACTTCTTTCACCCATAATGAACGACTCCACTGGTGCTCAACTAAAGCATATTTTCACAATTCAAATATTTTGTATAAAAATTTTTTGATTGTACCGCATTTTTAGTGCCAAAAATTTAAATTAAGTTGGTTTAAAAGGAGCGTAGGACAAGGAAAACAATGGAATTTCACTAATAGGTGGATGGTACATAGCCCCTTTGTATGCAGTTTTGGGAACTGTTGACGTAATCGAATCTGTGAGGAGTTTCACACCTTTTTGCTGTCCATGTTAGAAATAGGTCTTAAAAACATAAAACAAGCTGGGTGAAAGAAAAGAGTCTCTCCACAAAAATATTAAATGGCAAAGTGCTTTCAACCTAGCATGAGGCCATCATCAGTGCCTGTACAAATAAGTCAAAAAACTAAAACTAACCAATCAAATCACACAAATATGCCAATAAAATATTTTTGTGGGGAGACTCTTTTCTTTCACCCATAATGAACGACTCCACTGGTGCTCAATTTGATCTAAATAATACGGGCCTCGGCTCCTCGGGCCACAGGGAGGCTCTCGAGCCACTTCGTTGTTGGTTTGTATTATATGTTGTTAATGGCATTTTGCCATGTGCCTAAAAAAAATATTCATCGCTCGATATGGCATATAGACTTTTACATTTATACAATAAGATATGTGTAGCGTTGACCAATTATCATACACCCACTACATCCAGGGCTAACGAGGACAAGTAGGCTCTCGTTAGCCTACTGTCTCAGACAGTCTGGACAAAAATGGCTACCACGGAAATACGGCGTTCTTATAAGTTCGGAGGTACCCCGTACCCGATTTGTTTTTATTTTCAGAGGACGAGCGAAGCGAGTGCTGTTGTTTTTAACTGTCTTCAAAATTTGCTTATTTGTTAGCTGATAGGTTTACCAGGAAAAGAGACCGTCGTCGTTTAATGGCTTCATACATTGCTACATTTTCTGAGAAACTAGACAAATCCAACTTCTTATCGGAGCAACTCAAAATGGCTGCTTTCCAGTATCTTTCAAACGGTAAATCTTAAGCACGTTTCATTATCTTCACTCTGTATTAATTCTTGTGTGTGATGAGACAGGCTCTTAGATATAGCGAACAGCATAGAGATATATACTAGAGAGATCATAATCTATCTCAATACATAGAAAGGCCTGAAACATCGTTTTGGGGCTCTCAGGGGTTCTATGTAACCTCTTTTAAACCTTCTACAAGAGTGAGTTGAGGTTATAATTAATAAATTTCTTTCGGTTTCCCGCACATTGTTTGTGTTTTGATTTGTATTTTTAACGTTCTTCTGTAACAAGTGTAATTTTGTAATTATTAGATAACTTTTTTAGCGAAGGTGGTCAGGTTATTTTTTCGATGTTTCATAATTCAACCAATAGGGCCCCTCTAGTAATAATATCTCTATGTCGAACAGAGCTTTGCTCACATTACTCTAGGTTTCAAATAAAGTTTTATCTACAAATGTAGTTTGTAGATTATTTGTATTATTTTGTTATAGCCTTATAATGTTTACCGATGCCACCCAAAAATTGCTTTAAACAACTTTTATTGGCCTAAAACAGATTTTGAGCTAATACATTTCTTTTGATCGGACTCCCATTTAAAATTTTTGGGTTGCTTCTCCTAAAAAATACAAATAAATTATTGCTGCAAACAACATCTTTTGGCCTGAAAAAGATGTTTAAAAATGTTTTTGGTCAGGCCCCCTTATAAATTTAGCGGGTACCACCCCTAAAAAAGTAAAAACTGGTCTCCCTTATAAAATTAGGGAATGCCGAACCAAAAAAAAAAATAGTTAAGTGCCCCCTCTTATAAGATTTGGGGGCTCTAACCCCAATTATTGAAAACACTTTTTACTCCCAGGGGAAAAATTACTCATTTGTTCCAAGGGAGTGAAAAATGCTTCTTTACTTCCTAAAAACTAGCCATTAAATTTGACAAAGTATATAATACGAAGTCTGGAGATTAACAATTATATGTTTTAATCGAAGAATTAGCTAGTGTCGATACTTGCTGTTGGATATAAATATCCCTGGACCGGTTTCGGCATAAGCATCATCAGCAGGCGGGGCAACACTCAGCTCTCAACTAATAAAGTTATAATCAGTGATTAACTTTATTAGTTGAGAGCTCGAGTGTTGCCCCGCCTGCTGATGATGGCGTTATGCCGAAACCAGTCCAGGGATATTCATATCCAACAGCAAGTATCGACGGTAGCTGATTCTTCGATTGCTTCTTCAACTTGCGGTAAATACAACCTTTTTAATTTTAATTATATGTTTGTTTGTTGTTTGCAGCTGTTGAAGCGTTTCCATTATACAGTGTTACAAGAAACAGTTGCTATGGCTACTAGATCAACAGGTTGTTTTCTTCAAAGATAAAACCTCCGGTGTAAATGAACCCATCTTTTCAAACGTAATTATTTGCAGTAGCAAATATAGTAATAACCATCAAATATGTATAATACATTGTAATAGATTTTATATTTATCAAAGCTAATAACCAATTAACATAAAACCAAGTGATCAAGCCAAGTCAATTGAGCTTATAATATAACACACGGCTAAAGTCAATTGACAGCCCGCCAAAATCTCAATGCTTTCAACCTTCTTTTTATAACAAAAAATACCTTCTTTTAAGTAACAAAAAAAATCCTACTGTGGCAACTGTAAGTAAGGTTATGTTTTGAATTTTATTATTTGTTTTTAATTAAAAAATTTTTTTTTTGAAAATTTCAATTGAATGCGTATTGTTTCATATTATAGAAATAATATGACACAATATGCATTCATGACTTAATAAAAGGTTAAGACTGTCATCTATTGAGAGGCATGGCATTTACCAAAATAAAAAGTTGTCTTTTGGTTGACAGACCACATACCCTGCGCTGTACTCAAAAAGCAAGAAATGCTTGAAGAATACGTCAATGTCCATGAGTCAAACCTAGGCACTTAGATCATATTACATTAACACTCCGAAATAATCGGATGAATAAACAGATTGAACAGATTGGAATGAAACAAAACAAACTCAAACAGATCAATATGCACAATGAGGGAAATAAAAGCGATGCGAGGTTACAAATATTTACAACCAGTGTTTCCTTTTTATTCCTTTTTAACTATATATTATCGTCGTCATTAAATTCATCCATAGCTTCAATCTTTTACTCAAAAATGTAAAAGCTTTATGTCCTCGGAGGTGAAAAGTACTAAATAACCTCCTATAACAATAATGATTGGCTTCTCATCCTAAAAACGGTCCAATAAAGTGCTCAATTACGTACTACCTCAAAATAAGGTATTTTTTATACCGAGGTTGGCATGAGGTGGAGGGGGAAGGAGCGTGGTCGGTCTGAACCAATTGAATTCTTTTCCTCACAGATTTTTGGTGCGCTGCGTGTCGTATTATAGATTCGAATTTGGAGTGAAATCAATTTGCAAACTATAAAACGCAGCATAACTATGTAACGTACTTTTGCGAACAAGTAAAACAAGTACTTTTACAAAGTTGATGGGGCTAGATCAAACTTTATAGAGTCTGGTAACAAACTACTTTGCTAACATTCCTAGCACGAGAGAGCTCAAAAAAACATTAATAATATTTATTACCTGGTTCCCTGGCGTGTTTTAGAAACAAAGAAAGACCAAATTACGCCAGCAGATAATGCACTCTTACTACTAGATGTGTTGACTGTTTTGTCAAAATCTTTTCTCCAAAAATTGAAAATCTACCCAAAGTCTTGTACAAATATTACCTTAAAGAAATTAGAAAATGGAAATTGCATCTCCTTCCGCACAAATAAGGCTAAGAAGCAATACCATAGCACTATTTTTACCACTCAAGGTTTTAACAAAATATTATGTTATGTTATAAAACTCAATGCTTCCGATCAAGATCCTGATGCGTGAACGAGACTCACACATTGTTTTCCATCAATTAATTTAAATAGGAATAATTTTTTTCTAGAAACCAAATTTGTCAAAATGGAAGTAAGGTACATCGTGCCTTTTTAATTCTCCGCATTTATACCGTAGGTATATAGGAAAAGTATTGTGTTTGCAAAAAAATCCAAACCGGAATTTTCCGTTTCAGGCATTTTTAAGGCCTCCAGAGTGGTTTTCGCAAAGTTGTCTGTCTGTATTTGTGTGTGTCTGTTATCATCATAGCGCCCAGTGTAGTCATGCTAGAGAGTAGAAATTTTGTACAAAAATCAGTCCACCACTGTAGTTGTGCTATTCGGAAAATATTTTTTTTATCGTAATTACCCGCAATAATGACTCAGCGAAAATTTCGAAAAATCATAAAACACGGAAAAATGTTGTAGTCATTTTGAGATTTGGCACGCATGTATCTATGTATAAGACTAACATATACGCCAAGTGTCATCTCATTATCAGCATTAGTTCAATTGTTATTGAATAACTCGTGCACGTTTTTTAAACAATGGTCTAATTAAATTGAAATTTGGCACAAGTATATATTAATACCTAAAAAATTAGTACACTAAGTTTCGTTTCAATATGACATCCATGATTTTGGTTGGATCATACAATTTAAGGAGCATTGAGCGTGGTCTGTGCAGTATGGGTGACCGATGAGAATGATACGGATGGATTTACTTAAAGTGATGTAGAAATTCATACAGTAGGGGTCGGGGCGGGCGGGACACAGTGGTATAACTCCCTGGTTTTAGGTGGTTCCGAAAAAAAACAGGGATTAGTTGCATCAACTACCTCACCGAGCACTAGTTTTCACCTTGTGCCCTTATCACTATTGTTATCCGTTTTAAATCGATACTTCTATTTATGTTTATAAAAATGTAAACAAGACGATTTTTATCTTATTCATTGACTTTTTCCTTTTTTTAGTAGCTTATAAGATATTTTTTTTAGAAATTATGATAACGTGTGTTACGAAAGGTTTGTTATAATAAGACAACGAAGACGTAAATTAAATTTATAATTTCCCGGTTTGATGTTTGTTTACAAACATTTTTGATGTTTGTCTACCAATCATGATTATCACGATATCAGGTCTACTTAAAATTAACACAGCGTTTATATTTTTATAAAAGCGTTTATGAAAATTATACCTTTAAAATAATTAATACAATTTTTAACATTGTTAAAGACCCTTTTGAATAATTTTAATCTTGAAATTGAAGAAATAATTATTTTATATATGGGGTACAAGGTGAACCGACCTGCCACTAGCGGAGAAAGGGTGAACTTAGGGCAGGTCCATCTAAAGCAGCTTATTTCGGGGAGTTAGACCACTGTGTCCCGCGCCCCCACCCCTACTGTATGAATTTCCACATCACTTTAGATTTACTATCTAAGGACGAACGAAGCGAGTTCGAAGACACGTTGCAGTATAAACGTGGCTGATTGTATATTCTGAGGACGAGCGAAGCGAGTCCGAAGTAGGGAGGATGAGTGTAGCCGAGTAAAGTTCCGAGGTACCCCGTACCCGATTGTTTGTTGTATATATCGTTTCCATATACGTTTAAATTATTTCAATAATGAAACTAATAGTTGCTGTTTTCCACCCAGGAGACATTCAAAGATGGTCTTATATTGATACTGGAAGGTAAAGTTGATGTGTTGGTTGGTGAGGAAAAACTTAAGTTTGAGAGCGGTCCCTTTACTTACTTTGGACTTCCATCTCTTCTCTGCAGTGACGAGGAATCAGGTGATTTTCTCTATTTATTTCGATAGCATCTCTTACGCCATGTTAAGTTATGTAACTTTGTTTAATTTTAGTTTTTTATAAGTTTAATTCTTGATCCTATAATAGGTTACAAGAAGAGGTCCTACTTCTCTTAGATAATTAGATTATCCCTTTACCTCCCATCTTTTGAATCTGTTTCTATAGATTTTTATTGAAATTAATTTTCTTTTTTGATTTCTTTCCCTTAATTCTGGCTAACTGATCTTTATAATCCTTGATTTTTGCAATGGCTGACTTCCTCCCTAGTGTCTACCATCACCCTTAAGTTTTCTTTGTTATGGATCGAACTCTTTAACTTCTCCAAGATTTTGGAGTTTGTTAGATCTAATATTTTTTATTATTTATTTCTACTTACTATTTCTCTATTTCATACACCTCCCGCTATCTATGAGAGAGCATAGTAACTAAAAAGTAAATTTATCGTGCGAAATGTTTAATTAACGCCCAGAAAGTGTTGCATCCTACCGGCGGTTAAAGGAACTAACGGTGAGATGACATCTCAATATGAAATTTTCCATCACTTCCATCTTT
Organism: Microvelia longipes; assembly: GCA_018340805.1. NCBI lineage: Eukaryota > Metazoa > Arthropoda > Insecta > Hemiptera > Veliidae > Microvelia > Microvelia longipes. The sequence continues at coordinate 46,152,553 of JACMZG010001870.1, read as the reverse complement.
GTCTTCGCTACAAGAAAATTTTGTTACTCCAAGCCGGTAACGTACCCTCTCTCACAACTATTTTATTTTACGAATTTCTTATTTATATATCTTGTACCTATTATTTTGGGGATACCCAACAGAGTTAGTTCAAGTCTAAGACCACCCTAGTGAGAGTGTAAAGAAGCCTCTTTACACTAATTCGATTTACCTTACACTTCGAACCAACTGTTGGACTTGCTCTCTTCAAGTGCAGTGCTTAATTAGAGTAACTAATCTAATATACCAAACCATCCATTAGATATAAGGAGTAGACTCGTGTCGCACACAAGCCTTGAGCTTATGCGACACAAATGGTCAATATATATTATTTTATTTATTTATAATTTGTAATTTAACCTTTGTAAACAGGTATTTATAATATAAATAAACGATATTATTATTATTATCCCTGTCGTTGCTACCATCCGGTTTAGCATCGGTTACCATATTGCGTTGTTACAACTGTTGTAGCGTTACCAATCTATAGTGCTTGTTTGTGCACACATGATACATCTCATCATATAACCACCATTCTCCAAACAGAATATAAAACATATTTATATTTATTGGGACCATTTAACCAATTTCCCACTATCATTATATACGACACACGGCTAAAATCAATTGACAAACCTGCCAAAAATTCAATGCTTTCAACCAGAGACTATAGATACTTAAACAGTAAGACTGTCGACTCAATGGTGGAAAAATTTGGATTCCGGTCGACACTAGCGCGGCGAGGGACCTACCTTTCAATTGAATGGGCGTGTCTTGATTTCCCGCTTTTTGCCCACAGTCAGTTTGAAATTTTTTATACTTTATATAGTATACTTCTCACTAACCCTACCACTTTAATCTTACACAGAACGCTTCTGATTATTTTTAAGTTTTTCATTCAAGTAATTTATTATTTTAATTGATTCAATCAGGTAATAATGAAATAGTGGCTAAAGTTTACACGTGGTAAAAGATAGATTTTGGCATTTAATGCAGCCTGTATTTTAATTACATCGGCAAGATGCGAACATGTAATTTAATGTAATTACCTGATAAAATCGACTAAATTAATAAACTAATTAAATGAAATTTACTTATCTGCCATCAGTAAGGTTCTCTGGAAGTTTAAAAAAGGTTTCTATTTACTTTTAGTTTCTGAATTTGTGAAATACAGAACATGCAACGGCGAACCGTTTTTGTGAAAAATACATACAGAAAACAATCATTTTATAATAATAATAAATGTAGCTGTCATAACCAAGAATTGCCATGGTATTCATAAATTTTAATATAAAAATATAATCAGTCATTTTTGGAAAGCTATTGGGGTTAGTTCATGAGTTGTCCGCACCGGTCCGCCGCAGCGCTATTTTAGTAGCTTGCGATAATCGAATCCAAACTTTTCCTCATTTAAGTTAACCCCCCCCCTGCTTTCAACCTTTTTTTTATAAAAAAATCCCTTCTTTTAATTAACAAAAAAATCCCTACTCTGGCAACACTGAAAGTCAGGTTATGTTTTGAATTTTATTATTTGTTTTTATTTGATATCGTATTTTTTAATTTTAAAATTATTTATTTACTTTTTAGGTAGGAATATTGTTGTGTCTTATAAATCTACCAACTAAGTGTTGCTTTAAATTTGTTCGGGAAGTATCAATTAAGTGCAGTTAAAGTTGGTAATTACGTAATGCAATGGATCATAAGTTCTATGATAAACGTTTGACGATTTAAATAAACCGTCAGCTATAATTACTTTTTTCCAAAACAAACTGCTTTTTTGTGTCAAGTTTGTATAATCGAATGCGTATTGTTTCATATTATAAAAATAATATGACACAATATGCATACATGACTTAAAAAAGTCAAGACTGTCATCTATTGAAAGACATGGCATTTTCGAAAAACAATTCTGTCTTTTGGTTGACAGAACACAGACCATGCGCAGAACTCAAATAGCAAGAAATGCTTGAAGAATGCATCAATGTCCTTGCGTCAAATATAGGCACTCAGATCATATTACAACTCCGTAATAATTGGACGAATTAAACAGATTGGAATGAAATGAAACGAAATCAAACAGATCAATGAGCACAATGAAAGCGACGCGAGGTTACATATATTTACAACCAGTGTTGCCTTTTTATAATTTTATTTACGACAAAGGTATTTTTTATACCGAGGTTGGCATAAGGTGGAGGGGGAAAGAGCGTGGCCGGTCTGAACCAATAGAATTATTTTCCCTCACAGATTTTTGGCGCGCTGTCAATTGATTTTAGCCGTGTGTCATATTATAGTAGACTTTTGTGCCATTTCATCTGTTTTTAATTTATTATTATTTTATAAAAGGACTCTCAACCAAATAATTATTTTATATTTTCTGTAATACTTGAATCTAATTTGTCTTATTTGTTAAGGGTAAAATATTAAATGTTTAAAACTAGTTTTGTTAACAAAATACTTATCATTTATACTTACGGTATAACGAAACGAGGAAAATTAAATATGGCTGACCCTAATGAATAGTTGCTACCTTAGAGATCGTTCCATTGTTACAGAGAATTTAAAATACGGTTACCATGTTGAAGTTCGGAGCGAGGTAAAGTATATAAAAATATCCCGATCTTTATACCTTGAAGCTAAAGAAAAATCCAAGTATGAACTAATATCTGCTACTAACTAAAGTAACGACTCAACTTAGCTGCTGATCATTCTACTCATTCCATGAAAAATCGACTTAATCTTTTATTTGTTTTATTAAATTAATCTTTGAACAGAACTTTGGTGTTACACTTATTTTAATTATATTTTGTGAGTACTAAAGAAGTTTAAAGAGATGAGTACTTAACATTTAAACACACCCCTACATTTACAAGCCCTACTTAACATTTAAATATCATAGAGGCCATGACGGCTTACGTTACATTTTTTTCAGTGACACTTAAAGTAGTGAGTGTTTCACTCTCACTGTTTCACCGATACTGTTACTCTTCTTATCACTATCATTACTATAAACTGATGATTAATTACAGATCACTTTATCAATACTACCATTAATTATGCTAATTTTAAATAGATTATTTGCACAATTTATTTTTATTGTATTATCTTTAAGTACATCATATAAAAGAATACCCTGTAAAATATTAGAATGAAAAAAGGTATACTTTTGATGATGCAGCAAAAAAACGAAAAATATATTTAAACATTTTCTTTTAGCGGGAAAACGGTCTCGACTGCTTGTGTGACGTCAGATGTAAGAATACCGCCGTGTAGTACAATATTCACTAGAGCAACACTCATAAGAGTTTATTCTATACTGTCAACAAAATAATACTGACAGCTGTAGTCATCACGTTCCTTAGACATTGCATTACCTGGAACACGGAATTGTTTTGTTTTAGTCTTCTTTACATTCTATTGAACTGTTGACCTTACGATATTTCTAACTAAAACTCCCATCTGTATCTTAAATGACCCAACCTTTACAATGTTCCGTTTTCACCCCACTCTCTCACCCATCCCCCCTCTCCTCTTTTTTAAATGCTTATTTCGACTATTTAAAATGAAATTAAATATTTTTTCTCTCCAGAAGGGACTAAAATGAACTTTTTTACTCTAATATAAGGGGCTAAAACAGGGCTTTTCGTCCCTTATCTTAATATACGGGACTAAAGTAAAATGCGGGACTAAAATGAAAATAAGACATATAACACGTAACACGAAAATAACACGAACTAAACAAACATCAAACTACGCATGCGCGTTTTATATTAACATCAATATAAACACGTGTTTAACAATATTAATAATCCTTTATTATTTAAATATAAATAAATATTTTTTATTTGTGTTTGTTATAATATTTTTCGATACAAACTTGTTCATTAAGTTAAAAATGTGTAAGTGTTAGTGTATAACCATGGATAATGATAGTAACATCGTTTCAATTGATGAACTTCTAAAGCTGGATCTAAAGCTGCACCTCCTGATATTCTAGAAGAAGCAAGAAAAATAAAAAGCGATCTCTTGCCAAATAAATCAAGAAAATTTTACGATAAAAAGTACGACAATTTCAAGAAATGGTGTGAGAGTAATAAAGTAAAGACTATTGGTGGAAATATAATATTAGCATACTTCGGTATGCTAGCTAAACTAAAAAATCATCAATACTGTGGTCTATTTATTCCATGTTTAAATCTTGCTTTTTAATTAGAGACAATATCAATTTAAAGGAATATTCATCCTTAATAGCTTTCTTAAAAAGGCAAGGAGAAGGATATATAGCTAAAAAATCAAAAGTGTTTAGTAAGGGAGAAGTAGAATTGTTTTAAAATAATTCTGGCGCGGTGGTCCGCATGTCGGGCGAATTTCCTTTGGATGCGTGTTTCCGTGCTCTTTACATTATATAAGTTTACAACTACTAAATAAATAATTCCGGCGCGGTGGTCCGCTGTCGGGCGAATTTCATTTAGAATGCGTTTTTCCGTGCTAAACAACCTATTTCTTGCTTATGCAAAAACCATGCCCATTGCGTGGTTCCGGTTCATGCTTTAGAACCTAAGCAGTTACTCAATTGTCAAGCACTGCTCGTAACTCATTTTGTCTGTATTTTCCAAAGGAAATGCGCATAATTATCTAGTTGGTTGTACAAAACTATGCCTCTAAAATTAGAAGTACGCCTATTATTTGCACTAGTTTAAAGCGTAGTTACTTATGTTTAAGCTTAGTCGTTATCTTTAAAGGTTTTAGCGCATTTCCTTTGGAAAATACAGACAAATGAGTTACGAGCAGTGCTTGACAATTGAGTAACTGCTTAGGTTCTAAAGCATGAACCGGAACCACGCAATGGGCATGGTTTTTGCATAAGCAATAAAATGTTGTTTAGCACGGAAAAACGCATTCTAAATGAAATTCGCCTGACAGCGGACCACCGCGCCGGAATTATTTATTTAGTAGTTGTAAACTTATATAATGTAAAGAGCACGAAACACGCATCCAAAGGAAATTCGCCCGACATGCGGACCACCGCGCCAGAATTATTTTCTAGTTGTAAACTTATATTAGGTAAAAAAAAACGATAAAAAATTATTGTCCCTACTCGGCTTTGAACCCAGGTACTCTGGGTTTGAGTTTTCGCATCCAAAGGAAATTCGCCCGACATGTCGGACCACCGCGCACAGAATTATTTTCTAGTTGTAAACTTATATTAAGTAAAAAAACGATAAAAATTATCGACCCTTCCAGGATGTGAACCCAGGTACCCAGCGTTTTTGAGTGGTCGTATTTTACTCCGGACCACTGGTATTCAACTCAGAGGCCCAAAAAAACATTGAAAAAACGACACCCTACTCGAATTTAATTTTTAACGACCGTAATTTTGGTTTTTCTATAATTTTTGTGGTTTTTTTTTTTCGACTTTTTGGTCACTTAAAGTGATCGTAATCAACTTCGGACCGGTTTCATTCGATTCAGCGCCCAAAATTACATAGAAAACGACACCCTACTCGAAATTTATTTTTTTATCGACCTAAATTTTGGTTTTTGGTAATTTACAATGGTTTTTTCGACTTTTAGGTCACTTGAGGGGTCGTATCGACTTCAAACCGGTTTCATTCGATTCAGCGTCTCAAAACATAAATATTGACCTTTTTTTGCGGCAAAAAATATTAACCCTGAATTTTGCCGATTTTTTGAAAAATTTTGCTGACTCAGCAAACGGGTTTAATGACGTCACCAAAACCTGGTTTTCAATAGGGTTCGTGTCCTCTCCATGGTTGATTTTTTGTACCAAGTTTGGTTAAAAAATATTAATCCGTTCGAAAGATAGAGTGTTTACAAGAAAGTGTCTAGAATATATCATATATATATATATATATTATATATATATATATATATATATATATATATATATATATATATATATATATATATATATATATATATATATAGTCTCGCGAAAAATTATTTTTTCGTCATTAGGGACCTCTGAAACGGATTTGTGTCGTGGTCCGAGGTTCGAATTCCGCCATGACGCCTATCCCATTAGGCGAATTTCCAAAGGATATTCGCTAAAAACGCCCCAAATGACACGTATATAATGATAAAGGTAAGGATAAAACTATAAAATCAAAACAAACGTCATTTTACTCTTAACAAGTTTTACATATGTCAATCAATAAAATACATTAGGTAAACATTTACAGTGAATACAACACATATTATTGTAGCATTTAATAAATTTTTAATTCTTGCAGTGTGTAGTAAATTGATTGACATATATAATATATAAGTTAGATAACATGAGTTCGGAGTCAGATGATGACTTGCAATTTTTTAGTCTAAAGTTCATTCACACTGTTTATTTGCCAAATAAAAGAACTAAAATTTGTATGTTTTGCTTATTTAACTATGATTAACAGTGCCAACAGGCACTGTTTTTTTATGAATAATTTTAATTAATTAATTAATGATTAATTAATTTAATTAATTTTATGATTAATTAATTAATTTAATTTAATTAATTTATGATTAATTAATTTAATTTATTTAATTTAATTTAAATAATTTAATGATTTAATTAATTTTATTTATTTAATTAATCAATTAAATTAATTTAATTTAGTTTTATATAAAGTAATTAATTTAAATATTTTTTTTATAATTAACAGTGCCAACAGGCACTGTTTTTTATGTTGTAATTACATTGATTAATTGGATTAATAACGTATTTCTTTATGTAATTAATAATAGGATGTTTACAAAAATTGTGTATACAACAGTTTTTATATTACAATTTATTTCTTCGTACCTAGTTTATCGTTAGTTTTGTGTTCGTAGATTTAGTTATTTTTTTTTATTTTGCAACAATCATAGCTATAAGCGGAGCATGCCGATGCATTGAGTTATTAAATTTAAAAACTGATGACATTATTACTGATGAAAATGGAAACCTCAGCGTTCATCTGAATGAAATAAAGAATAAAACAAACAGATCATTCACCATTATTAACATTTATGTGCAATTATGCCAAAATTATTTAAGTTTAAGACCCGGTCTTGTACCCCACAAACGATTTTTTCTTTATTATTCAAAGGGTAAATGTACCTCTCAAGTCAGTCGGAAAGAACAAATTTGGGGAATATGGTACAATTAATGTCAAGTTATTTTCTTAGACTTAGAAAACCTCAACATGTATGCAGACCACTATTTTAGACGGACATCCGCCACAATATTAGCAAAGCGTCCATAACTACCCTTAAGCGCCATGGCGGATGGCGCTCAACCAGTATCACCGAAAAGTTAGTTAAAAACTTTATCAGCAACAAAATAACTGTTGCTCAAACAATTTTCTCAGAAACCTCAAATATATCAAGTACAAATGCTTATTCCCAACCTGGTCCTGGCACCAGTTCCAATAATGTGGTAATGAGGTTCAGTCAGTTCAGTCTGACCAAAAAAAATAAAAAAATTGTAGTGCAGAATTGATCCAATTGCACATTTGACTTCTAATAATTTGTTAATTTATGTATCAGTTTTGTTTAATGTCAGTTAAAAAAAAAATATGAAAAATGTTATTGAAAGTTATATGTCTAAAATAATATTATTATGTTACATATGTTTAAATGTTATTGAATCGCTATATCTGGTATGTGTTTTTATGTCTTTTGAAGATAAAATATTGTATGTACATTGTACATAAAGGATAAACAGCCATTTTCCCCTTACTGTTTTCCAGTGAGGGAAAAAATAATGTCATTTTAAATAATGTAAAATGACATAATTTCTCTCGCCTGCGGCTCGGGAGTAAATTACATTAATTCCTCAGCTTCGCTTCGGAATTAATTTGCTTTGGTTCCAGCGACTTCGTCTTAGGAACCAACATTACAGATCAGGAAAAAAATGGCTCATTTTATTCCCTTGGTGCATAAATAACTATTTTACAGCTTAATATACTTTTTCAGCACAATTAATCATTTTATGAACCATTTTTTTTTTGGAAAAATGCAAATACTCTTATTGTTTTAGCACATTGTTGTTCCTTTAAAAATCCTATGAAAATATTTTACTGGTTGACTACGTGCCGAATTCATTCAACAATATACCTAGAATTACGTTTATGACCGTAGTTTAGGTTTTCCAGTTTACCACGGCTTCTAGCGAATTTTCAAAAACAAAAATGAGTATATGAGATAGAAGGAGGCAGTGGGGGGAAGTAGATTTTTTGAAAGGGGGTCTGGTCTCTCTGATCTAAAAAAATGTTATATGCACACACACACACACACACACACACACACACACACACACACACACACATATATATATATATATATATATATATATATATATATATATATATATATATATATATATATGTATATATGTATGTATGACATTTTTGGGATCGAAATGAAACTAGGTATAAAATTAACCATCTTTATGTCCCGAACACTATTGTTTATGAAATATGTGTGACGTCATTAACCAAAAAAAAATCACAAATCTTCATATAGTGTGTATATTGGGTTGAAATTATACACATTTTTTTTCACTCATTTACTACTATGAATGGTTCACACATATACGAATTTTCATTGTATTGTCAGCATTAATTTCGGTATCATTGATTGTCATATATATGTAAACAAATATTATGTCATAAGTTGACATAATGTAAATAAATATTATGTCATAAGTTGACATAATGTAAACAAATATTATGTCATAAGTTGACATAATGTAAACAAATCACGTTTGTTGACTAATACATTTAAAAATTCGCTGATATATGGGCATTATACCTCTCATATGAACCAGTAATATGACCAACTGACAAAGTACAACAACTATGTGGCCGCGGATCGGCCAAAAAGGCCTAAGGCCTCTTGTTTGTTACTTTACAGAAGTCGACACTGGACTGGTTTTATTCGATTTCATAAATAAAGTCTTTATGTTGACCAGTGAAAAGTATTGACCTTTAACCGGTTTTTAGCGTATATTCATAAGAAACTTGTGGTTCTTTTTTAATATGTGAAATTTTGCTCAGTAAGCTACTTTTTGACGCTGGAATGACTAAAGAGTCATGACTGAACTTTTATTAAAGCTCAATTTTTGCTAAACTTAAAGTTTAGCACTGGAACAAGAAATTTATCAAAATCTTTTTGTTTCAGGCCAGTTCTGCCTTTTTAGTAGCTAGGAAAGATTGTAAGACATTTAAATTAAAATAATGATTCTTTAGCTTCATACTCTGCAGCATTGGCAGCTTGTATTAAGCTAGTTATGCTTGTTAGGGTTCTAGTAAAGAGTGCTATATACGAAATGTATTTTAAAGATATATGTCTTTTTAAACAAATTTTCCCTAAAATAGCTTATATTTCTGTCCCTAAATGTATGTTTTAACACAATTGCTCTGCTCCTAAAATACAGACAGAAAGCTATTGTACTAGAATTACTAAAGAGAAGCTAAGTTTAAAGTATGATTTATTCCCTGTAAATACCCCGAAAGGGAGTTTTCAACCCACTTTAATGCCCTGTACGGCTTATCCAAGTAACTTTTCAACACCTTTCAATTAAAAATATCGCAACCCTTGGAAAATACTCTGTCTTCTAGATAAACGGGGACTGTTTACTTTTTCCTATTCCTCCTGAATTTTCCTCACCTTAATGGAGTCGCAAAACTTACCACTCGATTCATCCGTTAAGAAGAACGCCTAATTTATAACTAATTGTGTATTATAGGATCAGTTTTAATACTAGTGGTCACACATCCCCCTACAGACCATGCTTGATGCAGCTTAACACTAGTGATCTTACAAAAACCGTGAAAATAATAGGGGAATTGAAATCAACTTTTTGTATACATGTTTATTACATGTATACAGGTATACTCTCCCAAGTACCTCTTATTGTCCAAGAGCCAGACGCAAAAAACGTGACCGTCTAGCCCCAAAGGTTTAACCCACTAGGTCGACTTATTCTGGCTCCCTGATAATGAATCAGGTGGTCTGCCGTTTCAGATAAGAGAATTTTAGCCCCGGGGTCACTTTAAACTCCGAAAAATGATCCTAAATTCTGTTTTCGCCCAATAACGGTGTTCCTATTGATTTTATCCAAAAAGTTAAAGGGTTGTTTTAAATTTGTGATAAATCCATTTTTTAACCATCAAAATCGGTACATTAAAACCGGTGATACAAATGTTGAAAGATTACCGAAAAAACATCTAAAAAGCATACATTTTTGTCCAAAAACGCAAAAATGTTAAAATGTCATGTTTTTCCATATAAACGTGTTTAAGAATTAGGCAGACTTAAAAATCATGCATATTCTGTTGAACTGCAGGTAATATAGAGTTGTTCTAGAGAAAGAAGTCAGCACAGCTCTAATATGTGATGACTTAATGACCGACATATAATGCTGAAAGATAGGTAAAAACTTGAATTTTAGAAAAATACACTTTTTTAAGGTTTTTGTGCGTTTTTGGGCAAAAATGTATGCTTTTTAGGTGTTTTTTCGGTAATCTTTCGACATTTGTATCTCCGGTTTTACTGGACCAATTTTGATGGTTAAAAAATGGATTTATCACAAATTTAATAAACTTTAAAAAACAACCCTTTATTTTTTTTTATAAAACCAATAGGAACACTGTTATTGGGCAAAACAGAATTTGGGGTCATTTTTCGGATTTTAAAGGGGCCCTGGGGCTAAAATTCCCTTATCTGAAACGTCAGACCACCTGATTCATTATCAGGGAGCCAGAATAAGTCGATCTAGTGGGTTAAACCTTTGGGGCTAGACGGTCACGTTTTTTGCGTCTGGCTCTTGGACTATTAAATGTTCTTTGCTGATATTTAAACTCTGAACTTGACTTTTAATTTGACTCAAGCTCGAGGTGGGCTTAATTACTTCACGCGGAATTACGCGAAAATTACGAAAAGACAGTCATCGTGACTGTCATTTACTTCAACTTGATTTTAGAGGCGTTACCTCTAGGGACTTAATTTTCCTGGCTCCTATCTAACTTTTACCCTAAAAATTAGCGGGAACTTAAAGGCTTTACTAATAACTGCTGCGGTGGATTTGTGGAAACAGCAATATTGAAACCTTCTCACTTACCTCCCTACAAGCCCCACCTTTAGGTAGGACTTGTCTCCATTCTTCTTTCCCCATTTAGTTACCACAGACACACCTAAGTGCTACCAAACGCTAGATGAATCATAAGACAAGGCGTGAAAAAACGTATACATGTCTCTCGATAAAAATTAAAAAATCACTTGCCATTAGAATTTTGGAAAAGAAATTATTGTTTTTTGTCATGCGCTCTACCTCGGTTTATACATAGCAACAATCGAATCAGCAACAATGCCTTTGGACTCGCTTCGCTCATCTTCAGATATTAAATGCATCCGTATCATTCTCATCGGTCACCCTTAAAGTACTGACCACGCTCAATGCTCCTTAATTTTTATGATCCAACAAAATCATGAATATACTTGTCATATTGAAACGAAACTTAGTTTACTTATTTATTACATAAAGGTATATACGTGTACCAAATTTCAACTCAATTAGACCCTTTCTTAGTTTTTTGTTACAATTTTTTAATAAACGTATACAAGTCATTCAATAAAAATTGAAATTAATCTGGTAAGAAGATGAGACTTAAGAAATATGTTAGTCTTACACATAGACACATGGGTGTCAAATCTCAATCCGATCGTATCATTATTCCTCTTTTTTTTACTTTTTTGCAGAGTCATTATAGCGGGTTAATGACGTCATGAAAAAAATATTTTCCGTATAGCTCAACTAAAGCTATAGACTGATTTTTCCACAAAGTTGCAACTCTCTAGTATAAATACACTGGGCGCTACGATGATAACAGACACACACACACACACATACAGACAGAGAACTTTGCAAAAACCATTTAGGAGGCCTTATAAAAACCTGAAACAGACAATTCCGGATTCATCCCGGTTTCGGATTTTTTTAAACACAATACTTTCCCTATATACTTACGGTATAAATGAGGAAAATTAAAACTGCTGATCATTCAGCACGTATGTTTTAACTCATGTTAAAATATTTGTTGGCCATTAATATAATGGCCCGATAATTTTTGAATGGATGTATTTACGCATCATTTTAATTATGTATATTCTTTTATAAAATTTTGTTAGGTCATTAGTGACTGGTACATCACAAGAAAATTATTTTCAGGAATGTCCAACTAGACCTAAAAGATTGCTATTTTGACCAAGTTACAACAATCTAGCTTAAACACACCAAGATCTAAAATGAAGACAAACAGAAAAAAAACGGGTTTAAAAGCCAGCCAAAACTGGGGGGGGGGGGGGGGTGAAATTCAAACATCCATAAGGGAATTCTACTGGAATCCACATCGTCAGAAGGGGCGACATTTTTCCCAGGGTGAGCGATGCCCCCCTGGCCCCTACAGGAGTGCCAAATTTCAAATAAATTGTTAATAAGGGTTAGTGACATTATAGACATATTTCTCGGACAGCACAAATAGACCTAATGATATCAATCATTGAGTTGATTTTAATTTTTGATGATTTTTGTGTTTGAACAACCTCATAAGTGTTATTTTATGAGGACAATTCACTAAAACTTCTAAGGATGTCTGAAATATCTGAGAAAGATATTAATTAGAAAGTAATTGCTTTCAAAAAGCCAATTACTTGTTTCAAAGAAGCAGGCAATATCAATTTACCTCTAGAGGGAAGTCTGAGCAGATGGTCTATTAGTATAAGGAACAGTATTGGTCCAAGAACTGATCCTTGGGGTACCCCAGAGCTTATTGGCAATTGTCCTTTTATCTCGCGGTTGACTTTCACACTTTAAACTCTTCCTTTCAGATAGGATGAGAACCAAGATAAGACTACTCCTCGTACGCCTGTTCTTTATAACTGTTTAATAAAAAGGGCGTGATCAGCACTTGTTATTATCCTTTTATAATATAATAGAAAAAATGCTTTCAATAGGAGACTAAGCTTTCCCCTTTCTTATTTCTTAGCCATAAAAAACAAAGGCCGTTCCGCGGCTGTTTTTTAAACTTTTTTTATGCTAAGTTCGGAGAAATAGTTGAACGAACGTAAGTGAGTTCTTACATTTCAGAAGATTGGGACGGCGCGTTTGTTTGTGTGTTTGTGTGTTTGTGTGTTTGTGTGTTTGTTTGTACGTGTCGCGATAACTGCCGTAAAAATTGACCGATTTTGATAAAATTTTGTATACAGGTAAAACTAATTATGTGTCAGAGCTGTATAGTTTTTGGTAATATTCCGAAAAATATTTTCAAAATGGCAGCCAAAATGGCGGACCGGATAAAAAAAAATTTTGAGCGAAAAAATCGTGTTGTATATCGTTTGAAAGCTCTTAAAGAGTAGAAAAAGAAAATATATGTTTCATGGTCAAAATTTAAAAATTTTTTGAAAAATTTAAAAATGGCGGCTAAAATAATGAACCCAAAAAATTTAAAATTGAAGGAATAACTCGAGTAATATATCGTTGTAAAGCTATTGATTAGTAGAACAAAAAATGTTATATACTAAATTCCGAAAAATTCAACATGGCGGCCATAATTTAATATAATAATTAGTTTTTACTAATTTTATAAGAATTTACAAGATAAAGATCTATTGTAATATACTTTAGATACTTTTATACAAGTAAAATTAACTATATGTCAGAGCTGTATAGTTTTTGGTAATATTCCGAAAAATATATTCAAAATGGCGGCCAATATGGCGGACCGGATAAAAAATTTTTGAGCAAAAAATCGTGTGTATATCGTTTAAAAGCTCTTAAGAGTAAAAAAAGAAAATATATTTTTCATGTTCAACATTTCAAATTTTTTTATTAATTTAAAAATGGCGGCTAAAACAATAAACTCAAAAAAATAAAATTTAAAGCGAGCCTTCTTTTACCATTTATTATTAAAATATACGCGAGCCTTTTTTAATATGCATTAATATTAAATATAAGCAATCTAGCGAGCGAAGCGAGCCTATTTTAACGTTGTATTATAACAAATATAAGCGATCTAGCGAGCGAAGCGAGCCTTTTTTACTATGCATTAATATTAAATATAAGCAATCTAGCGAGCGAAGCGAGCCTTTTTTACAATATATTATATTATAAAATAAGCAAACTAGCGAGCGAAGCGAGCCTATTTTAACGTTGTATTATATAAATATAAGCAATCTACGAGCGAAGCGAGCCTTTTTTACTATCCATTAATATTAAATATAAGCAATCTAGCGAGCGAAGCGAGCGAAGCGAGCCTATTTTTAACGTAGTATTATTATAAATATAAGCAATCTAGCGAGCGAAGCGAGCCTATTTTTAACTTTGTATTATTACAAATATAAGCAATCTAGCGAGCGAAGCGAGCCTTTTTTACTATGCATTAATATTAAATATAAGCAATCTAGCGAGCGAAGCGAGCCTTCTTTACTATGTATTATTATAAATATATGCAATCTAGCGAGCGAAGCGAGCCACTTTTACTTGCATTAATATAAATCTACGCAATCTAGCGAGCGAAGCGATCCTTATTTACAATATATTTTATTATAAATATAAGCAATCTAGCGAGCGAAGCGAGCCTTCTTTTACCATTTATTATTATAAATATACGCAATCAAGCGAGCGAAGCGAGCCTTTTTTAATATGCATTAATGTAAATCTACGCAATCTAGCGAGCGAAGCGAGCCTTTTTTACAATATATATTTTATTATAAATATAAGCAATCTAGCGAGCGAAGCGTGCCTTCTTTTACATGCATGAATATAAATCTACGCAATCTAGCGAGCGAAGCGAGCCTTCTTTTACCATTTATTATTATAAATATACGCAATCAAGCGAGCGAAGCGAGCCTTTTTTACTATGCATTAATATAAATCTAAGCAATCTAGCGAGCGAAGCGAGCCTTTTTTACAATATATTTTATTATAAATATAAGCAATCTAGCGAGCGAAGCGAGCCTATCTCTAACGTTGTATTGTCACAAATATAAGCAATCTAGCGAGCGAAGCGAGCCTTTTTTACAATATATTTTATAATAACTATAAGCAATCTAGAGCGAAGCGAGCATTTTTAAACTTTGTATTTTTATAAATATAAGCAATCTAGCGAGCGTAGCGAGCCTTTTTACTATGTAATGTTAAAGATACCTAAACTAGCAAGCGATGCGAGCCTTTTGAGTTTATACTTTAAAGTGGTATAGCATCCGAATGTTTTGATAAACTCATTTCGCTTGTTTTAAATTAATATTTTTTTGTATTCTTTCTTTGCCGTGAGTTCTTGATGCAACGCATTACTAGTCACAGTTTTGATACAGGCCCTGTTGGCTTCTGAAGACTTTTATCAGACTTTTTTTGGAAAATTTTAATTGAAAAAAGAATTACAAAAAAATTATAAAAAATATTTATTTAAACCAAAACATTATACATTTTTTGCTTGTTCTGTGAATAAATAGTTATCTTATTATTATTATTATCTTATTATAAAACGTTTTTAATGAGATAAATGTTGGAGAAATGTTACATGGGGACATTATTAATCCCTCTCTATTTTCATGTTCCTCTCTTGGCATCTTGTATTTAAAAAATACCCAATTTAATATCTCTGTTTTAGTTTTTAACAATTTTTTTCATTTTTAAAAAATCTAAAAAGAAAAAAATCAATTTGGCAACTTGCAATTTAGCTTAAAAGTTGTTGGATAGTCTTACATCCCTTTGAAGTAATTTTACTTGATAGATCTCCATCATGGAAACCTTTGGGCTCCAGTTTTTCCACTATGCAAAGTTTCTGACCTTTACAAGCTATGAAGTCCGGAGTTTTATTTGAAAAGGAAAATTAGCCCTCTTTTGCAGACTGGTGGGTCAAAGAGATGTTCATTTTACTTTATTTGCCCCTCCCCGCTTGTTTTCTATTTCTCTTTTCTCATCTGTAAATCTCTTTTTTTCTCTACGATCGTTCAAATTGTAAATCTTTCTCTTAGTAAAGCATCACTTTAGAGATCCCATTTATAATGTGAACAAAACATATCCTTTTGTTCCTTTAAAAACGATTTATGATCATAAATGTTTGAACTTTTTGCTTTCCTGTCTTTAAACAATATGTTTTAAAAACACCTGAAACGGATAATTCCGCTGACATCCCGGTTTCGGATTTTTTTGCTCACTTTTTCTATATACCTACGGTATAATGAGGAAAAGAAACAAAACATCAACAATTTAATCATAAATCTTAGGCGAGTTAATATATTTTTTAATATATTTATATAAAATTATATAATATATTTAATAAAATAGAGTTTTTAATTCTAGTGAGCAGTATATATTTTTAGTGTATATATTACTTTTATGACTAGTAATGCGTTGCATCAAGAACTCACGGCAAAGAAAGAATACAAAAAAATATTAATTTAAAACAAGCGAAATGAGTTTATCAAAACATTCGGATGCTATACCACTTTAAAGTATAAACTCAAAAAGGCTCGCATCGCTTGCTAGTTTAGGTATCTTTAACAATTACATAGTAAAAAAGGCTCGCTACGCTCGCTAGATTGCTTATATTTATAAAAATACAAAGTTTAAAAAATGCTCGCTTCGCTCGCTAGATTGCTTATAGTTATTATAAAATATATTGTAAAAAAGGCTCGCTTCGCTCGCTAGATTGCTTATATTTGTGACAATACAACGTTAGAGATAGGCTCGCTTCGCTCGCTAGATTGCTTATATTTATAATAAAATATATGTAAAAAAGGCTCGCTTCGCTCGCTAGATTGCTTAGATTTATATTAATGCATAGTAAAAAAGGCTCGCTTCGCTCGCTTGATTGCGTATATTTATAATAATAAATGGTAAAAGAAGGCTCGCTTCGCTCGCTAGATTGCGTAGATTTATATTCATGCATGTAAAAGAAGGCACGCTTCGCTCGCTAGATTGCTTATATTTATAATAAAATATATATTGTAAAAAAGGCTCGCTTCGCTCGCTAGATTGCGTAGATTTACATTAATGCATATTAAAAAAGGCTCGCTTCGCTCGCTTGATTGCGTATATTTATAATAATAAATGGTAAAAGAAGGCTCGCTTCGCTCGCTAGATTGCTTATATTTATAATAAAATATATTGTAAAAAGGATCGCTTCGCTCGCTAGATTGCGTAGATTTATATTAATGCAAGTAAAAGTGGCTCGCTTCGCTCGCTAGATTGCATATATTTATAATAATACATAGTAAAGAAGGCTCGCTTCGCTCGCTAGATTGCTATATTTAATATTAATGCATAGTAAAAAAGGCTCGCTTTGCTCGCTAGATTGCTTATATTTGTAATAATACAAAGTTAAAAATAGGCTCGCTTCGCTCGCTAGATTGCTTATATTTATAAAATACTACGTTAAAAATAGGCTCGCTTCGCTCGCTTCGCTCGCTAGATTGCTTATATTTAATATTAATGGATAGTAAAAAAGGCTCGCTTCGCTCGTTAGATTGCTTATATTTATAATAATACAACGTTAAAAATAGGCTCGCTTCGCTCGCTAGTTTGCTTATATTTATAATATAATATATTGTAAAAAAGGCTCGCTTCGCTCGCTAGATTGCTTATATTTAATATTAATGCATAGTAAAAAGGCTCGCTTCGCTCGCTAGATCGCTTATATTTGTTATAATACAACGTTAAAAATAGGCTCGCTTCGCTCGCTAGATTGCTTATATTTAATATTAATGCATATTAAAAAAGGCTCGCGTATATTTATAATAATAAATGGTAAAAGAAGGCTCGCTTTAAATTTTATTTTTTTGAGTTTATTGTTTTAGCCGCCATTTTTAAATTAATAAAAAAATTTGAAATGTTGAACATGAAAAATATATTTTCTTTTTTTACTCTTTAAGAGCTTTTAAACGATATACAACACGATTTTTTGCTCAAAAATTTTTTATCCGGTCCGCCATATTGGCCGCCATTTTGAATATATTTTTCGGAATATTACCAAAAACTATACAGCTCTGACATATAGTTAATTTTACTTGTATAAAAGTATCTAAAGTATATTACAATAGATCTTTATCTTGTAAATTCTTATAAAATTAGTAAAAACTAATTATTATATTAAATTATGGCCGCCATGTTGAATTTTTCGGAATTTAGTATATAACATTTTTTGTTCTACTAATCAATAGCTTTACAACGATATATTACTCGAGTTATTCCTTCAATTTTAAATTTTTTGGGTTCATTATTTTAGCCGCCATTTTTAAATTTTTCAAAAAATTTTTAAAATTTTGACCATGAAATATATTTTCTTTTTCTACTCTTTAAGAGCTTTCAAACGATATACAACACGATTTTTTCGCTCAAAATTTTTTTTTATCCGGTCCGCCATTTTGGCTGCCATTTTGAAAATATTTTCGGAATATTACCAAAAACTATACAGCTCTGACACATAATTAGTTTTACCTGTATACAAAATTTTATCAAAATCGGTCAATTTTTACGGCAGTTATCGCGACACGTACAAACAAACACACAAACACACAAACACACAAACAAAACGCCGTCCCAATCTTCTGAAATGTAAGAACTCACTTACGTTCGTTCAAGTTCTTATAAAGTTGTCTTATAAAGTTGTCTTATAAGTTGTCTTATAAAGTCTTATAAAATAAAAGTTGTCTTATAAATATTGTCTTATAAAGTGTCTTATAAGTATGTCTTATAAGTTGTCTTATAAAGTTATAAAGTCTTATAAAGTTGTCTTATAAAGTTTTTATAAAGTCTTATAAAGTTGTCTTATAAAGTTGTCTTATAAAGTTGTCTTATAAGTCTATAGTAAAGTCTTATAAAGTTGTCTCTAAAGTTGTCTTATAAGTTTCTTATAAAGTTGTCTTATAAAGTCTTATAAGTTTCTTATAAAGTCAAGTGTCTTATAAGTTGTCTATAAAGTCTTATAAAGTCATATAAGTTGTCTTATAAAGTTGTCTTATAAAGGTTGTCTTATAAAGTCGTCTTATAAGTTGTCTTATAGTAAAGTTGTCTTATAAAGTCGTCTTATAAATATTGTCTTATAAAGTCTTATAAAGTTCTTATAAAGTCTTAAATGTTGTCTATAAGTTGTCTTATAAAGTTGTCTTATAAAGTTGTCTTATAAAGTCTTATAAAGGTCTTATAAAGTCTTATAAAGTTGTCTTATAAGTTGTCTTATAAAGTTGTCTTATAAAGTCTTATAAAGTTGTGTTATAAGTTGTCTTATAAAGTCTTATAAAGTTGTCTATAAGATTGATCAGTACGCTGTGTATTATAAAGCAATCCTTATTATAAGGACAGCCTCGCTATATTTATATATTTATTTTTGTAAATAAAGTGTTTCTCTCTCTCTCTCTCTCAGCACTAACGCAATATTTACTTTTGATCTAACTGACTAAACGCTAACGCAAAGTCATAGTACTATCTCAATTAGTTATATATTAGGGAGTTAGAGGGGTTTAAAAATTAAAAATCGGGAAACATGTTTTTATAAAAAAAAAAAGAAAAATTGCTTAAAATTCAGAGAGAATTTTTTAATTTTTATTCAAGATTATTAGGAATTTATTTTCTACCCTTAAGCAAGTTATATTAAAACTTGAGAAAATAAATTTATTCAATTTTTTCTCTTAATTTTGATTATTTTAGGATTATATTTTTAGTAATTACACGTTTAATTACTAATTAGGATTTTACGTTCTTATCCCTTACTTTATACGTATTTTAAAATTTTAATGACATTTCCTACAATACCATTGATATTTTGATTTATTTATTTTCTATAGACTAAACCAACAACAAGATAATTAATACAAGTTTTATAGAGTTGATACAGATATTTTGAAATTAATAATTTACGTTTTTATTACGTTTTTTATTCGTATTTTAAAATTTTAATGAGATTTCATGGAAATATTTTCCTATATTAACGAAATTTTGAAATTAATAGTTTAGCTGTACGCTCTTAACCTTAGAATTCTTATCTAGGCTTAGGAGAACCATTACTTTCTGAGGACTAGCGAAGCAGTTCTAAACTCATTACACTCTAGACTATACGTATCCATTTTACTCTAAGTTCAAGCGTAGCTAGACCGAAGTAATACGAAATTAAGCTTCAGATAATTGTGAGATTCTGAGGGACGAGCGAAGCGAGTTAGTTAATAAGAAAAATACCAGACTATCCTGCACCAATTTTTTTATATTTAGGTTTAATTGACGTATCAAAAACAATAAAGACTGTTTTGTATAAATGAGCATTCTAGGGTTAAAATAATGCGGTTCTAGTCAGCAATAGATGCTTAGAAATTCCTCCTTATATTAAATCTGTAGAGACTCTTCCTATGTAATTATTTAATAAATTTTAAAACCATCATATTTCATTATTTGTGTTTAAGTCGTAACTAAAACTGCTACACGTGTATTAGGCAAAGTAAAGAAGAATTTAGAAGAAGTATAGAAAGTATTAGAATTATCCAAGTACAAACAAATCCAATATTAGAAGAATCCAAGTATTAGAAGTTAGTATAGAAAGTATTGGAAGTATCCAAGTATTAGAGTATAGAAGTAAGTATAGAAAGATGAGAAGTATCCAGAAGTTATTGAAAGTAAGTATTAGAAGAATCCAAGTAGAAGTTAGAAGTATAGAAGTATCCAATATTAGGAAGTATCCAAAGTATTAGAAGAGTAAGAGAAGTATTCAAGTATTAGAAAGTAAGAAAGTATAAGTATAAAGTATTATAATAAGTATAAAAGTATTAGAAGAAATATTAGAAGTTTGTATTAGGTATTAGAAGTATCCAAGTATTAGAAGTAAGTATAGAAAGTATTGAAGTATCCAAGTATTAAAAGTAAGTATAGAAAGTATTAGAATAAGAAGTAGAAGTATTAGAAGTAGTAGAAGAAAGTATTAGAGTATAGAAAGTATGAGAAGTATCCAAGTATTAGAATATGTATAGAGTATCCAAGTATAGAAGTAGTATAGAAAGTAGAGAAGAATCCAAGTATTAGAATAAGTTAGAAAGTATTAAAAGTATCCAAGTATAGAGTAAGTATAGAAAGTATTAGAAGTATCGTATTAGAATATATAAGAGAGATAAGTATTAAAGTATTAGAAAGTATTAGAAGAAGTATTAGAGTAGATAGTTAGTATAGAAGTATTAAAGTATCCAATATTAGAAGTAAGTATTAAAGTTAGAGTATCCTATTAGAAGAAAGTATTAGAAGTAAGTAAGAAATATGAAAGTTAGTATTAGAAGTATGTATTAGAAAGTATTAGAAGTATTCGAATCCAAGTATTAGAAGTAAGTATAGAAAGAGAAGTATCCATATTAGAAGAGTATTCAAGTATTAGAAGTATGTATAGAAAGTATTAGAAGTAAGTATAGAAAGTATTAGAAGTAAGTATTAGAAGTAAGTATAGAAATTATTAGAAGTATCCAAGTATTAGAAGTATCCAAGTAATTAGAAGAAGTATCAAATAATTTTAATTTAATTCTTACAATGATTAATGACGAGTTACAATCACTCTTTTTATTGAGAGTTAATATTATCCAGTAATTAAACTAACATATAATTTCATTATTGTTACCGGTAATTTAACTAACGTATAATTTTATTATTTTTACCGGTTATTTAACTAACTTATAATTGTAATATTGTTACCGGTAATTTAACAAACGTATACTTTTATTATTGTTACCTGTAATTTAACTAGCATATAATTATATTATTGTTACCGGTAACTTAACAAACGTATAATTTTATTATTGTTACCGGTAATTTAACTAATGTATAATTTAGTTAACTTTCAAAGTTAACTTATCGGTAAATTTATCCAATGATTATCCGGGTTTAAGTTACGGGGGGTTTTTTGGGGGTTTGGTGGGAGGGTTGTAAGATCAGTTGGCTGCGAGATACGGTAGGAACATCGGTCCCGGGTCGCTGCGTACCCCACTCCCGTCATCGTACTCACACCGGCCACCAACACCGAACAGCTGTGTTTGTGTGCAGTTTGTTTATTTGGGTGCTGTTTGTTTGTTTGTGATGTAACAACATTTGTTAGAAACACGTAGGCCTTCATACTTACCTCCATCACCCTCAGGTATCTGCTGACTCATCACTTTGTCACAGTTATTTATCCTCAGAATAAATCTTTGATTATCTTATTTATTTTACCTGTTTCCTGTATATTCATTGTTTTTATTGTTGTTTAATTTTTCCTTAACTTTTTGTATCTTATTTGTTTTTCTTTCGGTTTTGACAATGTTTTGTTAATAAACCTTGAATAATTTGATTTTGTTTCAATTACTTGTTAACTTCGTATCTTTTGTGTTATTTATTTATATCTAATTAACTTATTTTTTTTAATTTATTTAAATTTTATTATTTATTAATATCTTCATTTTAATTAAGTCTCTTGTGCATGTTTTCTTTATCATACTATTAATTTTCATTATATTACATTTTCCTACTTTATTTATTTGTTTTTGTTTAATAATTACCTCGTCTACATGATTTGTTTGGGTTAAATCGGAGTCCAGGGTTTAAACTGGTGTTCAACAAAAGTGTAGACGAGGTATATATTTAAGTTCTCTTTTCAACTGAGTTATTAAAGTTAAAAAATGGGAAAGTACAAAAAATGAAGAATCCAAAGGTAAAAGGATAAAGGTCGATTTTTATCAAAATTTAGAATAGCACACTTCTCCTAAATGAAAAGGGGTTATAATCATGCAACAATTACCTCGTCTACATGATGTGTTGAATACCAGGTTGAATTCTCGACACCGCTTTTACTTCGTGTAAACGGAAGTTCAACCCGGTTTATTGTTGGTTGAATCCCCATAGAATGTCGTGTAGACAAAGTCCGATTATTTTAATAATTATTATTGCTTTCAATTTCTTTGGTTATTTAGTAAAAATAACCAAAATAACCATATAAAATTTTTTTATTATGATTTTATTTACCTTTTCCTTATGATATTTCATCAAAATATTGATTTAGCAGCATTATGCTATCTGGTGTCAAAACTTTATTGGTAAAATAAATGCATTCTTAAGCACAAATTTAAGTCGCAGTTCGATGTAATAAACCCTGTTTATGATATTGGTTCTTCGCTTCCTCGTGAGAGCAGTGTTTTTTTTCTGTTGTTCCTTGCCGCATATGCCTCGTTTAATAAAAACACTAATTTGTTGTTGCTTAATTCTAAGATTAATGTAAATTTTAATGTTAATATTTATAAATAGCGGACACAGAATAAGAAAAGAACAATTCATGTTTTTAAAAATATTCAAAATACTAAGTAGAAAACAAAACAGAAACGAATAATTGCAAATCATGTTGATTTTGAAGAATGGCCAACCTACCAAAATAAATATCCCCTAAGAAAATATCGATCTTTATTTAGATTTAGGTTATTATTTAGAATTATTTAATTGATAAACATGTTTATTATAGTACGACACACGGCTAAAATCAGTTGATAACGTGAAAAATAATGCGAGGGAGCCAATGAGGTTATTCCTTGATGTAAAACCACGCCCTCAATTTCATATCAGGCCATTCTTATTGGTTCCTCAACACTATTTTCCCGCGCTGTATAATGATTTTAGCCGTGCGTCGTATTATAGTTTCATTTTATATACTATACAATTTTTACTGTTTACTTTTTTTTGTATTTTTACTCGTGAAAACTTCATTTACGACTCAACCTTGAATTAATAACTAAATCCCTTCCAAGGGAGTATAAGTATATATAATACAATAGAGTATATATAATACAGGCAGACAAAAGTACGATTGATATATTAACTTTGTTTAAATGGGGAATTAAAGCAAGGATGATGCTTTTGTCAGTTAAACCGTCATAACTTTTTGCTCAAAGAATATAAAGATAAAGAAAGATAGTCCTGGTATTTGTATCTGGACAAGAAAAGGTTAGTTCTGCAGCCAGTTAACAGGAGCGCTAGTGTGTCATTTGGTAGTTTTATAATGCTAACTACGAAAATGCGCTATTGCCGTTTTAATTATAGCAAACTACTTCAGGCGAAAAACTACTACTAATTAAAAATGAAAACAAAATTGAAATAAATTTTTCAGAAATTATTCTTCAGGATACATTAATCGTCAAGACATGTTTAAAATTAAATAACTGATGTTTTATGATAAACCTAGAGAATGAAGTTTTGTAAGATAATGTATAAATTATTGCTAACCTGCGTTAGTAAGCTTCCATGACAGCGGTCATGGAAGCTTGGATTTTCGTGTGTAAAACTGATTTTCGATCGAAATATTTTTCCGCGTTTTATGTATTTTCGAAATCATCCGGATAATGATGTCATTTTTTTACCGATTTACAAAATAGCACAACTAAAAAACGTAAATCTTAAAAAGCTCAAGCGCAGTTATTCCAATTTTAGCTACCTTTTTTTTTTTGAGCCAGCTATCAGCTGATCACGCATGTATGAATTTTTTTTACACAGGTTAGTATAGAAGTTTCCCTACTTGGTTTATATATTTTGTTTGACCGTGTTTTTTTCTGTTTCCTGAATTTTCCGTGCTAGATAACCAAAGTTAGTTTTAAACCAGATGAATAAATAATTGAGAGTTTTATTTGCAGTTTAAACAAGAACGCAGAAACAGACGTTCATGTAACAACTTATACATATGAAATTATAATTATAGTATCTCTGAGCATTTACTATAGTATAGTATATGTATAAGGCGACAAACAGTTGTCAAATGTTCAATTTTATTTCCTTTAAAAGAAAAACAAAAATTGAATTATTTTAACAGCTGCAAAATGGTTTATATCTGCTTAGTAGATGAAAACGAGTAAACCACAGTTTTCACAAGGCAACCCCACTTTGTTTTTGTTAAGTCGGTTTCACGAATGACTAAGCGGTAAATTTCACTGTCTAGTTATTTTCACAGCTACAATGTAGTTTTAGAGACATTTTCTCTTCACTATTGTGCTTCATGGAAGAGACAATGGGGTGGTTTGTTGTAAGGGACTGCCCAGTTAGACGGGTCATCTCTTGGATGGGTGAGCGGGGAAACTACAGGAAAACCATGGGGTTTTATACAAGGAAAGGGTCGCTTCTTTGTCAACTTACAGAAAAACGTCCTTCCGTTTTATTTAATTGAAACTTGTTTTAATAAAAGAACAACCCTAACCTTTACCAAATAAGAATCTATCTAATGTTCTAAACGCATCAATTTTAAATTTAATTGTAACAATAAATCGTTATTTAAAACGTTTAGCAAAGTGAGATCTCTCTCCATTATATATTTTCTGCAAATAAGGTGAGAGATACAAATAATCGACAAAGATGTCAGTTATAAACTGACATAGTTGATCATTTATGCATCGACTTTAAAAATCTAGTCTTAATTTTTAACTCGAATATGAATTTTTGTGATAGTATATTTAATTTATACAGGGTGGACTCAATGTCTCCCACCTATCTTATATTTTGGACCGTTAGCCTCAAAAGTAATAAAACTAGGGGTACTTTTTTGTGTAAAGGTAACTTATTTTGGTGGAATAGTTAATTTCCGGTGTCCCATGCATCACCGGACTTAGAGATGAAATAGAAAAAAAACTAAATTGGAAGGTAAACTTTAATTGAGCTTTTTTGGGTTTAAAGAATAAATTAACATTTTGCATCTTCCATTTAGACCGCTATTTTAACGGGAAAATGTACCCAAAGTGTAACAATTGGATTTTCTGGCGCAAAAAAGTTTAAGTATTTAGGGTCAAGTGATCCAGATGTTGCTCGAAAAAAATAAAAATTTATATTTTTTCTGTGTTAGTCCTACCCATAGGTAGTCCAAAACGCCTAGTATTCATTTTTTTCTACAGCCTCCTTCATTCAAAAATCACTTTTAGTTCCCGAGACACCTAAATTTTGAGTTTTTTCGCTAACTTTTGAGGCTTAATATTTCGGCTTTGGCTTAACCTAGCTTAATGAAACAGGTCTCGTTTGAAAGTATCCTCTTTGGGCTTTATATAGGAACCAATAAATTTTGTTCTACTGCTGCTAATCTACTCGTGAGTTTGCATAATAAATTTGACCACAAAGACTGAAAATATACACTTTTTCATTATTTTTTTTAACAAGGAAGATAATATTGATAAAAAATTGAAATAATTTTTGGTTACTAAGATGACCATAAGGAACAAGAAAAAAAATATTTTAATGTTCCAAATTATACCTTTGGGAGTCAATGAATTATTGAAAATAATTCATTATATAATAATTTGGAACATTAAAATATTTTTTTTCTTGTTCCTTATGGTCATCTTAGTAACCAAAAATTATTTCAATTTTTTATCAATATTATCTTCCTTGTTAAAAAAAATAATGAAAAAGTGTATTTTCAGTCTTTGTGGTCAAATTTATTATGCAAACTCACGAGTAGACTAGCAGCAGTAAAACAAAAAATATTGGTTCCTATATAAAGCCCAAAGAGGATACTTTCAAACGAGACCTGTTTCATTAAGCTAGGTTAAGCCAAAGCCGAAATATTAAGCCTCAAAAATTGGCGAAAAAACTCAAAATTTAGGTGTCTCGGGAACTAAAAAGTGATTTTTGAAAATGAAGGAGGCTGTAGAAAAAATGAATACTAGGCGTTTTGGACTACCTATGGGTAGGACTAACACAGAAAAAAAATTATCAATTTTTATATTTTTCGAGCAACATCTCTGGATCACTTGAAATGGATTGACCCATTAAGTATCCACGAGTAAAAATGCCTTATTGTTTGCTTAAGAACAGAAATTATATAATACCAATGCCTCACTGAAAATTTGACAGTTCATAAAACAAAGAAGCGAAACGTAAGCAAGTGACGTACGTAATATCATCTTAAATTTTAGATAATCATTACATTCTGAGGACAAGCGAAGCGAATCCGAAGTTCTGTGCTAAAGTACCTAATTTGTTATTTATTATTTAAATTATCCGTTTTCAAAATAAGAAGGAAAAGTAAATTTTCTTATATAATTTAAGTGGAGAAACTCCCTTAATTTGGTTAAGTTTCTCGGGAGTAAAAATAGCTTGAAGGGGCAGTGGTATGGCTCAGACGGATAAGACTAGAAGCAGCTAGGCGGGACAGGATAGGCTTAGGAGTGGGAAGGCGGCAAGGAATTAGAAAAACCAAGTCTAAAATTAGAATCCTCTGGTTTCTTACAAATATTAAAGTTTTTCTTTTTTCCTTTCGCTTAATTTAATTTGTCTTGACTAGTAATTTGTTTCATGAAAAAACTCACAGAGAAAAATGAAAATTCTTGCGCGGGGGTCCGCATGTTAGGCGAATTCACTTTGGAATGCGTGTTTCCGTGATTAACAACCCATTTCTTGATTAAGATCCTGGTTTATGTTTTATAAACTAAGCAGTTACTCAATTATCAAGCACTTCTCATAACTAATTTTGTCTGTTTTTCAAAGGAAATACCTTTAAGCGCTAAAACCTTTAAAGATATTCTCTAACTGAGCTTAAAACTAGTGCAAATAATAGTGCACACTGCCAATTTTAGATGAATAGTTTGTAAAACCATCTAGATAATTTCCTTTGAAAAATACAAACAAAATGAGTTACGAGTAGTGCTTGATAATTGAGTAAACGTTTAGGTTATAAAGCATTAACCGGAACATTCAAAAAAGGCTTGGTTGATCGCGTGAATGTATGATATTAGTTATAAGAAAAAGGGCTCGTTTCGCTCGCTAGATTGCGCTTATTATTAATAAAAAATAAAAAGTACTCGCTTCGCTCGAAGTATCCACAGTACATTACAATTGATTTTTATCTCGGAATTTCTTATAAAAATTAGTTAAAACTAATTATTATATAAAATTATGGCCGCCATGTTGAATTTTTGAAATTCGGTAAATAACATTTTTGTTCTACTAATCAAGACATTTTCAACAATATATTACTCGATTTATTCCTTTTAATTTAATTTTTTTATGATATTTTTTCATTTTTGCTGCCATTTTTAATTTTTACATTTCCTCATTTATACCGTAGGTATATAGGAAAAGTATTGTGTTTGCGAAAAAATCCGAAACCGGTATGAAACCGGAATTATCCGTTTGAGGTGTTTTAAAGGCCTCTCGAGTGGTTTTCACAAAGTTGTCTGTCTGTCTATCTGTGTGTGTCTGTGATCATCATAGCTCCTAGCATATTAATGCTAGAGACTTTTGACTAGTAAGCACTGCTATATAGGGCCCAAATACCTATATCAGGGTACTGACCGTTATAAAATTAGTCTAATTTTAAAGAGTAGAGGAGAGCTGCATTACCTTAATAATAGACATGGCAGAGAGGGAATAGCTACAAAATGCAGTATGTGCAATTTAAATGAATTAGAAGATAATTTTCATTTTTTAGCTGTATGCCCTGTTTTAAGTGAATTTAGAAAAACCTACCTTAACAAGTCTCAGTTATCACTTGACGAATATATACAGCTTCTTAATTTTGGGGACTATAATAATCTTGTAACCTACATAATTAGTACAAGAAAATACAGGCTTTTTTTAATAGAGAACTTCAACTACGAATAGTAAAAAAAAAAATTAAAAAGCTAATTAGAAACAAAATTTAAATGTATGGGTGTATAAATGGGTGTATGAATATTATGTATATATGTGTATGTATATGTATGTATATATATATGTATATGCATGTGTGTGTATGTATATATATGTGTATTGAATGTAAATTTATTAACATAAGCAATCGCTGTCTCAACATAGGTGTTTTTCCTGATGCTTTCAGATAACTAGAGTAGTCCCGGTTTTCAAAAAAGGAAATAACCTCGACCCTGGCTGCTATAGGCCATTAGCAATTGTGCCAGTAATATCAAAAATCCTTGAAATGGTTATAAATAAAGAACTACACGAATTCTTTGAGAAGAATAATTTATTTGCCAAATCTCAATTCGGTTATAGAACAGGAATGTCCACGGTTGATGCCCTTCTCTCCACCGTCAACACCATCATTGAAGGATTTGAAGATAAGGAGAGTACTCTTCTAGCGTGTTGTGATCTCAGCAAGGCTTTTGAACTTGTTCCCCATGAAATTTTGATAGCAAAGCTGAAACAGTACGGAATAACAGGTGAAGCATTAAACATAATAATAAGCTACTTATCTAATAGAATACAATATGTTAGCATAAATAATCAAGACTCAAATTTCTTACCTATCTCCTGTGGAGTACCTCAAGGATCGTTGTTAGCCGGAACTCTTTTTTTAATCACGATTAATGACTTCCCTAACTATGTGGAAACGAAACAAATTAGCTCTAAATGCAGAACTGTGGGATATTGCGATGACAGTAATATTATTGTTAAAGGAAAAAGTAAAATCCTTAATAAAACTGATATGGCTTTCCAACTTGAAAATGCCAAAGAATGGTTCACCAAAAATGGTTTCCTTCTCAATGAAAATAAAACCCAAGAAATTAACTTTACTTTATCCCAAAACGAAGCTTTCTACAACTATAAAATTCCTCGGCCTAAACCTTGACTCCAAACTTAGTTGGAAAAACCATATTTTTGCTGTACGGAAAAAACTTTCAAGCCAAATTTATGTTATTAGATCACTGAAAAGATACATAACCGAAGACTCTATGAAGTCAGTATACCATGCCCTCTTCGAGTCTTACATGAGCTACGGGATCATTCTTTGGGGACATGCCGAATCAGAAGAAATCTTCCTAACCCAAAAGAAAATTGTGAGGATTATTGAAGGAGCCAAATGGGACGCCCATTGTAAAAATATTTTCATAAAACTCCAAATACTCACTTACTATAGTTTATACATATATAACTGTTTAAAACATATTAAAAAAAATGTTGCTTCCTTCGGTAAGGTCGGTGATAATCATTGTTATAACACCCGTGGTAAGGAAAAGCTTGCTATCAACCATCATAGACTCTCCAAATCCCATGTTGGACAAGGCATTCTGGGTCTTAATTTCTTTAATGTTTTGAAACCCGAGACCAGGCAACTTCCATATAAAAATTACTGCTCTACGATCAAAGATTTTCTACTGTTAAACCCGATCTACAGCATCAGTGAATACTTCAACCTTAATTTCAGCAACTGCTAAGTTTTTTAATTCTAAAACATTTTTCTGACGATAGTATACATTTTGTAAATGTTTCCATCTAATAAAAGCTTATTCTATTCTATTCTATTCTAATAGGGCTTATGCAGATGAAGACTCACAGCTAGGTCCTGACGACCTGTGATCCAGGCCATGGAGTCCGGCTAAAGGTGTTTTAACACACCAGGAAAAAAAATAGCAGTTACCTATTTTTTTTAAATTATTTAGTAAATTTAAAAAAAAAATCTTATGTAATTGTATTGTTCACAACACTACTTTGTTAAATATAGCCAATTTATTTATTTATTAATGCTAGAGAATTGAAACTCTGTAGAAATGATGAGGAAAAGTTCCGAGGTACCCTGTACCCGATTTTTTTAATGAAAAATTAATTACTGATGTAAATAAAGACAATTCTGACTAGTAATGCGTTGCATCAAGAACTCACAGCAAAGAATACATAAAAAAAATATTAATTTAAAACAAGCGAAATGAGTTTATCAAAACATTCGGATGCAATACTATTTTAAAGTATAAACTCAAAAAGGCTCGCATCGCTTGCTAGTTTAGGTATCTTTAACATTTACGTAGTAAAAAGGCTCGCTTCGCTCGCTAGATTGCTTATATTTATAATATACAAAGTTAAAAAAAAGATGCTGTAAAAGGCTCGCTCGCTCGCTAGATTGCTTATATTGTAATAAACAACGTGTAAAATAGGCTCGCTTCGCTCGCTAGATTGCTTATATTTGTAATAATACAACGTTAAAATAGGCTCGCTTCGCTCGCTAGATTGCTTATATTTATAATAAAAATATATTGTAAAAAAAAGCTCGCTTCGCTCGCTAGATTGCGTAGATTTATATTAATGCATAGTAAAAAAGGCTCGCTTCGCTCGCTAGATTGCTTATATTTATAATAAAATATATTGTAAAATAAGGCTCGCTTCGCTCGCTAGATTGCGTAGATTTATTTGATGGAGGTAAAAGAGGCTCGCTTCGCTCGCTAGATTGCGTATATTTATAAAATACATAGTAAAGAAGGCTCGCTTCGCTCGCTAGATTGCTTATATTAAATATTAATGCATAGTAAAAAAGGCTCGCTTCGCTCGCTAGATTGCTAATATTTATAATAAAATATATTGTAAATAAGGCTCGCTTCGCTCGCTAGATTGCGTAGATTTATATTAATGCATAGTAAAAAAGGCTCGCTTCGCTCGCTAGATTGCGTAGATTTATAATAATACAACTTTAAAAATAGGCTCGCTCGCTCGCTAGATTGCTTATATTTATAATAAAAATATATTGTAAATAAGGCTCGCTTCGCTCGCTGATTGCGTAGATTTTATTGATGGAGGTAAAAGAGGCTCGCTTCGCTCGCTAGATTGCGTAGATTTGTAATAATACTACGGTAAAAAAGGCTCGCTTCGCTCGCTAGATTGCTTATATTTATAATAATACTACGGTAAAATAGGCTCGCTTCGCTCGCTAGATTGCCTTATATTTATAAAAAATATATTGTAAATAAGGCTCGCTTCGCTCGCTAGATTGCGTAGATTTATATTGATGGAGGTAAAAGAGGCTCGCTTCGCTCGCTAGATTGCTTATATTGTAATAATACAACGTTAAAAATAGGCTCGCTTCGCTCGCTAGATTGCTTATATTTAATAATACTACGGTAAAAATAGGCACGCTTCGCTCGCTAGATTGCTTATATTCAATATTAATGCATAGTAAAAAAGGCTCGCTTCGCTCGTTAGTGCTTATATTTATAATAATACAACGTTAAAAATAGGCTCGCTTTGCTCGCTAGTTTGCTTAATTATAATAAAAATATATTGTAAAAAAGGCTCGCTTCGCTCGCTAGATTGCGTAGATTTATATAATAACAACTTTAAAAATAGGCTCGCTTCGCTCACAAATTGCTTATATTTAATAATAAAATATATTTAAATAAGGCTCGCTTCGCTCGCTAGATTGCGTAGATTTATATTGGAGGTAAAAGAGCTCGCTTCGCTCGCTAGATTGCGTATATTTATATAATACATAGTAAAGAAGACTCGCTCGCTCGC
This sequence comes from Microvelia longipes, assembly GCA_018340805.1. NCBI lineage: Eukaryota > Metazoa > Arthropoda > Insecta > Hemiptera > Veliidae > Microvelia > Microvelia longipes. Next base: position 46,120,308 of record JACMZG010001870.1, on the reverse strand, counting down.
TAGATTGCTTATATTAAATATTATGCATAGTAAAAAGGCTCGCTTCGCTCGCTAGATTGCGTAGATTTATAAATACAACTTTAAAAATAGGCTCGCTTCGCTCGCTAGATTGCTTATATTTATAAAAAATATATTGTAAATAAGGCTCGCTTAGCTCGCTAGATTGCGTAGATTTTTATGATGGAAAAGAGGCTCGCTCGCTCGCTAGATTGCTAAAATAGGCTCGCTCGCTCGCTAATTGCTTATATTTATAATAAAATATTGTAAATAAGGCTCGCTTCGCTGGCCTAGATTGCGTAGATTTATATTGATGGAGGTAAAAGAGGCTCGCTTCGCTAGCTAGATTGCTTATATTTGTAATAATACAACGTTAAAAGTAGGCTCGCTTCGCTCGCTAGATTGCTTATATTTATAATAATACTACGGTAAAAATAGGCTCGCTTCGCTCGCTTTGCTTATATTTAAATAAAATAATATTAATAAAAGGCTCGCTTCGCTCGCTAGATGCTTAATTTAATACTAATGCATAGTAAAAAAGACTCGCTTCGCTCGTTAGATTGCTATATTTATAATAATACAACGTTAAAAATAGGCTCGCTTTGCTCGCTAGTTTGCTTATATTATAATAAAATATATTGTAAAAAAGGCTCGCTTCGCTCGCTAGATTGCTTATATTTAATATTAATGCATAGTAAAAAAGGCTCGCTTCGCTCGCTAGATTGCTTATATTTAATATTAATGCATATTAAAAAGGCTCGAGTATATTATAATAATAAATGGTAAAAGAAGGCTCGCTTTAAATTTATTTTTTTGAGTTTATTATGTTAGCCGCCATTTTTAAATTTGAAATGTTGACCATAAAAAATATATTTTCTTTTTCTACTCTGTAAGAGCTTTTAAACGATATACAACACGATTTTTTGCTCAAAAATTTTTTATCCGGTCCGTTATATTGACCGCCATTTTGAATATTTTTTCGGAATATTACTAAAACTATACAGCTCTGACATATAGTTAATTTTACTTGTATAAAAGTATCTAAAGTATATTACAATAGATCTTTATCTTGTAAATTCTTAAAATTAGTAAATTAATTATTATATTAAATTATGCCGCCATGTTGAATTTTTCGGAATTTAGTATATAACATTTTTTGTTCTAATCAAGAGCTTTACAACGATATATTACTCGAGTTATTCCTTCAATTTTAAATTTTTGGGTTCATTATTTTAGCCGCCATTTTTAAATTTTTTCAAAAAATTTTTAAATTTTGACCATGAAACATATATTTTCTTTTCTACTCTTTAAGAGCTTTCAAACGATATACAACACGATTTTTTCGCTCAAAATTTTTTTTATCCGGTCCGCCATTTTGGCTGCCATTTTGAAAATATTTTCGGAATATTACCAAAACTATATACAGCTCTGACACATAATTAGTTTTATCTGTATACACAATTTTATCAAAATCGGTCAATTTTTACGGCAGTTATCGCGACACGTACAAACAAACACACAAACACACAAACACACAAACAAACGCGCCGTCCCAATCTTCTGAAATGTAAGAACTCACTTACGTTCGTTCAATTAAGTAAATTTTGTAGATGATAATAGTATTGTAGTACTCAGTACAAATAAAAATGTAATGACTTGTCTTAGTAGAGTAATTAATAAAGCAAAGTTTGGTTTGGCAAAAATAAAATTAAGACTAAGTTTAAGTGAATTTTACAAAGAGGAGAATTCGCATATAAAGCCAAGTATCTTCTGAATTAATCATAAATATTAATAAGCGAATAATACAATAAATAAATTAAATCGCAAAATAAGAGGTAATTTAAAGTTTAAAAGACAAATTTATTACAAGAAACCCTATTTCAAAAGAAACGGGAGTGAAAAATTTCTAAAAGCAGAGCATAATAAAATTACGTTAACAAAACATAAAGGTAAAGATATAAAAGGTAGAAAATAATATTTTCAGCTGAATAAAGGAAGCGAAGCGGTGTCGACTCAAGCGAAACGTACGTATTCATTAGTAATGGAAATGAACCAGAGACAGATTTTACGCGTATACCACTTTTTCTATAAATTTCTACTCCACTTACTATATACTCTGTGACACTGTATGTTTACTCATAAATATATAAGAGTTTTTAGGAGAAATAGAGAGGTAAAATAATTTGTTAAGTCAACTTTTAATACGGCGGACGATTTGTCAGACATTTTGTCTTTTATTATTTTGAGATTTTTCCCTGATGTAAAACCCCTAATTATTTTAGGTATGAAAAATTAATTTAATTTTTTTTAACTTGATAAAAAAATATGGCAAATATAGAACTAAGCCTTAAATATGATTAACTTCATATTTGAAGAATTCAGTGAAAAAAAACGTTGAAGTGTAAATAAAAATTTATAGGAAATCTTGTAAGAAAATTTATACGAAATCTTCGTAATTTAATTGTAACAAGTTTTTTATTTGTTGTTATTAAAAACTAGAATTACCGATATTGGAACGCTATTTTCCGGTTTTGGATGCAAACAACTTACATACACCTACGTTTTGAATTTCAGAATCTTGTTGATCCTTAAACATGGACATTGGACAACACTTCCTTATATTAATTACTTTAACTAAAATCAGACAGCAGTAGACCTCAAGATGTAATTACAAACCAAATGTAATAACAATTTGGTTTAATTATATGTTTAAATGTGGTTTCAGATTGCAAGATCTAATCTAATCTAAACCATAACTTTAATCTTTGACGAATCATTTGATACCGATATCATAGAAATCGAAAAAGAAAATTCGGGCACAGAGTACCTCGGAACCTTTCATCAACATATCGGATTCGATGCGCTCGTCCCCAATAATTCGGACTCGCTTCGCTTTTCCTTCCAAAAGGAATAATGCCTTAAAATATAATTTGGTATAACTTCAGTTTCAAATTGCTCATTCTCAGTCAAGATTAGCTTATCTAACCAAATTTTTAGAGGAGGAGCCTTTAGAGAGGTATTAAGCCCCAGAGGTAATGACTTAAAACGTCTTGGAAATTCACCTAAAAACAAATTTATTGGATTTGTTTACAGCTTGATGATTGTGCTTTCTCCGTGGCCGAGGTCGTTAAGGCGTTAGTGTTCATACACTGACCTTTGACAACCACGGTGGTCTGGGGTTCGCATACTAGGTTACACTCTTTGTTTATAGAAGATTATTGTTTAGATAAATTATCGCCAACTTTAGAATACACTTTGAGCGTAACGGTTGCTACTACCACCCGAGGTGGTTCCCGCAGGGGTTATCCCTGATAAGCCGCAAGGCTCTAAACGGGCATTATTATTATTGTGTTTTCTGTGTGTGTTTTCTTTCTAATATCTAATCTCTCAATAACGATAGATAATATTGAGATAAACAATATTGTAACCCAAAATTTCCCAAAATTACTGATTACCATTGCGTAATATGAATTAATTTGTACTTCATCACCCTTCATTTTTTCCGCACAAAAATATCAACCTCCGGATGAAGCAAGGGTGAGATCAATGAAACTAGATGTTAGTAAGGTTGACAACACTGTATCTCCCAAGGGCTGCAAAGTCACTCTATAACTCCCTCTACATCAATCAGCCCAGTCAAACTACGAGGCCAATAACCTTTTTTGTCCTTTCTTGTAAACAAAATACTTCTATTTTTTCAGTCAAAACTCAGTTTTAGTAACAAACAACTATTGATAGTTGTCAATTCTATTTCTTTAATTGATTATTTGATACAATACTGGCGTCAGGGGAATAATTATAAATAGTCTAACCAATGCAATAAATTTACTTCAGAGTTGACGCATTTTTCGAATGCTCTCAACTGCTACGATATTTTATGTATTCTGAACCGTGGAGGTAGTGATTAAATAAATAAAGCAACCGTCTCTCCACAAATGTAAAAACTATATTTACAAAGCCGGCTTTCATCATCAGTGCCGTAGAGAAGCGAGAAAGAAAGAAAATATATACTATATCATTTGATACAGAGGTTGAAATCTGACTGTATATATGAAATCTGCTACGATATATATATATATATAATATATATATATATATATATATATATTATATATATATATAATATATATTTCTATAAATAACTACTATCTTTTAACTAGAAGAAACCTATAAATTTTGCCTTAAGCAGAAAATTTAATTTATAATCCAAAATAAATATAACTATAAATCAACAAAATTATACAAATAAAACTAAAAAATTGAACTAGAATAATAAATAGTCTAAAACAAAAAAGAATAACAGAACTCTTTTTTGTTCCACAGCCTTTGGCTGACTTAGATTAATAAATGTAAAAGAAGGTACAAAATTCTTAAATTATCAACTAAAAATCTAATAAATGGACTACTACTACTACTACTACATATATATATATATTATATATATATATATATATATATATATATTATATATAATATATATATATATATATATATGTGTGTGTGTGTGGTGTGTGTGAATCCGACCCCAAGTTGCGAGGTTGGTTAAATCTCCGCTTTAATTACCAATGTAAATTTCAATTTGATTTTTTGTCTGCTTATGCGATATGCTGCAACTTTCTCTCCGTGGGGAGGAAAATTGTTTTACAGTGCGAAAACTCACAAACTAAGGAGTAGACAAAGTAAATTGTCACACGCAGTAAACCTAACACACGCAACAGTAGATAATAAAATATGCATTGTGGTTTTCAGTATGAGAGATATTGGTAGGCAGTATGTCAGGGCAAGTAAACAACAATTTCACGATTTGAGCTACTAAGTACTTTATGAAACTACCAAGTAATTTAATATTGAATATAAAATAGTCAGATGTTATGCACAACAACATTACATTGTTGTTGTTGCTGTTGTTTATACCTGACTACTGTATTATTAGTGTTATTCAGCAAAAAAAAAAAATATAAATAAAATAATCGGTAGTAATCGTGTTAATTATAAAATACATAATGGTTTAAATATATTATCTTGTGACATATATACTTGTCTTTATTTGTTTGAAGTACTACTGGTTTATAGAAGGAAGTGCTACTAGTTTTAAGATAATTTCTATTCGTGACTTACTTTACAGCTGTTATCTGGCTCTTCTTTCCGAGTTCATATCTACGCACTTTTCTTTTATTGATTTGTTATAATTTAGTTTCTAGGTTATTCCTTTAATTTATTATCAAACATACTTAAAAAAATAGTGTAGTATTAAAGTAGTAATAGTGTAGTGTAGTGCAGTAATAGAGTAGTGTAGTAATAGTGTAGTGTAGTATTAGTGTAATGTAGTAATAGTGTAGTGTAGTAATAGTGTAAGTGTAGTTATTTACTACTACACTATTACTACATTACACTATTGTGTAATGTAGTAATAGTGTAGTGTAGTATTAGTGTAGTGTAGTAATAGTGTAGGGCTGTAATTGTGTAGTGTAGTAATAGTGGTAGTGTAGTAGTGTAGTGTAGTAATAGTGTAGTGTAGTGTAGTGCAGTAAGTGTAGGGCTGTAATTGTGTAGTGTAGTAATAGTGTAGTAGGTGTAGTGTAGTATTAGTGTAGTGTAGTAATAGTGTTGTGTAGTAATAGTGTAGTGCAGTAATAGTGTAGGGCTGTAATTGTGTAGTGTAGTAATAGTGTAGTGTAGGTAGTAATAGTGTAGTGTAGGTGTATAATTGTGTAGTGTAGTAATAGTGTAGGTAGTGTAGTATTAGTGTAGTGTAGTAATAGTGTAGTGTAGTAATGTGTAGTGCAGTAATAGTGTATTGAAGTAACATAATTTAAATAAATAGTTAATTCCGGTCAATAGATGTAGTTGTATTTTTATTCGACTATGACACATAGTCGAAGTCAACTATGTGTCATTTCGACGCATTACCCGTCAACCGCATAGTCGGTTTGACGGATCACATCTCCAAATATCTGGTTTGTTTTTGTCGTATTTAATATTTACTCAGATATTATTGAATAGTGGCTGCCTTTCATTGAATTCATTTTTAAATTCGAACTTCGAAGGAGTGTGGTCAAAATTCGTTTTAAAGGTCCCTAAGTACGAAAAATTCATTTTGCAGATCTTAATATGTATATATATATATATATATATATATATATATATATATATATATATATATATATATATATATATATATATATATATATATATATATATATATATACACTTAAATATGAATAGGAAAGTACTTTCGTACTTAGCGGGACGTTTCCAGGTAACTGGGAACCTCCCGCCAATCTTGCCGAAGAAGTCCTCATCGAACATTTTTCTTCAACAAACAAACAAAGTTCTCATCGAACTCCTACAAACTCCCATTTTTTATCTTCTGTATGTTATTATTATTATTTTATTATTATATATATTATATATATTATAATATATATATATATATATATATATATATATATATATATATATATATTATATATATAATATAATATATATATATATATATATATATATATATATTATATATATATATATATATATATATATATATATTGTGTGTGTGTGTGTATATATATATAACTGCTTGAAATGACCGGAAAGTCGAAAACCGTTGTAAATAACTCAAATAACAATTCAAGAATCAGTTACGGGGTATCTGGGAACTTTTCCTCATCACATCGGATTTGCTACGCTCATCCTTCTTCCTTCGGGTTTCCGCCCCGTAAAGTATAGGATTCTCTTACTAATCGTAAGAGCGCCTTACCTTATTACCATACCTTGCACTAAATGAAGAGTAAACTTTACTTAATAAATTTATAAATATCAAAAAATCCTGTGACTAAGGCCCGTATTCAAAGACATCAGGGTTCCTTCAGACATTTTCAGACATTTTTCCTTAAGGTTTCCTTAAGGAAAATGTTAGGTTTAGGTAAGGAAAGTGTTAGGGAAATGTCATTGAATACGGGCCTAAATCTTATGTCGGAAACTTTCTGAGGAAGAGCCAAAAATTTTAATAACCGAGTTGAAAGTTGTTACACCCTTCAATGGGTTAAATGTTAAGGTCCAAGGTAGCTACACCAAAGAGTAACTCAAACTTAAGTGAACCTAAAGTTTTTGGATCCGGTATACCCCGTACCCGATTATTTATTCGTCTTACACGTTGGGAAGAAATTGGTCGTTTAGATTTGTGTAGCTTTCTATATTTTGGTTATGTATCAAATAGTTGGGAAAAACAAAATTTGGAGAAAAAGAGAAAATTGGACTCAAACGAGGAAAATATACTAAAATGGTCCTGGATAGAAAATAGAAAAACTAACTTTGATAAAATATTTTCAGGAAAATGTTGTTAAGGATTTTTAAAATAATTGGGGGATTTTTATAGATTTTTAGAAATCTCTTTTTTGTTAAAATAAAATGATATAGTCTTTTTGCTTTTCCTCGACTTTTACCTCTTTACTTACATTTCTATCACGTGGTATATAGGAAAGGAATTGTGCTGACTTAAAAAAACCAAATTAAAAATATTTTTGCCGTTATCGTCCGTATTAAACACTTTTATGACGTTGCAATTGGTGTACTACTACATTTTGTCTGTGTGTGTGTTTCGTAACTTTTTCGAGTTCATGTTAAAGAGTTGAAACTTAGCACATAAATCCGAGATAAGGTCTAATTGTTTTTCTCGAAAGATAATAACGCAGACTAACTTCATCAATTATATTTAGTCATCAAACATTTTTTTAAAAATTCGTTAAATTGACTAATCACATTGAAATTGGCACAAATTTACTTCTTTAAATAATGATTCGATTCCCTGAATCGATTTACTGATACCATTTGCCATATTAAAATAAGAAATAATATAATTGACACAATGTAACTGTGCGAGAGACAAATGATTATTGTGTCAACTATTCATGTTTTGCAAAACTCGGTAGTATCAAATGATAAATTATATAATTGTTTAGGAGCAATTAAAATGATGAGCTCATCGACTCATTGTGATAAGTAAACACAATCAAGTAAAACTCAGGAAAGATATCTAGGGTTAAATGATAATATAATATATTCGATAGATTCGAAAATCGAACCCATGCTACAAGATTGAATAAATTCTCTAATCAAAGTAGGATTATGATGAAAATTTTTGACATAGTTCGTGAAAATAAAATCGAATTTTTGATTTGTAATGAAAAATGAAGAGATTGCGAACCAATTTAGTTGGTTTCTATACATCTTGTAAGACAATGAAAGATAACGCAATTTATGGCAGGTGGTGAAATGATAAAAGAAATACAGCCTTCAATTTATTAGAAATAAATTGTTGGCTGTAAAAAATAATGCAAAAAATAAAAAACGGGTCCAGGGTAACTCGGAACTATTCCTCACTTATTGGATTCCTTATGCTCACACAACCTGGGAATTGCTTTGCTCGTCCTCATCTAAATTATATTGCACTCCGTTTTTAAACTCGCTTCGCTCGTTTCCAGATAAGTTTTTTTTTCTTTCCTTACTACTCAAAGAATATATAGATACAGAAAGGTAGTCCTGGGATTTATTGTTTCGGACAAGAAAATGTTAACTCCGTAGCCAGCTAACTGGAGCGCTAGTGTATGATTTGGTAATTTCAACATGCCTACATCGAGAATGCACTATTGTCGTTTTATTAATAGCAAACTACTTTTGACAAAAAACTAATTAATATAAATATCTGGGGGCACGGCAGTGCCCCAGCCAAGTCTTGCTGTATAAGGTAAAAGTTTCATATCCAAGGCTGGCACTGACAACACCCTTTTCCCGAAGCAATTCGGAGCATTTTCTACCCCCTTATATCTTTTGACCTGGTTATCGTAGAATCTTACAATTTGGCTTACGGAAAGATTATATCGAGACAATATTACTTTTTTGAAATTACAATTCTTTATCTTTTTATAGAACACGAGAAATGTCGCTTTGAAAATGGCAAAATTCGATGCTGACTGACTGACTCACTCACTCACTCATCATAATTCTAAGGCACTTCTAATAATCGCAGAAACTTGAAATTTGAAATGAGGGTAGGGTTTGTTTGGCAAAGCAAGGAAAAATTGTAAAATTTGCAATATTTCAATTTGATCACCTGAATATTGCTTCTGATATGAAAAATTAGTGGTTATAACGACTTCATCAAACAACTTATGATCCATTATTTGTAACATGGAAATATATATGTCTAACAATAATATAATGACTGTATTATATGTATGATATATTTTCCTTAAACCTTTATCAAGTATGTTAAGACATTTAAATAATTTAAATTTAAGACCATATTGTTGATTTCAATATTAAGCATCCATTGTTATAACTATTTCAGATGCAACATGAGTTATTTTACATGTTGCTTTGTACGAAGGGTTCGACCAGAGACTATTAGTACTCCGTGGTTCGACCCCTAGGGCCTGGGGTACTACCTGCTTCTGACTTCAGGCACTTGAAATTCGTTAAATTTTAATGTCATCTAATATTTAAAAAAATACTATTTATTATGTATGAAAGTTATACCAATGCAAAGTATAATATTATAAATTGCAAGAAACTATATGCAAAGAGAAAATTACACGATTATGAACAGCTAAATAAGCTTCTAAATCGTTCAATGTAAGAAAAAGATTAGTCGACATGTCAAGTCAGGTTTTTTTTATTTAAAAGGCGTGGGTTAGAGTGTAGTAAATTAATATTTGTGAAAAAATATTTATGGTAGTAAAAGAATCAACACACGGTAATAACAGAAATTTAAATGCCGTCTAGATTTATTATCTACATGTGACATTAAGATGGACCAAAAAAGACAGAAAATAGGCTCTTCCAAAATCCACACATCTTAGGTTCAGCAGCAAAGTTAATCGAAATTACTTACAAAAAGAAGTGAGATCCCAACAAAAACACACTCCGTGAAAAAATCCAGCCAAGTCTTGCGTAAAAAGATATGATATCATAGTTTACGCCAAGTCTATTCATACGCTGTTTTTCATAAATCTTAAAAGATATAGATGATCATTTAATATCCGCAACATATGCGCTCAAAAGCCTTACAAAATTTAACAGTAAAGAAATTTCTGACTTGGCAAGAGCGCTAAATATCGACATTAAAAATAGAATAAATAAATAGGTAATACCTAGTTTTTAAAAAAACCTTCAATATTATTTCATGAGGAAGAAATTCATGATTAAATAATTTTACCTCTGCGTTCTTGTCTAGTCAGAAATTTCTTTACTGTTAATTTGTAAGGCTTTTGAGCGCATATGTTGAGGATGTTAAATGATCATCTATATCTTTTAAGATTTATGAAAACAGCGTATGAATAGACTTGGCGTAAACTATGATATCATATCTTTTTACGCAAGACTTGGCTGGATTTTTTCACGGAGTGTTTTTGTTGGGATTTGCTTTATATAATAATGACCAATATCAAGCAGATACTCGTGCCGTTAAGATGGTAATAAAGAACGAGGTGATAGTTTCAGAGCTGCCGCTAGATGCCAGCACCGTGTTCATCCCCACCTTCTGTCTGACTCTCTTGAATACCTTCCGAAGTTCTAAACCCATTATTTTTCTTTGCTATTACTGTAGGTGTATAAAAATCCAAAATTATAATGTTTAATTGTAATCATCCGTTTTAGACACTTGTACAACATTAAGAACATCTGTTTTATTCCCAGCGGTCACCCATCCAGGCACTAATCTCGCTTTATGCTGCTAACATTAGTGATCTAACGGAAACCGTATTAAGCGTATAATAATAAAACTGTGTACTCTTATTTTTTGAAAAAAAGGGATACAATTGTACAAACCTTTTAATAAATTATATTGTTTTTGAATTTGTAACAATATTTTGAAAAACGTTTGCATGTCATTCAATAAAAATTGAACTAAAGCTGATAATAAGATAAAAATTGATACATCTGACGGTCTTATGTAGTTCTACACGAGTGTTAAATTTCACATTGATGCGATCATTTTTTGTCTTTTATGATTTTCTTGCGGAGTCATTAATGACGGTCATACAACAATTATGTTTTCGAGAGCACTAATTACTACTCGCAAAGATTAGTTTTTATTATACTCGCAAAGATTATATTAGCAAATATAACAACAGACACACACACATACAGACAGACAACTTTAGAAAGAACTACTCAAGAGGTCTTAAATACACATGAAATGAATCATTTCGGTGAAATAACTGTTTCGGATACTTACGGCATAAATGAGAAAAAGTTGAAAGAAAAAGTAAATTATTATATGTAGTAAATAAACTAATAAACTAAACGCAACAGTAAACAAAAGACATGTGATAGTGGTTTTCTTTAAGAGAGAAATAGGTAGGCAGTATGTTAAGGCACACTAACACACACACACACACAATACACCCAATACTAACAGATACAGACAGGCAAACAACTTTGTCAAAACTATATACGATGTCTTAAAAAGTTCTGAACGAATTATTTAAGTAAAATCCCAGTTTAAATTTGTAATGTTAACACAATATTTTTCCTATTAGCGAAACCGTAAAAACAAATAAAACGAAAGAATAATATCTCTCTCCACATTTATAGATTTTATTAAAAACAAAGCAGAGCGCTTTCGACCTAACAAGAGGTCATCATCAGTATGTGTCTTGTTACAAGCCTACTCAAAGCATCTTGATTTTGTTTTATATTTAAAACTACCTTTTAACACTTTTATCTCGGCTCAACGGCACTGATGATGATCTCTAGTTAGGTCGAAAGCGCTCAGCTTTACTTTTAATAAAATCTATAACTGTGGAGAAACTTAATTCTTTCGTTCTATTACAATTGACTCCATTTATGCTCATTCTAAAACACCTTAAAAAGAAAGTTTAGTTAGTTTTAATTGTTTATTGTAAAACAAGGTAAATTATAATAGTTATTTATGCCATAAGGCTGAGAAGTGTGTCTTTATGTCACGGCAATTAGATTTACCGACGAGCGAAGCGAGTCGGGAAAAATTGCCAAGACATTCTCAGCCGGATGGAATACACTATTTTGTTTGAGGTAGCACTCATTAAATAAACTGCGCTATATACTTAATTAAAAAAAAAAAACATACGTCCAATTAACTCCATATTATCGTCGTCATTAAATGCATCCATAGCTTCACACTTTTACTCAAAAATGTAAAAGCTTGACAAATAGCACACAAAAATTGTCAATTAGAACACCTTTTAAAAACGAAAAAAAAATAGTCTACGAACAAAAACAGAAACAAAATGAACGTTTTTAAAGGAATCTCATGAAGGTTTTACACAGATTGTTTTTTTGAACACGCTATATTACAGTAATGGCGGCAGTATATGAATTACTTTTACGTCCTAGGAGTTTTTTTACATTCATTATTGTCCTCGGAGGTGAAAAGTACTAAATAATCTCTTATAACAATAATGATTGGCTTCTTATCCTAAAAACGGTCCAATAAAGTGCTCAATTACGTACTACCTCAAAAAGGGAATTTTGTGCTTCTCTCTATGTGATTGTACTCAGTAAGTATACAAGGTACAATTTATACAGCTAAATTAAATTATCTGTATTATATCAGTAAATGCTTCCGAGTTTTGCAAAACAGGAATAGTTGACTCAATTTCATACTCTCATAAAATCATATTATCTTTATTACTTTCTCGAAATAATTGCAGTGTACATAAACCACTCTATTTAATTACAGTCTAGTTCAAAAAATAAATCAATTTCATGTCTAGTTTCAAAATGTCATACTATAGAAATCTCAAATAAAATCTCTATTCTTTGTTTGTTCTATCTCTATAATTTTTATAGAGATAAAAACTGAACAACAAAGTTAACTAAATTAGAGAGTTTTATACCTCTATATCACAAAGTATACAACCTTATTATGCAAACAATTACCCCCCCCCCTCTTTTGTACTTAGAGAGTATACGCTATTATCTTTGTTTACCAGCTCTCTCCCTGGTAGACAAAGATCAGAAATAAAAGGGGGGGGGGGAGGTTAAAGTTTACTTTTCGTTATTTTATAGGGGGGTAGAAAATGTCGAAATTTACATTTTTACGTTATAGAGTTGGAAAAGTTAATCGAGAAAGTATTACATTAGTTTTAAGTGAAGCTAAAACAAGGAGCTAAATATGCAAACAAACATGAATTTATTTTTTCGGAAATTTAAACTAAAAATTACAAAAACATATATTTTCAAAAATATGGATTATTACTGCCGGTAATCGAATAAAATTTACCCAAATAAAATTTATTTATGTGCTTACCAGAAAAAGCTCATAAGTCATTATTATAATTATTAATTATTATTTTATCAAATTGATAAAAAGTTAATTTAGTCATAATGTATTTCTTCACTTATTAAACTTACTTAACGATAGTTTTGACTTGAGTGGTTTTTACGTTTGGTTAAGTAAGGTTTGAAAATACTTATATTATAAAAAAAAATTTAAAATTTGACTTAAGTGGTATTTCCCGCTGACCCGTATAAATGTGCCTCGGATAAATTGTACCAACAAACTATCATGATAAAACTGACAAAAATTTTGGTTGACCTAAGTTACGTATTTTTCAGTTATTAAAGTATATGCTCAAGCATTTAGTTTGAACTTATAAAGCTAATAGTCAAAATGTTTTGACTATTAAGAAGCATATATATATATATATTATATATATATATATATATATATATATATATTATATATATATATATATATATATATATATATATATATATTATATATATATATATATATATATATATATATATATATATATATATATATATATATATATATATATATATATATATATATATATATATATATATTATATATATATATATGTGTGTGTGTGTGTGTGGTGTGTGTGTGTGTGTGTGTGGGCGCGCGTGGAGAAATGGGTATTAGAGGTCTTAGAACCATCCCTTTTTGCATTACATTAGATCCAGGGATCGAAACCTGGTTTGTGGTTTACGAAATGGAGCGTTTTATGGCGCTAGAACGAATGGCGCGCCTAAGATTTTGAGCGTCTACGACTGGTACTCAGCTAATATACCTAATATAATATAAGGGATGGTCATCTTTAGTAATTACTTTAAGCTCAAAGGTTATTTACCACACAAGGTTGTTGGTAATTTGGGAAAGCAGAGGTATCCTTTGGATTCAAAAGTTTTTTTTTTAATTAAGTCATAGCGTATGAAAATGTTTTGGTTACATGGCTATCCTATTTTAAAGGAATTTTAAAAGAAAGCTCGTTTATTTGAAACCAGTATTTTAAAAGGCTGAAAGCAGAAGAGAGGTCAAACTCTCGCCTCCGTAAGTACACTTAAACCTTCTTGATTTATAGTTTTTAACTTGAGAAAAAACTGATGAAACTAAACCCGCTGTACCCAAGTCTAAGACATAATGCTGCTAAAATAGACTAGGGTAAATTCTCTGGAAATACACCTGATAAACCCATGGATCTTAAATAAAGGGGATGACGCATTAGGGAACTTTTCTGACCCCATGGGAGATGTATTAGATAGAGAAATAGGTGCAAACTTACCTTCCCCTTGGTTAAAATAAAAAAAGCGCCAATCGCAGGTTATTCAGCAAGGTTCTTGAGTTTGCTTTTTAACTTTCTTCCGTGCTTCTCGTGATTGTTACATTTGTGGTGCTTGTTAAGTCATTTGTGCTTATTTAATTTTAAATTTTGGATTATACTTTGTCACTTCAGTGAGTTATAATTTAAGTGTGTTTATAACCTTCTCAAGCAGGGAAGTCCGTCATCCCCTTTATTCAAGATCTTTAGATAAACCCAACCTTTTATAAGTCATATATATTTATAAATGTATCAATTTATTCACCTCATATTTAAACTAAGAGTAAATATATTATGTTTTTACTTAGCCTAAGAGCAATGAAACCAGAGATTTATGACAAAATTGTTTCATTACTAAAGATCATAACTTTAAATACATACATATATATATATATATATATATATATATATATATATATATATATATATATATATATATATATATATATATATATATATATATATATATATATATATATACATATATAATATATATATATATATATATATATATATATATATATATATATATATATATATATATATATAATATATATATATATATATATATAATATATATATAATATATATATATATATATATATATATATATATATAATATATATAGGTATATTGTGTAATATCAAGCGCGCAGGTCCGCAAAGAGGAGATTTTTACAATCTATTTCTTGCTTAAGTTTCCTGTTTATTTGCATCTTTTGGAAATGCCCTAAAAATGTTTAAAATTAGCAAAATCAAAGGTTTGAATGAGTGAAAATATTGCTATACAGATGGCAATTTTTTACTTTATATTCATGTGAAAATCTGGAAATAAAGTTTAACGAGCAATAATGCTACTGATCTAGTTATAAAGCAGAAACCGGCAACTTTTGCAAGGAATTACATAATGTATTTTCTTTTTTTTTTTTTTTTTAAATTTTCCTTTTATTAGGAAAATTATTTACCCTAAACCTCTGAGACTAAGGCTTCGTCATAATAATCCGTTTCAGATATTTAGCTTTGACGACATTGATGACTTTAAGTCTTGCACTTTAATGACTGCCTGACTGTTTTTGATCATATTTTCTGTCTTTGTATATGTGTATTTGTGTCTCACATAACTGCTGCTGTGTTTGTGTCATGCATAAATGATGATGTGTTTGTATTACACATAACTTCTATGTTTGTGTCTCGCATAACTACTAATGTGTTATATTACGAATAACTTGTACTGTTTTGTGTCATGTATAACTGATAATGTGTTTTGTGTCACGCATAACTACTGCTGTGTTTGTGGTATAAGGTCAAAGTTTGGCACAGTAATCTGACCTATGTGTAGTTATGGTGATCGGAAGATTTTTTTTATTACTGTATATTTTGCTTAGTCATCAAAAATTATGATATTAGGTAACAATTAAAAAAATAACCAATGAAGTTGATGTTTGACTTATATGTGCATCTGTGAAAGTAAATCATTCCACTAAGTTTTATTAGATTAAATAATTGGTCACCATATTAAGTGGAGATGAAAAGTCCTGAGGTACCCTGTACCCGATTCATTTAATGGAGGGAAAGAAAAAAAGATTCTCTCCACAAAAAGTAATGTTTTTGTGGAGAGAATCTTTTCTTTGTTAATTTTAGTAAATTTTCGAAGAAAAAATGAGCTTATGAGGTTGAGGACTCACCGCTCAACCGCTCGGCTCAAAGAAGCCGACTCGGTTGATGCACTTTGTCATTTCTTTGTCGCCTCTTTGGAGCGACAAAGAAATGACAATGTGCATCAACCGCTTGGCTCAAAGAGGCCGACTCGGTTGATGCACTTTGTCATTTCTTTGTCGCCTCTTTGGAGCGACAAAGAAATGACAAAGTACATCAACCGCTCAGCTCAAAAGAGGCCGACTCGGTTGATGCACTTTGTCATTTCTTTGTCACCTCTTTGGAGCGACAAAGAAATGACCAAGTGCATCAACAGCTTGGCTCAAAAGAGGCCGACTCGGTTGATGCACTTTGTCATTTCTTTGTCGTCTCTTTGGAGCGACAAAGAAATGACAAAGTGCATCAACCGCTCGGTTCAAAAGAGGCCGACTCGGTTGATGCACTTTGTCATTTCTTTGTCGCCTCTTTGGAGTGACAAAGAGGCCGAGGGCCTTTTGTTTATTTTATGAATTACATTAAACTTGGAGCGCACCTCGGATAGTAATCTGTGATTATCAAAGACGGGAAAAAGACGCTATAGTCTTCGGAATGGACTGTTATAGATATTATAGTTAAAGAAATAAAGAAACAAAAATATAAAATTGATAGAGTTTGGTCGAGTTGGACTAATTCATCAAGAGGCACGCAGGTTATACTCAACACGCAATACTCAACTTCCCTCTTTGATAAGAGCTTATAGTAACCGAGTTCTTATCAGTAAAACTTCAAAACTAGTTCCTCGTTACCAATAAGTTTAATGTGTGCCTGTGGACGTTTGTCAAAATTTAATTAAAAATTGAAAAATGTTGAATTAGTTTTATTTAAATTTTAAATTAAGTATAGATCAGTTAATGAAGTAATTTCCAAATATTTTATACTTGTAAACTTCATTCGGTATACTAAATCAAGTAAAGGAAGAACCAGGCCCATAGCCAGCCAAAACCTTTAATGGGAACCAAAATTAGAGTCGGTAAAAAACTAAATTTAAATAGGGTGTTGTATTAATTTTTTCTTGGCGCGCTGAATCGAATAAAAGCGGCTCGGAGCCCATACGACTACTTAAGGTAACCAAATACTCGAAAAGAAGCTTTAGTCAATAAAGCTACAAAAAAACAACATAAAAAAACTTAAAATACTGCCGGTAAACAATACTTCAAATGGGGAGTCATTTTCGACTTTTTTTAGCCTGCAAGTTGAATGAAAATGGTCTGATGTCGATACGAGCACTTAAAGTACTAAAAGCTGGGGTACCTAGGTTCGGATCTTGGTTAAGAAAATATTTTTTTATCGTTTTGTTTACATTATAATGTTTATAACTATACAAAATAATTCTGGTACGTTGGTCCGCATGACGGTAAATTTCATTTGGAATGCGTGTTTCCGTGCTTAACAATTCATTTCTTGCTTATGGTTCCGGTATATCCTCTATAACTTGTGCAATTACTCAATTATCAAGCACTACACGTAACTAATATTTTTGTATTTTTCAAGGGAAAAGTTTATGTACGGCTTACGCAGCTCTGCCTCCGTAGCCGCGGTCGTATAGCCCTGGACTTCGGCACCGGAGGTCATGGGTTCACAGCCCGGGCTATGCTCTCAGTTTTTATGAACAGAATTTGATGTAAAAAGATTTCGCCAACTTTAGCTTTACTTTGAGCATAGTAGATGTGACCCACCCGAGGTGGTTCCCGCAGGGCGAATACCCTGAATGGCCGAAAGGCCCTAAAACGGGCATTATTATTATTATTATACGCAGCTCTATATTTTCACGTTTTAGTGAATATATACTGCTTTTTTTTATATATGTGCGAATGATAAGTGACTTTTCCCTCTTAAAAAAAATATTTTTTTGTTGGTAATTTCACAATTTTGAATATAATTTTTACTTTTCCTCATTTATACCGTAGGTATATAGGTAAAGTATAAAAGTCCGAAATCCAGGATGTCACCTATTTTATCCGTTTCAAGTGCTTTTAAGACTTCCTGAAAGTTCCAGAGTACCCCCCCCTTATTGTTTTTATGGTTTAGTATAGGCGTGTCTACTTGTTTTATCTATTACATTATGTAAACATCATAGCGTTAGTTCAGCTGATAATAGCAGCATTGTTTGGTTTCAGGACATCAAGATGAGCGGTGAAGAGAGGCAATCATCAAATCCTTTAACTATAGACAAAGCTGCCTTCCTACTACTTAGAGTTAGACGGGTGTTTAGGAAGAAGAGACAGGCGAGGAAAGAGAAAGCGTAAGTGTCAACTATGTATTATATGTATGGATGTATGTACCATGTATGGATGTATGTATGTACCATGTATTACCTTTGTATACATTTAATCTTCAGAGGGCTCGTCGTGCTCATTGAGACTAGAAGTTAGTCACTGATTTAACTTTATTAGTTGAGAGCTCGAGTGTTGCCCCGCCTGCTGATGATGGCGTTATGCCGTAACCGGTCCAGGGATATTTATATCCAACAGCAAGTATCGACGGTAGCTGATTCTTCGATTTATTACCTTTGTATTAACATGTATGTATGTACCATGTATTACCTTTATATTACCATGTATGGATGTATGTATGTACCATGTATTACCTATGTATTACCATGTGTACCAAAAGTCTCCCTGCCCACTCTTCATTCTTAATCCATATGTGATGAATTTTTAAAACTTTGTAGTTTTAGTTTTGTACATATGTACTAAATAAGAATAAATAAGTAATAAATCAAAATAATACTTATTACATTTGATACTTATTTATTACCTTTGATGTAATAAATAAGTGTGCTATATGTTTCGTTATAATACAACAAGTCTATTTATGATTTTTGGTGGATCATAAAAGTTAAGCAGCATCGAGCGTGTTCAGTGCCTGGATGAATAACTACTGGGAATGAAACAAATGTATTCACTGTCTTAGGACGAGCGAAGCGAGTCCGAACCCGTGTTCTGTATAAATTTAACGACTTTTTACTTCTGAGGACAATTGAAGCGAGTCTGAATCTGGATGAATGAGCTTAGCAAATCTGATGAAATGGGGAAAAGTTCCGAGGTTCCCCGAACCCGGCTTTTATTATTTTTTTTTCTATTAATAACTAATAGATTACCCCCTATAAACTAAAGGGGTTTACCCCCTATTTATTCTGAAACCATGTTGCAGAATACATTTTGCGAATTGTCTATTCTGAGGACGAGCGAAGCGAGTCAGAAGCAAGGAGTATTAGCGTGGGGAATTGGATGTTTTGAGGAAGAGTTTCGAGGTACCCCGTACCCGATTTCAGTCTAATTTCAAACTTTAAAGTTATGTATCGTAGGAACTCTTTGGGGCGCTGCGGCTAATTGGTTAATACAAAAAAATAAACTTCACCATATGTAATTGAGATTCCCAAAGTTTCAAATATGTATCTTCAAATTACCTCTTTGTTGTGGTGTTGTTGACTGCAAATAATAACAATTTGTGCTAATTCTCATTAATAAATTCAAAATATAACACAAATCAGGTAGATAACATTGACGTCTAACAGAAGTTATGTATGTACCAAGTTAGATTAAAAATAAATCGTTGAGTGACTGTAAATACTCTTTAAGATTAACCAAAAGAGCGTGCAGAGTACGGAAATAGGCTTCATTTATCACAAATCCGGCTAATTACTGAAAATTTTGAAAAAAAAAGTTATAATAAAAGTTTGTTGGTGATCCAATGTTCTAGAAGGCCGTGGAAGCGCCTTATACGCTTAAGAAGTTATGAGGGGAGGAGAATTTTTGGATCACCCCGTATACATTTGCGTTACGTTTTATTTCCTAAAATAATTAATTTTATTATTGTTAATAATGATTAATAATTATACATTAATTTAAAATGCTATTGTATTATGTTATAAATCAAAATTTAAAAAAAATCAATTAATAGGGATTTTTGTTGTGGTACGACTGATATTATTTTATTTTTATTAATATTTCAACCCGATCATGATTGTTATTTAAAACGAACAGTTTTACATTTATTACGAAGTTAATTGTGCCTATACTTTTTGACAATATGTTTAAATTAATATATTTTTTATATACAGTTTATTATTAATTTCGATAGTGGCGTAATTTAATAACCAAAGATCACTTTAATAGTGGATGACTCAAGAAGATAAAGGAATACTTTGATCGATGCAGTAATGTGACTGTTATTAAAAAGGTATACTAGATACTTTATTTCTTTATAAACTATTTTGCCATTGTTGTATACTATAATAATAAAATAAAGTTTAAGTAATTATAAATAATATTGCAAACAAATTTGTAAAACATAATGCGCATGCGCATATATGGGTTATGACTTTCTCTCGTATTTCTACAGTGAATTATCGTACGTTTTGTTTAAACTTTTTTTTGTGATTTTAATTTTCTATTCTGGTTTTAATGTTAACATGCATTTTAAGTTGAAAAGTTTCTTGTGAAAATAACTGCCAATTAAAATAGTTGTTAACAATGAAACAAATTATTAAAAAAAATCAGATAAATGCGAAGTTGGACTTTCGACTTTATAGGTTTACTCATTACAAGGTTTTGTTTACAATATCTTATTTCTAAGCAACTTGATATTAAACTATTATTGTAAACAAATACCTGTTTCAGGTTTACTCGAGTTTCGTTACGTATTTAATACTGCGTCGTAATTGCATTGCGGGTCATAACCTAAAAGTTGAGTTTTGTTTACAAAATAAAAGAAACGCATCACGTTGGTCGGTATTAGCTCATAACAATCTATCATTAGAATTCGTTTAAAGATAATTGGCTAAATTTGTTATAATATAAAATTATAATACTTTTTGTGACGTAATGCATTAATGCTATTAAGAAATTTTGTTGTTAAAGTCAATGTTAAGAACTCTATACACGCTTAGTTTTTAGCTCCATCTGTCCTGTGAAATTTGGCCAAATTGCCAGTTTGCTCAAACTGGCCTGCTCAGACCAACCCTCCATACATGCTTAGTTTTCACAGTTTTAAGTGGTTTTCTCAAAGTTGTCTGTTATGTCTGTATGTGTCTAGTGTGTGTGTGTGTCGGTTATCATCGTAGCTCCTAGTTTTTTCATGCTATAGAGTTGAAAATCAGTCGTACAAAAATCAGTCCACCGCTGTGGTTGTACTATTCGGAATTTTTTTTATGACGTCATTAACCAGCAGTAAGGACTCAGCAAAAATTTCGAATAATCATAGAACGCGAAAACATGATGCGATCGGATTGAGATTTAGCACGCATATGGCCATGAATAAGACTAACATTTGTGCTAAGTTTCATCTCATTATCAGCATTAGTTCAAGTTTTTATCGAATGACTTGTGTACGGTTTTTAAAAAAATCAGAAAATTATTCAATTGAGTTTAAATTTGGTGCATGCGTATAAAATAAAATAAAATGCCCGTTTTAGGGCCTTTTGGCCCATTAGGGTATTCACCCTGCGGGAACAACCTCAGGTGGGTTGTATCTACTACACTCTAAGAATTAATTAAAATTGGCGAAACCTTTTTAAGACAAATACAAATACTATTCATAAAATCTTAGAGCATACCCCGGGCAGCGAACACCGGACCTTCGGTGCCGAAATGGAACGCCTTTACGATCACGGCCATGGAGGCAGACAGGGTGGCAGGCAGAGGAGGTGCATGCGTATACCTTTATACTTAATAAATAAGGAAACTAATTTTAATACAAGTATTGAACTATTGCTAAGACAAGTATTGCTTGACTTGGAGCAGAAACCCCATTCATTGGACCAGAACCTGACCTTCCCCTCTCAGCAACACATGCTAAAACACTCTTGGATAGCTGGCTAATGAACACCCTAAAACTTAACTGGCATGCCTTTGCTGGTTGCAGACAAGCAAAAATGTTAATTACTGGGCCAATTGCAAAAAATACAAATTTTCTAATAAACCTCAGCAATCCTTGCCTTAGGAACCTAATTAGTGTTCTGACCGGTCACTGTAGATTAAATAAACATCTTAATACTTTAGGCATAATCTCAGAGGCTAAGTGCCTCATGTGTGGGCATAATAAGAAGACAGACCTGAACCTGTTTGCAGAGTGTGAGGCCTATACTTCTCTTCGTACCCGCATATTTGGCGTAGGCCTCTTGTATGAAGAGAAACTTTCTTCTCTTAGTTGGAGAGATATCCTACAATATATCAACCTTTCCAAGAGATTCTTGGTAAAAGTGGTGTAGGCTAAGGAATTGGGGCTGGCAAGAAGGGCTCAACAAGAAGGCCTATTTTCCCACCCCCTTACTACTATTAATCCATTCTAGGGTGTTTAAACTCACTTAAGTCACTATTAGTTCGGAAACCCCCTTTTAAATATGTTTTCACGAACTTTGAAGTAAACTGATAAGAAGGTGAAAAACACAATATAGTATTTTTATTTTATTACTTGCTCTGAATTCTATTTTTGAATAAATTTAGTTTGCACAAACTCACATAAGCTCTCTTATATTACATTCATTTATTTAAAATAGTTGCAAAAAAAATTAAATTTACTGATGATAAAAAGCTGATATTCTCGGGAGTTCCTCCATTGTCGTGTTATTATTGCATTTATTCCTAATAATTTTATTTAATCTCTAAAATAATAACTCTCTAAAATCTCACTTTAAGAGATCTCATCTTGATAAGATGAGATAGTTTTTAACATTTGTGTTTTAATTTGTTTATTGGTTTAAAGGGTTCATTTGTGGACAACAAAATGTTTGTGGTACTGATTTTTTACATTTTAAATAAATGCAACCAGGTTATCAAGAAAAAACAGATAATTAGGAATATGAGATAATGAAGACAGCAGTCCGAGTTTTATTAGATTAATTTATTTCATCAGAGCTTTCGCACAAGCGATGCTTGGCATCCTCAGTGAATTTAATAACAAGTTAACAAAACCATAAACCAATTATAATAATAATAATGCCCGTTTTAGGGCCTTTCGGTCCTTCAGGGTGTTCGCCCTGCGGGAACTACCTCGGGTGGGTCACATCTACTGTGCTCAAAGTAAAGCTAAAGTTGGCGAAATCTTTTTACATCAAATTCTATTCATAAAAACTGAGAGCATGACCCGGGCTGTGAACCCCGCACCTCCGGTACAAAATACTACTATACGACTACGGCAGCATAAACCAATTACAAAACAGAAATCAAAAATACATACCAAACAAGGCAAAAAACAATCCAAAAACAAATGCAAGTTAATATTTAGAGTAATAATTAGCCTCAATATTAACTCAAATAATACTTTAAACATGAACTTGTTTATGAATTTTTTTTTTTGCCCTGTTTGGTATATATTTTTAATTTCTGTTTTCTAATTGGTTTATGGTTTTGTTTACTTGTTATTAAATTCACTGAGGATGCCAAGCATCGCTTGTGCGAAAGCTCTGATGAAATAAATTAATCTTATAAAAGTCGGACTGCTGTCTTCATTATCTCATATTCCTGATTAATATTTCTCACAGTCCATTAAACTTAATTCTTAAAGATAAAACAGCTTTAAAAACAAATAATCTAAGCCTGCAGTGATAAGAGCCTGATTCTATAATATTATAGAGCCAGAATATTCCTGGATTATTCTAAAAAAAAATCCAGGAATAATCTAAATATTAATTCATGATATATTCATGATCCATTAGAGCCATAATAGCCGATTCTCACAACTATCTCTTCAAATCGCGAATAGGTGATAGTAAGAATAATGGATAATATAATATTTTCTCCTTTCATTCAATGGATTTATCTCTATTCTAATAATAGGTTAACCCCATAACTCTAATAATTTATTCCATACTATCGTTACCTTTTAGAAACATGTGAAAATTTAAAATTCAAATTTGTAACTCCTTTTGTCTTCTAATTTCCAACTATATTACAATAGAAGTGTAAAAGTGATGATTATTATTTCTCTTTTATCTGGATAAATAAAAAATAGAAGCAGAAACAGAGGCACAAGTTTTGATTAAAAGCAACAAAACGAGCAGCTTCCATAGACTTGTCTTTTTCAGTGAAAATTGCTTCAGTTTTGTTGCTCCAAAGCTCCAAGCCCTTTCATCATAGTTTTCTTGAAAGCAATAAATATTGCTCTTTTTAACACTTTTATCGATCCTGTCTTTAAAATATTGCTTTTATGCTCTTTAAAGTTGATTTTATTTTTTACTCACCTTTTTCCCGGAGCAATATAAGATGCAAATGTGCTTTGTCTCACCCTCTTTAGTTTTATAAAACATTTTAAGTATAGTAACACAAGGCTAAAATCATTTTACAGCCCGCCAAAATCTCAATGCCCGGCTCAAAATCCGTTTCAGGTCAAAAGTAGTTGTCTGGAGCAATAAAAGAAATTGTTGATTTTTTGGGGGCAGCCCTTCCAAAATTCAGAAGGAAGAGTCGACTAAAACATTTTTTTTTGCTCAAAATCCGTTTTAGGTCAAAATAAGTTGTTTGGAGCTTAAAAAAAATTGGTGGCCGCCCACATAAATTTATGAGGGGGTCCGACCCGAAAAAATTAGAATAAAATACAACGAAACGTTTAAAAATAAAATCAACGTCTTGAGGTAAAATCTTGTATGCACCTTGGGAGGAAAATGCTATTTTGCCCCTCGCAATTACCTCCCTTGGCTTCGCTTCGGGAGTTAATAATGATAACTTCATCGGCATTGCCTCAGGAGTTAAACACATAAATACCTCGGCTTCGCCTAGGGAGTTAAATACTTTGGTTCCCTCGGCTTACGCCTTAGGAACCAACTAACTGCTCAGGGAAATAATAGCATTGTTTACTCCCTTGGTGCATAATATTTATTTATGCAACAAGGGATGAAAGTAAGTTTTACAGCTCAAGTTAAAGTTTCGTTCTAAGGCAGCGCCGAAGGAGGAACTTCATTAGCTCCCGAGGCCGTAGGCCGAGGGAGATAAAAACTAGTTAGCTCCGAGGCTTGCCGAGGAGTTAACTAACATTTTAGCTCCGAGGCTTGACGAGGGAGATAATACGAGAGCTGAAAACTTTCATCCTTGTTGCATATTAAATTTTATCTACGACTAGAGAACTAATACTAACAACTATTAATATAATCTTTAGCTCCTTAATTTTTATTGTGTTAGTTTAGTTTATTCTTACCATGGCAATTACTCTGATGAAGAGAGAATAAAGCCACTGTCTTCACATTATTTTATTGTAAGCTGTCAATAGAATAATGTGTAATACTATTTGTAATTAAACATTAGCGTGTGTAATTGTATATTCTACCCGTAGTACATAACACCGAAAAAAATCCTAAATATTTCCTAAAATGTTTATTAAAAAATTCTATCAAGTTGGCAACACTTTCACTTTTCCTCCCTAGGGAGTAAAAGTACATTTACAGTGTGAGATAACAAGACTGTAAGTAGAACTTACAATACAAGGAGTAGATAAATAACTATTATTAGGACGTTATGTTAATTATTATATAAAATCATATTATTATAGGACTGCAGTCCTCGAAAATTTTAATTATGTAAAAATATTGTAATCATTTTATTTTATTTACTTATTTGCAAATATACAAATTGCAACACTAATAATAATAAAAAAAAATATAGTTGAAGGTTTATATAAAAAAATGAAATACGTCATTAAAAACAGATAAAAGAAAACATTAATAATAAAAAAAAATCTTTTAAATTGTCTATTAAATAAATATGGTGGACTCGTAAATCTAAAGTTATATTTTGAAGAACATTTATTGTAAATTTATTTTTCCTTCATTTTAAAATCACAGATGCTATTTATTCAGAGATATTACAAACCAGAGCAAATTACCTCCAGGCTTCATATTTAGGTTTTATTTATGTTTAAACTTTGGTATAAAAAATTAAAATCATAAAAAATTCTTTGTAAAACTCATTCCTAAGTAAAAAAAAACAACTTGTAAATAATTTGTCATTTGATTTAAACAAATTTGCATTTGGATGTAATTTGTTTGGGAAGTAAGTAATTTGTAAAAGTAATGTGGGAAAGAGATTTGTATAAGTAATGTGGGAAAAGTAATTTGTAAAAGTAATGTGGGAAAAGTATTTGTAAAAGTAATGCGGGAGGTTGGAAAAGTAATTTGTAAAAGTAATGTGGGAAAAGTAATTTGTAAAAGTAATGTTGGAAAAGTAATTTGTAAAAGTAATGTGGGAAAAGTAATTTGTAAAATTATGTTGGAAAAGTAATTTGTAAATAATGTGGGAAAAGTAAATTTGTAAAATAAGGTAAAGTAATTTGAAAAGTAATTGGGTAAAGTAATTTGTAAAAGTAATGTGGGAAAAGTAATTGTAAAAGTAATGTGGGAAAAGGTAATGTGGGAAAAGTAATGTGTTCGTACTAAAAATTCAAATCAGGCATTTTACCTGAATTATTCGTTCCAAGTGTTTTTAAGACTTGCTGATCAGTTTTTTCACCAATTTGTCTGATAGTGAATAATATAAACAATCATTAATTTGCACATAATAATTATACAATAAACTTACAACAAATAACCTTAATTTACATAATAAGCGCAATTCTGCCAACAGAAGGTACCTGACGTCAGTGAATAATATGTTTGTCTGTAATTATCGCAGCTCCTACTGCGTGTCTGCAAAGAAGTTGAAACTTAGTAATTTTTTAAGTTCAGCTGACCTACCCGGAAAATATTTTTGTATGATGTTATTAATCATTATTAATAAAAAACTTGTCACAAGTTTTTGAAAGCTCATAAAACGTTTGTAGCAATTTAAAAATTTGGCCAGCATGTAAAAAGTATATAGCACATACAAGAACAATAAATGTCCTAATTTTCGTCTCATTAACAGCGTTACTTCATTGATCGTCAATGTCACGTTTAAGTTTTCTAAATTTTTTTTAAAAATAATTTTAATATACTTGAAATGTAGTACAAAAGCAATGAATAAGGATAGACTATTTTTTTATTTCTGTAAGGCTTGTATATCTACGGTTGTTCGGATCATTTATGTTAGGCAGTATTTATCGAGGTCAGTAGCTAGATGAGTGACCGCTAGGGATAAAAAAAATAAGTATACTGGTTGACGACAACCCAATCAAGTTCGAATTCGTACTGCAACATAAACTAAGCGATTTTCATGTTTCAAAGACAAGCTGACCGAGTCCGATGCGTTGATTAAAAGTTCAGAGGTACCTAATTAAATTTTATATGTAATTACACATCAGTAAAAATAATAAAATTGATGAGATTTGATTTAATTATGAGAATTCTTAAATCACGGACTCTGTTGATTTGTATTTAAATGAAGGATTATAATTTTTTTTAAAAAAAAACTCATTCCCGATGTATGTTTTTCACTCCAGATTAGTAGGTATTTAAGTTAATCTATTTTAACATGCACACTTTAATTTGGCATTAACTTTTTTTTGTTTTTTGTTTGGATAATTTTTTTTTATATAATCTGTAGCTTAGTTATAAATTCTATGAATAGGGAAATTGGCTCGTTAGCCATTTATTGATTTGACCTTTTGACCGGCAGTGAAACCCTAGGCAAACTGGAACAGTTTAATCGACAGCGCTAACAAGGACATGTTAAAAGTTAGTGGTAACACTGGGCTTATTTAAAATGAAAAATAAATGCATTTGTTTCTACCAAGGGTAGTATCAAGGATCTTGAATATAGGGGATGACGCACTAAATCGATTTGCGATACAAAAAAGTGACCCCCATCGAAAACAAAAATTAGAGAAAGTTCAACACGAAAAAACGTGACCCCATCAAAAACCAAAAAATAGAGAGAACTCAACACGAAACACACGTCAAAAACCAACTGCACATGCTTGGTACTAACTGCGCATGCTTACAATTCTTATAATAGCGCAGGTCTTAAATTTTAGAGGCAAACTTACCTCTAAATGGTTTCCCATTTTTTATTGCTTGAGAAGGTTATAAACACGTTTAAATTCTCACTCACTGAAGTGGCAAAGTATAGTCCAAAATTTAAAATTAAATAAGCACAAATGACTTACCAAGCACCATAATGTGACAAAAGAAAGTTGAGAAGCAAACTCGACAACCTTGCTACATAATCTGCGTTTGGCGCTTTTTTTCATTATAACTAAGGGGAAGGTAAGTTTGCTCCTATTTCTCTATCTCATACAACTTCCATGGGGTCAGAAATGTTCCTTAATGCGTCATCCCCTTTATTCAAGATCCTTGGGTAGTATAACGAGTATAACGCGGTAATTTGGGTAACTTGATTTTATAATATTCCAAGAGACAGACCAGCTACAAAGGTTTTATCCGGTAGAATGACTTATTTTGACTCGCTGATAAAGGATCAGGCGGTCTGTTATTTCACATCGGGGAATTTTGGATTTTAAATATAGAATCAGGCTTTTATCAGTGCAGACTTGAATTTATCCGTTTAGATCGAGAAAAAATTTAAGCTAAACGGATAATTTAAACAAACATTTTACAAAAGAGAGTGAATTTAGTGAGTCAATAATTATTTTAGAGAGTAAATAAAATTGATTAACAAGTAATCAATTAAAAAAAGATTATGGTGAAAATCACCTTGTTATCAGCTGCGTACGTAAAAGATAAAATGAAACGAAGATAATGTTTAAATTAATATTTTACAAATTTGTTTATTGATCGGGAAGTATTCTGGATACAAATCAGTGTTTTGTCTTTAAATTAAAAGTAAAATTTAAGTTGGCATTCCTCTTAATTTGAATTGAATGACTAAGCAAGCCAACCCCTGTATCTTTTTATTTATCTATGATTCTTTATTATTTTTTACTCATTTGTTGTTGGGTAAATAACAATTTTGTGGTTTTTATAAGTATTTAGTGTTTTAGTTATGAGTATCTAATTAAAGATTTTAAATAATACAAAAGCTTGTATGTTTAAAAAAAATACTTAAGCATACTTAAAAAAGTTACTTTAAATACTTGTTACAACTAATTTAAACAATTTAATGCCATAAACATGGCATTAATGGTAATTTTGTGTGTTTGTGCAAACTAAAATTGTGGTAGATGGTTACCTCACAGGTTAAAGAAAAAGATTGTATAAAAATAGCTTGTTGTATTTCTTAAAGAGAGATTTGTTAGAATTGGTTCTATTGGATTGGAATTATTCTTGGTTTTCTATATATTCGTCCACCATAAATTTACTTCTATCCACTACTCTATATCAATTAAGGTTTTATTTCTTTTCCAGAAAATATCAGTACTTAATCCTGCTAGTTCTTTTCCTTACTATAAACTTTGTTATCACTCTCAATATACAAATAAAAAATCGGGTAACGGGGTACCACGGAACGTTTCCTCATTAAATCGAACTCTCTTCGCTCGTCAGAAATACAGTTTGCGCTAAAACATGTCTACGAACTCGCTTTGCTCGTCAAATACAGTTTGCGCTGCAACATTCTTCGAACTAACTTCGCTCGTCAGAAATACAGTTTGCGCTGCAACAAGTCTTCGAACTCACTTCGTTCGTCAGAAATACAGTTTGCACTGCAACATGTCTTCGAACTCTCTTCGCTCGTCAGAAATACAGTTTGCACTGCAACATGTGTTCGAACTCTCTTCGCTCGTCAGAAATACAGTTTGCGCTGCAACATGTGTTCGAACTTACTTCGCTCGTCAGAAATACAGTTTGCACTGCAACATGTCTTCGAACTCACTTCGCTCGTCAGAAATACAGTTTGCGCTGCAACATGTCTTCGAACTCGCTTCGCTCGTCAGAAATACAGTTTGCGCTGCAACATGTCTTTGAACTCACTTCGCTCGTTAGAAATACAGTTTGCACTGCAACATGTCTTCGAACTCTCTTCGCTTGTCAGAAATACAGTTTGCACTGCAACATGTGTTCGAACTCTCTTCGCTCGTCAGAAATACAGTTTGCGCTGCAACTGTCTTCGAACTCACTTCGCTCGTCAGAAATACAGGTTTGCACTGCAACATGTCTTCGAACTCACTTTGCTCGTCAGAAATACAGTTTGCGCTGCAACATATCTTTGAACTCACTTCGTTCGTCAGAAATACAGTTTGCACTGCAACATGTCTTCGAACCTCTCTTCGCGTTCGTCAGAATACAGTTTGCACTGCACATGTGTTCGAACTCTCTTCGCTCGTCAGAAATACAGTTTGCGCTGCAACATGTTTCGAACTTACTTCGCTCGTCAGAAAATACAGTTTGCACTGCACATGTCTTCGAACTCACTTCGCTCGTCAGAAATACAGTTTGCGCTGCAACATGTCTTCGAACTCTCTTCGCTGTCAGAAATACAGTTTTGCACTGCAACATGTGTTCGAAACTCTCTCGCTCGTCAGAAATACAGTTTGCGCTGCAACTTGTCTTCGAAACTCACTTCGCTCGTCAGAAATACAGTTTGCACTGCAACATGTTCGAACTCACTTTGCTCGTCAGAAATACAGTTTGCGCTGCAACATATCTTTGAACTCACTTCGTTCGTCAAAAATACAGTTTGCACTGCAACATGTCTTCGAACTCTCTTCGCTCGTCAGAGAAATACAGTTGGCGCTGCAAATGTCTTCGAACTTACTTCGCTCGTCAGAAATACAGTTTGCACTGCAACATGTCTCGAACTCACTTCGCTCGTCAGAAATACAGGTTTGCGCTGCAACATGTCTTCGAACTCGCTTCGCTCGTCAGAAAATACAGTTGCGCTGCAACATGTCTCGAACTCGCTTCGCTCGTCAGAAATACATGCAACATGTCTTTGAACTTCGCTCGTCAGAAATACAGTTTGCACTGAACATGTCTTCGAACTCACTTTGCTCGTCAGAAATACAGTTTGCGCTGCAACATATCTTTGAACTCACTTCGCTCGTCAGAAATACAGTTTGTCTGCAACATGTCTTCGAACTTGCTTCTCTCGTCAGAAATACAGTTTTGCACTGCAACATGTGTTCGAACTCTCTTCGCTCGTCAGAAATACAGTTGGCGCTGCAACATGTCTTCGAACTTACTTCGCTCGTCAGAAATACAGTTTGCACTGCAACATGTCTTCGAACTCACTTCGCTCGTCAGAAATACAGTTTGCGCTGCAACATGTCTTCGAACTCGCTTCGCTCGTCAGAAATACAGTTTTGTGCTGCAACATGTCTTTGAACTCACTTCGCTCGTTAGAAATACAGTTTGCACTGCAACATGTCTTCGAACTCTCTTGGCTTGTCAGAAATACAGTTTGCACTGCAACATGTGTTCGAACTCTCTTCGCTCGTCAGAAATACAGTTTGCGCTGCAACTTGTCTTCGAACTCACTTCGCTCGTCAGAAATACAGTTTGCACTGCAACATGTCTTCGAACTCACTTTGCTCGTCAGAAATACAGTTTGCAACAATCTTTGAACTCACTTCGCTCGTCAGAAATACAGTTTGCACTGCAACATGTCTTCGAACTCCTTCGCTCGTCAGAAATACAGTTTGCGCTGCAACATGTCTTCGAACTCGCTTCGCTCGTCAGAAATACAGTTTGCGCTGCAACATGTCTTCGAACTCGCTTCGCTCGTCAGAAATACAGTTTGCGCTGCACATGTTTGAACTCACTTCGCTCGTCAGAAATACAGTTTGCACTGCAACATGTCTTCGAACTCACTTTGCTCGTCAGAAATCAGTTTGCGCTGCAACATCTTTGACTCACTTCGCTCGTCAGAAATACAGTTTCTGTGTCTTCGAACAGAAATACAGTTGCATGCAACACGAACTCTCTTTCGTCAGAAATACATTGGCGCTGCAACATGTCTTCGAACTTACTTCGCTCGTCAGAAATACAGTTTGCACTGCAACATGTCTTCGAACTCACTTCGCTCGTCAGAAATACAGTTTGCGCTGCAACATGTCTTCGAACTCGCTTCGCTCGTCAGAAATACAGTTTTGTGCTGCAACATGTCTTTGAACTCACTTCGCTCGTTAGAAATACAGTTTGCACTGCAACATGTCTTCGAACTCTCTTGGCTTGTCAGAAATACAGTTTGCACTGCAACATGTGTTCGAACTCTTTGCTCGTCAGAAATACAGTTTGCGCTGCAACTTGTCTTCGAACTCACTTCGCTCGTCAGAAATACAGTTTGCACTGCAACATGTCTTCGAACTCACTTTGCTCGTCAGAAATACAGTTTGCGCTGCAACATATCTTTGAACTCACTTCGCTCGTCAGAAATACAGTTTGCACTGCAACTGTCTTCGAACGTCAGAAATACAGTTTGCACTGCAACATGTGTTCGAACTCTCTTCTCGTCAGAAATACAGTTTGCGCTGCAACTTGTCTTCGAACTCACTTCGCTCGTCAGAAATACAGTTTGCACTGCAACATGTCTTCGAACTCACTTTGCTCGTCAGAAATACAGTTTGCGCTGCAACATATCTTTGAACTCACTTCGCTCGTCAGAAATACAGTTTGCACTGCAACATGTCTTCGAACTCGCTTCGCTCGTCAGAAATACAGTTTGCGCTACGGAATTGTACTCTGGGGCTCAACAAAACCTTCCAACTCCTATAAAATCTAATCACTCTAATCCAAAACCCCTTAGAAAAATTAAATCCTCTCCAGCTTATGTCTCTAACTTCACAATTCATAATGACCTTAACATCTCTTTTGTTCACGACCTAGCCCTTTCCTGATACTTAACCTTTTACAATTCACTAGAACTCCACTCCAATCCACTCGTACAATCCTTATCATCCCGCCACATCCCTGATAACCCACCCAGAAGACTCAGAAGGCGCTGGCCTAGAGACCTCCTTGGCGAGCAATAAAATATAGAAATGCCCTCTGTGAACAGACAGTGGGCACTTTGTAAAGGGAAGAAAAAAACACGCCAAGGAGTTCTATCAATGGGTAGCCTCTCCGTCAAGACTAACAAGCCACAACAACCTTATCATCTATGTTACTTGTGCATATATGTATGTGATAGAATGCAGCGTAACTAAAAAATAAATTTAAAAAAAGGGTTTAAGACCTCCACCTGAAACAGATAATTCGATGACAACCTGGTTTCGGATTCTTTTTCAAAATCAATACTTTTCCTTTACACCTACGGAGGAAATGAGAAAAAGTAAAAAAAAAATGTGCAACGATATAATTTTGACTATTATATTAATTTAAATATAATAAGTTTTTATTATAGTATAATAATGATATTATTACTTATATATTTATTATATTTTATAATAATCTTTTATGATATTTTTTATATCTTTGAGTTGCCCTTTTCATTTAAACTTCTTACACAAACGGAGCCTTTTAAAGGACGTTTAAAAATGACTGTTTAAATTGATTAAGGTCTTTACGCGGTATAAAAGGTAATTTCCCCGTGTCAAAAAAGAAAATGGTTTTAAAAAATAAAAGGTTTTCCGAAAGCGGAGAGTCATAGCTCTGCCTGATCCAATTTACTGCTTCATTCTTCTATTTTATTTATCTTAATTTCGAATTGTTTTATGATTTTTATTCTCGTCTAAGTTTTAAAAAATTTAATTAAAAAACTAAGCTAATAATAAAGATCAGTTATTGGGTGCCTAGAACTTTTCCTTACCTTAATAAGATTTGCAACGATTATCCTCTCACTTCGGACCCGCATCGCTTGACCTTTGAGTATATATATGAAATTTTTTTATTGCAGGATATCTTCCTGCGGATTTCCGTCCTCGAAAAATGTCAGTTTTATTCCTGGTGGCTACTTACCCATGTACTGACCACGTTCAATGCTAATAAATGATTCGTCAAAAACCGAGAGTTTAAGAGAAGCATTAAGTTCCTTATTGCGTCCCCTTTATTCAAGATCCTTGGTGCCAGTAGACCAATGTAAATAAATCCTGGATCTTTAATAAAGGGGATGGACGCATTAAGGAACTTTTCTGACCCCATGGAAGTTGTATGAGATAGAGAAATAGGAGCAAACTTACCTTCTCATGGTTATAATGAAAAAAAGGCACCAAACGCAGGTTATGTAGCAAGGTCGTCGAGTTTGCTTCTCAACTTTCTTCTGTGCTTCTCGTGATTGTTACATTTGTAGTGCTTGTTAAGTAATTTGTGCTTATTTAATTTTAAATTTTGGATTATACTTTGTCACTTCAGTGAGTGATAACTTAAGCGTGTTTTGTTATAACCTTCTCAAGCAATAAACAATAGGAAACCATTGAGAGGTAAGTTTGCCTTTAAAATTTAAGAACTGCGCTGTTATAAGAAATGTAAGCATGCGCAGATTGTACCAAGCATGTGCAGTTGGTTTTTTGACGTGTGTTTCGTGTTGAGTTCTCTCTATTTTTTGGTTTTTGATGGGGTCACTTTTTTGTATGGCAAATCGACTTAGTCATCCCTTTTATTCAAGATCTTTGAAATAAATAGAAAAACCAATCTAATTTTTATTGTCATTAGGATATAAACAAATAATGGCAATGAAAGTTAGATGTGGTTTTTTGGTTTGTTAACATTGGTCTACTAGGACAATATAATTGTTAATAAATTCTGAGTGATATTAGCTGGGCTACTAGAGTTGAACATGACACTCACCTAACTATGTCATCGTTTCATTGTTATATATCATATATCTAGGAGACATTAATACTAGTCGACGATTACCATCCTATGACGAAAACCAGTCTTAGTTCGGGCAGTCACCTATACAATTACATTCGACAACGGGACCCTACTAATCACTGAACATTACACGAATAGTATGAATTAAAGACAGACTTATAGCTCTATCCAGTATCTATAAATCTACATAATATCTATATACATCTATGTCTATACTGGATCTATATGCGTATAGTAAATAATATAGAAAGGAACCATAAATAATTCTAGATTTTAGAATTTCATTAGTCATCGATAGACGTTTTATCGACGTTTTTTTATTGGAAATCATTTTTACGGCCCTTATTCCTCTTTATACGGCTCTTAAGTCCATAGCGCCCTTATATTCTAGTTCGACACAATTGCACTTTATGTGTAACATAAAATACTTGCTGTTCATTCTCCCTCAAAGTACTACCTCAAAGCTTTGAGTCTTTTTGCTATAAGAAAAAAGTCTATTCATATTTTGAAAATCTAAAATCCTTAAAATTAATTAATTTAAAAAAAAGTTTTACCAAACAAATGAAAAAAAACCAAGGCTGATTTTAATCCTGTTTAAACCGTTTTTCCTCAAATGATTTTCAGAAAATCCCTTTTCACGAGAGTAAGCTCTTTAAAAGAACCACATACAATTTTACTTCTACCAAACTAACCCTTCTTTAGGTTTTGTAGTGAACAAACTTTTCCAAGTATAAATTTCGGAGCTTGATTTGAGTAATTGGCTGGATTATCCTTTGACAAGGGGATGGTAAGGCGCCCTAATAAAACTCTGACGCCCCACAAAGTGACGCTCTAAACCCCTTAAAGGTAACTGTATTAACCTAACTCAAAAATTTATTATCCTAGCTCTATAACTCTATTTAACCTTTACAATTGTTTGAACTTCGGACTGATAGAAATCTGATTTTGTAAGTCTAACCGTGGGATATTATGGCACAGATGATGAATTTTTAAATTTTCCTAATCATTTATTTTAATTTTGCTTGTTTTGTTTCTATTATGAAATATTTATTTTAAATCTGTATTGCGCGTAATAAGGGAACAGAAATTAGGCTCTTTACTTATTAAGAAATAGATAATCGGTACTATTCACTTTAAGAAACCAAAATTCGGTTCTTTACTCCTTAGAAAATAGGAACTATATTCCTGAAGGAAAAGAAAACAGGTTCTATATTCTACAAGGATCAAAAATTAGATTCTACAAATAGAATTCTATCATCTAAGAATTCTATGAACAGATTTTATAATATTTTTACAGAGATTAGTGGGATATAACACAACCATTCCTATTGGTTAGTTTAATATTTTAGTCCACATTTAATCATAATAAATAGAAGCACTGCTTTTTAAAACTAAGTTATCCCGTCCTAATTTAACTGAAACAGGGTGGGGTTCTTTACTCCTCAAGACACATTTATTAAGTTGTATACTCTTCAAGGAACAACTATGGAATAACTTAACTAAACGTAAGTTAAGTTTAGTTAAATTGAAAAAACTAAACCTAACAGTAGACTTTTTTCTCTACATACTCATGCCTAGAAAGCAATAATTTGTTTCAACCAATTTAACTTACTTGGTTAACTTGTACTTTGAAATTAGGACTTTATCAGATCTAAGCTTCAATCTTAGGAACGTAATCAATGGCCGTAAGATTAAAACTTATAATGCAATCAGAATTCTTTTGATCCTCCCACAATTTAAAATTCCTTTAAAGTTTCTGTTTAAAATACTTAAATTATAATTAACACATAAATTTAGGGTTATATCGTTAGAATTATATTTGATTTTAAAATTAATTCTTTCTCATACAAAAACACGTTATACTAATTGTTTTGTTATATGCCGTCTTATTTTAGAAACAAAACAGAGTCTCTAATGATATATATTGACATAGTCAGCTTTCAATCTTAACAGATCATCATCAGTACCAGCGAGCAGCGAAAAAAAGAGTCAGGAGACTGCGGTTACAGTTTTGTCTAGAGGTTTGTAGCAGTCTGCTACAAAGAGTGTGTTATATTCGACTCTTTTCTTCGCTTCTCGTCGGCACTGATGATGATCTGTTAAGATTAAAAGCTGGTTATGTCAAATATATATCATTAGTGGAGGGACTCTGTTTTATTTCATTATTATATTTGGTTTATTTATAGAATAATTTATTAATTTATTACTTAAATAGTCTAAAATATTATCATGCAAATACTAAAATACCTTGATTATCATACAAACACAGAGACATAATAAATTGCGTACATGAAGATTTGTTATGTGCAGGGTTTGTTTCTTAAAATAAATGTGAAAAATAGAATAGATATATATAAGAAGCTGTCTGTATCCATCTACATGACACACTATACATGATTATAACATACCAATACTAACATGTTGTTTGCTTTATGTGTGATGTAGTGTCTCTCTCTCTCTCTCTCTCTTTTTCTATTTTCTTTACTTACACTCTCTGTTTTTGTTCATGATTGTGTTTTTGTCTATGAATGTGTGTGTGTGTGTTATATTCGTGAGTTTATATACTGCTGAAAGCTTTTCGACTATTACAATATTTTCTTTAAGGTCTTGACTTCCTCACTCCACTAGCTTTTCTAAGAGTGTATTTTTTCAAATTTACCCAGTGATGTAAAGTATATGTTATGGCTTGAAAACAAGATAATGCACTAACACAATATAACGTGGTAAACGATGTTAGCTATAACTGGGTTTAAGGTGCCTCGGGATCTTTTAAATAAAATAGCTAGAAATATTTTTGACACCACCAAAGTCATACTATATTTGGAAATTTTGTCACATCTTTTTACAACAAGTAAATAGAAATAACTTCGATAAAATAATATGTTTTTACTGACTACATTAATTACCACTACTACTACTAGTACAT
The DNA here is from genome assembly GCA_018340805.1 of Microvelia longipes. Taxonomy (NCBI): domain Eukaryota; kingdom Metazoa; phylum Arthropoda; class Insecta; order Hemiptera; family Veliidae; genus Microvelia; species Microvelia longipes. Next base: position 46,082,532 of record JACMZG010001870.1, on the reverse strand, counting down.
TAATAGTTACAATGCATTGATACTTAATTATCGCTGTTGCGTAACTACAATACTTAAGGGATTTACGAGAGGGGGGGGATTTAAATAGTTAGGGGGATGGTTAATTTAAATAAGGAAATCCAAAAGGTTTTCCATTAATTAACGAATGAGAACTGAAGTAAACTTTCAACAAAAATTTTTCAACAACAAACTACTCTGAATTCAGCAGAATTAGAAATTTTAATTAAAACTCATTGAATTTTTGTCCAAAACTTTCTAAATTATTATTAAAAATGAGGTAAGAGGTACCATAGAACTTTTCCATGATAAACTTCATAGGTATACTTTAATTAGAAAAAAATCATAGATATCCTTTTAATTACAAAAAAATCATAGATATACTTTAATTACAAAAAAATCATAGATATACTTTTAATTACAAAAAAAATCATAGGTATACTTTAATTACAAAAAAATCATTAATATACTTTTAATTACAAAAAAATCATAGATATACTTTTAATTACAAAAAAATCATAGATATACTTTTAATTACAAAAAAATCTATACTTTTTTACAAAAAGATATACTTTTTGTATTTAAACGAAACTTAGTGTGCTTGTTAATTAGGTAATAGTATACACTTTTACCAAACTCATTTAGACTCATCAACTTATTTGGACCATTTCCTAATATTTTTAAAAAAAACGTACACAAGTCATTCAATAAAAATTAAACTAATGCTAATAATGAGATGAAACTTGGCATATATATCAGTCTTATACATAGTCACATGCGCGCCAAATCTCGCATCATACTTCTGCGTGTTACGAGTTTTCGAAATTTTCGCTGAGTCATTATTGCGGGTTAATGACGTCATAATAAAAATTATTTTCTGAATTGCACAACTACAGCAGTAGATTGATTTTTGTAAAAAATGTCAACTCTCTAGCATAAATACACTGGGCGCTACGATTATAACACACACACACACACACACTGCAACATGCTTTGCTTTTACTCGTTCTTATATTTTACTTACAATGGGTACTAAGTTTATATATTGTCAAAACATCTTGCTGGTATAATATATGTTTTTCCCACTTGTCACGGTATGCAGTTGTAAGGTCTTAAGTGAACTGGTAAAACATGTTATGCAATTTTTCTTGTCATTATAATTTTAGGGGAAGTGTTTCTATGTTAATTCGTTTTGAAAGGATTTTCTCTTTAATCTAGTTTTTCTATATATTTATTACGGCGTTATTATTAGGTTGTTCTTATAGTTGTTCATTTTTGTAAATTTCTTAGCTGAAATGCATGTAGTATTATCAAAATGGAGCATGATGATTCATTTGCTCAAAAAAAAAAAAAAAATACTACACATGCAGACAGACAACTTTGCAAAAAATCACTCAGGAGGATTTAAAAACGCCTCAAACGGATAATTCCGGTGACATCCCGGGTTCGGATGTTTTTGAAAACACAATAATTTTCCTATATACCTACGGTATAAATGAGGAAAAGTTAAGATTACTTTAAATTATTTTTCTCAACATTTTAAGTTCAAAGTCGATCATTTGTAGTAATTAACGCTATTGCAATCGTGGAACTATCAATATGTTATAAATAATTGTTGCTTTCTAATTCTAAAGACATTTAGTCATGATTAACGTTAATATTACTACTTCGTCATTATTATCTTCTTGGCAATTAACACGTTGCTAATTAGGAAATAAAGAAAAGAGTCTCTCCACAAAAACAATAGTTTATTGGCAAAGCGCTTTCAACCTAACATGAGGCCATCATCAGTGCCTGCACAAATAAGTTATTACAAATTAAAACAAAATAAAAACAAATTACATCATAAAAGCCAAATAAAGAGAAATAACAAAGAAACACAAAAATAAAAACAGAACCGCGAATATAAAATAATAAAAATACAATAATAAGTAAATAAAACGCATAAAAAATCATAAGCGAAAATATGCAACAAATACAGTCAATAAAATAAAATAAAATAAATACCATGAAGATAAAGATGAAAGTTATAAAAACATAAAACTATTTTCTTTTTCTAAATTATTTCTTTTATGATTTAATTTGTTTTTATTTTGTTTTAATTTGTAATAACTTATTTGTGCAGGCACTGATGATGACCTCATGTTAGGTTGAAAGCGCTTTGCCAATAAACTATTATTTTTGTGGAGAGACTCTTTTCTTCATTTCCTAGTATGAATAACTCCACTTGTGCTCAACTCATTCAAACGTTGCTAATTGTCTGTCCGTGCTATTTATGACGTTATTTATCAAACTTATTCTTTTTATAAAAGCAAATTAAAATGAAAAAATGAAATTTAATGGAAATTTTGGCTTCATCTTCAGACATATCATTTTTCTTTTTAATGACAGCTATTTTTTCACAGTTTAGGGTAGCTGAAAAGTTTAATATTTTTACAGGGATTTGGTTTTCTTTTGAACATACAACTATTTCTTTTTTATTCTGAATGGGCTTCTCATTTATCAAATAGTTTACCCTTCTCAAAAACTAACCCACTTTAGACAGTTCAACTGACAAGGTTTGAAAGAATATGGTTCCATCAAACTTGTCTTTCTTCTTTAAGAAACTTTTTTCTCCTTTTAAATAGCCTCAAATGAGTTATGAAGTTTGTTGCTTTGCTTGCGTGGTTGTTCTGTCATCAATGTAATACGTCTATTCTTGCGATTCATTCAACTTCTGTAACTCTTATACGTGTTACTAATATCCTCCATAGCTTATATAGGTTAGCTTTGTATTATACAAGTTGTATATTATTTAGGTTTTAGAGTGGGAGGTTTAAGCCCTTCAAAAACTGGTAAGTTTCAAAAACTTTTGTATAGTTATGTTGTCAGTTTATTTTTATTCTCAGAGTTTTTCTTGTCCTACCTCTTTCAAGAAGTTTTTTCTTATTCTTCTTAAGACTCTAACGTTTCTATTCTTCCGAAAAAAGATACTTTTTTGTTTGGCAACAATGAAGCGAAGTGTTTCGTGTGTATTTTTCATCATTATTTTCACACGTTATTGATAGCTACTTACCGAGTGAGATAAAAAAAAGAACTCAAAGTATTTCTCCGAGTGAAACTATCTCAAAATAATTGGTTGAATGTAAAAATGTACGTAACTCGTAAAGAAGAAATTTGTTTAAACGTAAAATAGTAGGTTACGCAACTCGGCAGTAAAATGTTATTTTATTATTCAGAAATTGGTGCATTATGAAGTGAACCGAGGAAAGCGAGGCTGATTTCTAAACCAAACAAATCATCGACACACAGACTTTTTCCTTTTCCTCATTTTGTGATGAATAAACAAAATACATAGAGATTACCTTTACAAACTGGAAGGCTTTAATTAACTAAAAATGCTGCTACATAATTAGAATCACATAAACAAGATAGAATAAATCAAAACATTGAAGCAAAACAAAAGGTATTGACAGATAAGTTGAAATAATTAATAATTAATATCATTTTTATACTACCGAGTTTTGCAAAACATAAATAGTTGACACAATATAATTGTGCGAGAGACACCAAGGAAATGTAACAAGCAAAATGCAATGCTACATCTGGGAACTGTTTCATCATTCGACATTCGTCATCATTGATGGCTCGACATAATGTCGTGTCCCACTCTGTTTCGTTACGTCTAACTCATCAGGGCGCCGACAGAGCCTGAACTCACTCTGACCTTCAATTAATTCCGAAGAATATAATTTTTCTGTTTCTGGTGCTTTTTAGGCCTCCAGAGTTATTTTCTCAAAGTTATCTGTCTGTATATATGTGTGTCTGTTGTAATCGTATCTCCTAGTGCACTTATGCTTGGTTATTTATGACGCTTTGTGTAACTTAAGTTGGTAGATAAAAACAGATTAATTACACAACAGTCCTATATTTCTTAATATAATTATTAACTAAGCTTTAAACATAGCTTACCAAACCAATATTATGTAGTTTGTAAAATTATGATTTTTTATTTTATATTTTAAATTGTGATCATAACTCTGATGATGACTAATTTTTAGTCGAAAGCTTAATTAATTATTATATATTAAAAAATATAGGAATTTTGTGTTATTAATCTGTTTTTAAATTATTTTTAAGTCCACAAAAACGAAACTTTAAAAAAAGTTTAAGTTGTTAGTTTTTATGCCATATTCTGTAAATTATAAGTTGTCGACACAAGGCTTGAAATCCTGATATCTTGATCAGTAATAATTAATAACCGAGTATCTATTATTTATTACAAGTTTCATATTTTACTTAAATGAAAATATTAAAAGAAAGCCCTAGCTTGTTTGAGTTGAAGAAATGCCTAAAGTCGTTATAAAATATATTTTTAATATTTCATTACTTTACAACTATGATATAAAATATAATAAAATTTTCTCTTTTTAATAAACACTAATAAAAAGAGCTAGCTCTAGATATTTTATTACTTAGCATAAAAATGTTTAACTTTATGAAAAAATATATTCATTCGGATAAAAACCTAATAAAAAAAGTTATAAAAGTATGTCTGATGCTAGACATCTCGAATATAAGGGCGCTGCGTCGTTCTTAGGGTCGTTCTTAGGGCGCTTGGGCAGTACTCAGTCTCCCCTGTAAGGGGCGTGATGTTTCTAAAGCGACATTTCCCATGTTGAAGCCATGTTTTTAAATAGACTACTTAAAGAGGCCAAAATATTTTATTTTCTTTTACTTCGTAAGAGAAAAAAGGAAGTTTAGTTTTATTGTTATGCATTTAATAGGGGGAGGTGTTAATAATAAGTAAAGCAATTTATTGTTTTGCAGGAAACATTATAATTATTTTTTTAGGATTAAAATTGTGTCATATAATTTATTTTAATTTTATTCTTAAGATAAGAGTGCTATTCGTAAACCTAGAAATGTATTGTTTTAAATTTATATTTTTATATTTTAATTTACTCATTTTTTTAAAAAATGAAGTGGTGTTCGAGTTAGACTTAAGCAATTTTGTAATTAAAATAAAATATTAAATTATAAATCTAATTGTTTTATAGCTATATTTTATTTATTATTTTTTTAAATAATAAATAAAACATCGCTATAATATATTTTTATTTTTTAAAATAAAAGTTTTTTTGGTACTTATATAATTTTATAATTAAGAGGTTTAATTTTTTTTGTCTTGAAATTAGTTATTTTTTTGGTTTAGTATTATTAATGCTAAATTAATAATAATTATTAGTTTTATATTTAAGAGAGGCTAAACATTTTTTTACTTTTTCTTATTTTTATCGTAGTATTTATAGTATTTATCGTAGTATTTATAGTATTTATCGTAGTATTTATAGTATTTATCGTAGTATTTATAGTACTTATCGTAGTATTTATAGTACTTATCGTAGTATTTTTATCTCATTTTTATATATAGGACAAGCATTGTGTTTGAAAAAAAAACCGGAATCGGTATGTTACCCGATTAACCAGTTTCAGGTGTTTTTAAGACCTCCTGAGTGGTTTTCACAAAGTTATCTAATGGTATGTGTGTGTCTGTTATCATCGTATCTCCAGCGTATTTGTGCTAGAGAGTTGAAACTTGGTCATAAAATCAATCTTTAGGTCTAGTTGAGTTATACTGAGATTTTTTTATGAAGTATTAACTTACAGTAATGACACACACTGACTTACAGTGATTTTTTTTTTTAAATTCATAAAATGCAGAAAATGTTTTGATTTTTATTTGAGAATTAAATAGTAGTCATATGTATTATTAACAAATGTGCTAAGTTTCATCTTGTTATCAGTATTATATCTTTTTTATTGAATGACTTGTGTATTTTTTTAAAAAAAAAATCATTAAAATCGATAAATAATCCACTCGAGTTGAAATTTGGAACGGGTATTCTAAGGCCCGTATTCAGAGACATTTTCCTAACATTCTCCTTGTGCCTTAAGGTGAATGTTAGGAAAATGTCTTTGAATACGGGCCTAAGTTTCAATACGGAAAGTAAATCTACGGATGTTTTGATATCAATTAAATTAACGAAAACTTCAGTCCTTTTTTATTAAAATTTATTCAAAATAAATTGACGAAGAACTTTCGCCCTGGGATCCTGAGCTTCTTCAGTTCTTAAAATGACAAAATGAGAAAGTTTGAAAATTAATAAAATTTTGAATGTTTTTTATGTCACGTGTCTAACTAAGTAAATACATTTTAAATGAAATTAGAAAAAGGTAAAAGAAAAATTAAGATTTTAAGATAACATTATAATAAATACTGCTAAGATTGTTAATGTCTTGTTTTTTTGTTCATACTGTCTTTGTCAGCTTTTATATAGAGCATTTCTAAAAATTTCCTTTGTCTGTGTGTGGTTTTGTATGAAGTATAAGGCAGTTTTCTTTGTCTGGTCGGTGGTCAAGTTTTGTCATATGTTCTGATAAGGCCGTAAGGTTAGAGTTGTCAAGTATTTGGTTGTTATGTGTGTCAAGTCTTTTTTTAAAGTTGAGAGGTCTCTCCTGTGTATGCTTGGGGGCAGTCTTTACATGGTATTCTGTATACAATATTGCATCTTTGGGCATTAGTGAGGGGGTCTTTTAATTTTGAAAAATATTTAATGTAAAAATTAATAGGATTTTTTAGAGCAATGTTGATGTTGTAGTCTTTAAATAAGTTTTTAATTTTGTATGTAGGGTGTCCTATGTAGGTAAGAGAGTGGTAAGTAGGTAAGTTATTCGGTCGGTCGGTATCATTAGCAGCAATAGGAGGTATTCGAATTAGTGGGTTATGGTAACGAAAGAATAGGTTGAAGACTAGTCTATCAGGGTAATTGTTTTCTCTTAGTATATATTTAATTTTGATGGTGGCTTCAGCTGTAAATTGGGGATCGCTTAAGGTCAAAACTCTATGGATAAGGTTTTTGGCACATTAAAGAAGTTATTAATTTAGTATGTAGGGTGTCCTGTATACGGATGTTTTGGATCCTAAAAGTAAAGCAGCATCGAGCGAGGTCAGTGCCTGTATGGGTAACGGTGGAAATAAATCGAATGTATTTACTAACTAAGTACGACCGAAGCGAGTCCGAAGTCGTGTTGCAGTATAAATTTGGTAATTTTTATCATCTGAGGACGAGCGAAGCGTGTTTGAAGTTGTGAGGATAAGCGTAGCGAATCCGATAAAGGTAAGGCAAAGGTACGAGGTACCCCGGACCTCAGAACCCCCGAGGTACCCTTTCTTTCAGATAAAAGGAATACGCTACAATTTCTTTGATAAAATAAAAATACTTTCTTCAAAGAAATGTTCAATTTTTAGGTGATCAATACATTAAGTGATGCACATGCACATATTCCTAGATGTCTAAATGTACATTGAGTGATGCGCATATTTTCTAGGTGTTCTAATGTACATTAAAGTGATGCACATATTTCTAGGTGTCTAAATGTACATTGAGTGATGCACATATTTCTAGGTGTCTAAATGTACATTGAGTGATGCAAATGTTTCTAGGTGTCTAAATGTACATTGAGTGATGCACATATTCCTAATGTCTAAATGTACATTGAGTGATGCGCATATTTCTTAGGTGTCACCATGTACATGAGTGATGCACATATATTGTCTATGGTGTCATTGAGTGTAAGTGTGAGGTGTCACATATTCTAGGTGTCTAAATGTACATTGATGCACATATTCCTAATGTCTAAATGTACATTGATGATGCGCATATTTCTAGGTGTCCTAATGTAACATTAAGTGATGCACAATTTCTAGGTGTCTAAATGTACATTGAGTGATGCACATATTCCTAGATGTTCTAATTGTACATTGAGTGATGCGCATATTTCTAGGTGTCCTAATGTACATTAGTATGCAATATTTCTTAGGTGTTAAATGTACATTGAGTGAGTGCACATATTCCTAGATGTCTAAATGTACATTGAGTGATTGCCGCATATTTCTAGGTGTCCTAATGTACATTGAGTGATGCAAATGTTTCTAGGTGTCTAAATGTACATTGAGTGATGCACATATTCCTAGATGTCTAAATGTACATTGAGTGATGCGCATATTTCTAGGTGTCCTAAATGTACATTGGTGATGCAAATGTTTCTTGTCTAAATGTACATTGAGTGATGCACATATTCCTAGTGTCTAAATGTACATTGAGTGATGCGGCATATTTCTAGGTGTCTAATGACAGTTGAGTGATGCACATATTTCTAGTGTCTATGGATGGTCCATAATGTCTTGTACATTGAGTGATGCGCATATTTCTAAGGTGTCCTAATGTACATTTGAAAAGTGAATGCAAATGTTCTAGTGTCTAAATGTAATTGAGTATGCAATATTCTAGATGTCTAAATGTACATTGAGTGATGCGCATATTTCTAGGTGTCCTAATGTACATTAAGTGATGCACATATTTCTAGGTGTCTAAATGTACATTGAGTGATGCACATATTCCTAGATGTCTAAATGTACATTGAGTGATGGCGCATTATTTCTAAGGTGTCCTAATGTACATTAAGGTGATGCACATTTCTAGGTGTCTAAATGTACATTGAGTGATGCACATATTCTAGGTGTCTAAATGTCATTAGTGATGCGCATATTTCTAGGTGTCTAATGAGTGATGCAAATGTTTCTAGGTGTCTAAAGTACATGAGTATGCATATTTCTAGGTGTTGTACAGTGATGCACATATATTCTAGATGTCTATGATAGATGGCTAAATTGTACAGTGATGAGGTGATGTCGACATATTTGTACTTAGGTGTTCCATTAGTGATGCACATATTTTATGCTAAAATGTACAATTGATCCTAATGTACATTGAGTGATGCACATATAATTCTAGTGTCTAAATGTACATTGAGTCTAAATATTTCATTGAGTGATGCACATGGCTAAATGTACTGATGGGTGTCTAAATGTACAGTGATGCAAATGTTTCTAGGTCTAAATGTACATTGAGTGATGCACATATTCCTAGATGTCTAAATGTACATTGAGTGATGCGCATATTTCTAGGTGTCCTAATGTACATTAAGTGATGCACATATTTCTAGGTGTCTAAATGTACATTGAGTGATGCACATATTTCTAGGTGTCTAAATGTACATTGAGTGATGCGCATATTTCAAGTGTCCTAATGTACATTAAGTGATGCCTAGGTGTTAATTGTACATTGATGATGCACATATTCCTAGATGTCTAAATGACATTGAGTGATGCGCATATTTTCTAGGTGTCTAATGTCATTAATGATGCAATATTCTAGGTGTCTAAATGTACATTGATGATGCACATATTTCTAGGTGTCTAAATGTACATTGAGTGATGCGGCATATTTCTAGGTCTAATGTACATTAAGTGATGCACATATTTCTAGGTGTCTAAATGTACATTGAGTGATGCACATACTAGGTGTCTAAATGTACATTGATGCCATATAGTGATGCTATGTGTCTAAATGTTACATTGAGTGATGTCTCAGAGGTTACATTGAGTGATGCACATATTTCTAGGTGTCTAAATGTACATTGAGTGATGCACATATTTCTAGGTGTCTAAATGGTACATTGAGTGGATGGGCACATTAATTGATGCACATATTTCTAGGTGTCTAATGTACATTAAGTGATGCAAATGTTTCTAGGTCTAAACTGTACATTGAGTGATGCACATATTCCTAGGATGTCTAAATGTTACATGAGTGATGCGCAATCCTAATGTACATTAAAGTGATGCACAAATTCAGGTGTTTCTAGGTGTCTAAATGTACATTACATTAAGTGATGCTAAATGTACATGCACCATATTCCTAGATGTCTAAAATGTACATTGAGTGATGCGCATATTTCTAGGGTGTCCTAATGTACATTAAGTGATGCACATATTTCTATTAAATGTACATTGAGTGATATGTTCTAGGTGTCTAAATGTACATTGAGTATGCACATATTCCTAGATGTCTAAATGTACATTGAGTGATGCGGCAATATTTCAGGTGTCCTAATGTACATGTAAGTGATGCACATATTTCTAGGTGCTTCTAAATGCTGAGTGATGCACATATTTCTAGTTCTAAATTACATTGAGTGATGCAAATGTTTCTAGGTGTCTAAATGTACATTGAGTGGATGCCACATATTCCTAGGTGTCTAAATGTACATTGAGTGATGCGCATATTTCTAGGTGTCCTAATGTACATTAAAGTGATGCACATGTTTCTAGGTTGTCTAAATGTACATTGAGTGATGCACATAGTTTCTAGTGTCTAAATGTACATTGATGATACATATTCCAGATGTCTAAATGACATTGAGTGATGCGCATATTTCTAGGTGTCCTAATGTACATTAAGTGAATGCACATATTTTCTAGGTGTCTAAATGTACATGAGTGATGCACATATTCTAGGTGTCTAAATGTACATTGAGTGATGCAAATTTTCTAGGTGTCTAAATGTACATTGAGTGATGCACATATTCCTAGATTTAAATGTACATTGAGTGAGAATTTCTAGGGTCATTAAGTGATGCACATACATTCCTAGATGTCTAAAATGTACAGTGATGCGCATATTTCGTTTAGGTGTCCTAATGTACATTAAGTGATGCACATATTTCTAGGTGTCTAAATGTACATTGAGTGATGCACATATTCCTAGATGTCTAAATGTACATTGAGTGATGCGCATATTTCTAGGTGTCCTAATGTACATTAAGTGATGCTAGGTGTCATGTAAATTTCTATCCTAGATGTCTAAACTTGTACATTTGATGTTGTATGCACATATTTCTAGGTGTCTAAATATTGAGTGATGCACAATTCTGTCTAAATGTACCATTGAGGTGATGCAAATGTTTCTAGGTGTCTAAATGTACATTGAGTGTGATGCAACATATTCCTAGATGTCTAAAATGTACATTGAGTGATGCGCATATTTCTAGGTTCCTAATGTACATTAAGTGATGCCATATAAATTCTTTAGGTGTCTAAATTGTTACATTGGAGTAAATGTGCACATATTCCTAGTGCTCTAATGTACATTGAGTGATGCGCATATTTCTAGGTGTCTAAAATGTACATTAAGTGATGCACATATGTTTCTAGGTGTCTAAATGTACATTGAGTGATGCACATATTCCTAATGATGTACATTGAGTGACATTTCTAGGTGTCCTAATGTACATTAAGTGATGTCTAGTGTCTAAATGTACATTTGAGTGATGCGCATATTTTCTTAGGTGTCCTAATGTACATTAAGTGATGCACATATTTCTAGGTGTCTAAAATGTACATTGAGTGATGTCTAAATGTCATTGAGTATGCAAATGTTTCTAGGTGTCTAAATGTATATATATATTTGAGTGATGCACAGTATTCCTAGATGTCTAATGTACATTGGAGTGTAAACATATTTCTAGGTTTCTAGGTGTCTAAATGTACATTGAGTGATGCACATATTCCCTAGATGTCTAAATGTACATTGAGTGATGCGCCATATTTCTAGCAGTGTCCTAATGTACATTAAGTGATGCACATATTTCTAGGTGTCTAAATGTACATTGAGTTGTGATGTCTAATGTACATATTTCTAGGTGTCCTAATGTTAAAGTGATAGGGTTCTAAATGTACATTGAGTGATGCACATTCCTTGTCTAAATGTACCATTGAGTGATGCGCATATTTCTAGGTGTCCTAATTGACATTAAGTGATGCACATATTTCTAGCGTGTCTAATGTACATTGAGGTGTCCAATGCACATATTTCTAGTGTCTAAATGTACATTGAGTGATGCAAATGTTTCTAGGGTGTCAAATGTACATTGAGTGATGCACATATTCCTAGATGTCTAAATGTACATTGAGTTGTATGCGCATATTATTTCTAGGTGTCCTAATGTACATTAGATGTACATTGGAGTGATGCATCATATTCCTACATAGTGATGCACATATTTCTAGGTGTCTAAATGTACATTGAGTGATTGCACTAGATGTCCTAAAATGTCTAAATGTACATTGAGTGATGCGCATATTTCTAGGTGTCCTAATGTACATTAAGTGATGCACATATTTCTAGGTGTCTAAATGTACATTGAGTGATGCACATATTCCTAGATGTCTAAATGTACATTGAGTGATGCGCATATTTCTAGGTGTCCTAATGTACATTAAGTGATGCACATATTTCTAGGTGTCTAAATGTACATTGAGTAGCACATATTCCTAGATGTCTAAATGTACATTGAGTGATGCATTATTTCTAGGTGTCCTAATGTACATTGAAGTGATGCACATATTTGCGCAATTTCTAGTGTCTAATTGTACATTTAAGCTGTGCACATATTTTCTAGGTGTCTAAATTGTACATTGAGATGCACATATTTCTAGGTGCTAAATGTACATTGAGTGATGCAAATGTTTCTATGTCTTCATTTGGTGTCTAAATGTATGTACATGATGATGCATATTTCTAGGTGTGTACATGCAGTGATGCACATATTCCTAGATGTCTAAATGTACATTGAGTGATGCGCATATTTCTAGGTGTCCTAATGTAACATTAATGATGCACATATTTCTTAGGTGTCTAAATGTACATTGAGTGATGCACATATTTCTAGGTGTCTAAATGTACATTTGGAGTGATGCAAATGTTTCTAGGTGTCTAAATGTACATTGAAGTGATGCAAAAAACATAT
>JACMZG010001870.1:45882005-46069330 GCA_018340805.1 Microvelia longipes | reverse complement strand
ATTGCACGTAAGGTTCTAAGTGTACATTAAGTGATGCACATATTCTAGGTTGTCTTAAATGTACATTGATGTTGCTGCACAATTCTAAGTGTCTAAATGTACATTGATGATGCAGTCCTAGGTGTCTAAATGTACATTGGAGTGATTGCCACGTATTTCTTAGGTGTCTAAATGTCATTGAGTGATGACATATTTCAGGTGTCTAAATGTTTAGTGAATAAAGTTGTTGATATTTAATCTCCTGCAAAAAGCACGTTAAATTCATACATTGCGTCGGGAAACAGAAATAAAAAAAATATTTTCAAAATATCCCATTAAGAGTTTAGAGCAGAGAAATTTGAGTTGGATTTTTCAACTATTACAAAAAATATTGCATAACCAGGTAAAACCCAGTAAGTACTATAAAATTGCTTTGTTATTTGTTTGAAGTCTGCATTTAACTGTGTAGTCCATACCCGTGTGACTGCACATATGAGAACGAGATAAACACGACAAAACGCTTTCCTAGATGTTTTTACAGTTGGTAGGGGTTTCTCTGCGTTTTTTATGAACTTTGGGAAATTCTAGTTATCATTCAATTGAGTAACAATGCTTTCTTCACTGATTATTCTATAAATAAGTTATATTTACCGCAAGTTGAAGAATCAGCTACCGTCGGTATTCGCTGTTGGATAAGAATATCCCTGGACCGGTTTCGGCATAACGCTCTCATCAGCAGGTGGGGCAACACTCGAGCTCTCAACTAATAAAGTTATATCATTAGTTATATTCCTTTATTAGTGAATTACTATTAGATAAGAGCTCGAGTGTTGCCTCGCCTGCTAATGATGGCGTTAAGCTAAAACCGGTACAGCGATATTCATATGCAACAGCAAGTATCGAAAGAAGCTGATTCCCCTTATATTGCTCTAAGAAGAAATGATGTAATTTTTTGGGGAAAAAATCGCTATTTTTTTAGGAGAAGTAAATTAAGCAAATCGTTCTTCTAAGTACCTCCGAAATTCTTCATGTTTTTAGAGGGATGTCTTCAAACAAAATGTCTTCAAAACACACTAGTAATAGTGTGTTTACGCACTAACTTCTCAATGAATGTCTTTCAAAACGCAAATTAAAAACATAGCTAAATATATTTACTATAGAATGTAATCTTTAAAACATTGAATTGGCGTAAAATAACATATTAAATAATGTATTTAGATTATTTAATATTAAAATTATAATACGATGAATCAATACTATGTTCTTGACCTGGTAACTGAGTTGATAAAACTTGTGTTGATAATTTTTACTGGTCATCACGAAATCAGAGGCCTAACTGAGAGGACTGGTGAAAGGTGGCTCTGAAATAAAAGCCTTTGTCACCATAGTTTATCTTTCTGTCACGCCTAAGACTTTACAATAAACTCTTCAGATCGACTGTTGCAATCGAACAGAAAAGTATTGTGTTGACTTTAAACCTTCGAAACCGAGTGAATGTTTCCATAAGACCGAAATATGCCAACAGCAACAAGTTAAAAATACGTCACCAACTAATAATGGCGCTAATATTCAAACTTCGCTTCAATCTCCTGTTTTAATTATAAAGCCCCAATGAATTCGAACCGATGTTTCGTTATAATTATCTGTTTCAGGAACTTATAACGTTCATAGTAATTTTCGACATGATGTCTGTCTGTAAGTGTGTATTTTAGGGTCACGCATAATTCCGGTTGTGTTTACACTAGAGAGTTGAATTTCGGGACGAAAATCAGGCGTGACGTCTAGTTTTGCTGCCTGGAAGATAATATTTTTTAGACTTCCATAACCTATTTAGCTGATTCATCACAAAACAATCAAGAAATTATAAAAAATCGAATGTTTGACCACTTAAAATTTAATTTGAAACAAATGTTATAAATTTATGCACTAAATTTTATTTTGAAATTATTCCTCATTATACTTTATACTACAAAAATATATACTTTCACATTTTTAAACTTTGACTGCCTTCGACTTCTAATGTTCCTACTGTTATTCGACAATAAATTTGATACTACGCACGCATGTAGTCATATGTAAAAAAAAAATTTACCATATTCCATTTCAATATCAGAATTTGTTGTTTTTTTTTTTTTTAAAATGACATGCTTAGATTATTGAAGCTTAAATTAAGATTTATCTAAGCTACCTTGGCTCAAACAAAAATTCTGTAACTAATTCTGATGCTCAGAATTCGGAATTTTAATGTATTTTTGGTTTTAATCAAAGCTCTTATTTCTTAATTTTTAAACCATATGTTTCGTAATCTCTTGCTACCTTTCTCATGCATGCTATCATCGCATAGCATTATTACCTCATGCTGACATGCTCATGTTGTTTTTCTTTCTATGCTACCCTCAGAGCAGTCTTATTACTTACCTATGCTATCATCTACTCATGCTACTACTGCCACTATCATCGCATAGCTTATTACCTCATGCTGACATGCTCATTGTTCTTTCTATGCTACTCAGAGCATGTGTCGTACTATTTACCATATGCTAATCATACCTCATCGCATAGCTTATTACCTCATGCTGAACATGCTCATGTTTTTTCTCTTTCTATGTACCCTCAGAGCATGTGTCTCTTACCATATTATATGCTATCATTACCTCATACTACTACTGCATATGCTATCATTACCTCATGCTGCCATATGCTATCATCGCATAGCATTATTACCTCATGCTGACATGCTCATGTTGTTTTTCTTTCTATGCTACCCTCAGAGCATGTGTCTCTTACCATATTATATGCTATCTTTACCTCATGCTACTACTGCCATATGCTATCATTACCCTCATACTGTAATTGCTATCTGCCATATCATTACTGCTATATGCTATCATTACCATCTACTGCTATAGCTATCATCGCATAGCATTATTACCTCATGCTGACATGCTCATGTTGTTTTTCTTTCTATGCTACCCTCAGAGCATGTGTCTCTTACCATATTATATGCTATCTTTACCTCATGCTACTACTGCCATATGCTATCTTTACCTCATGCTACTACTGCCATATGCTATCATTACCTCATGCTATATGCTATTACTCATGCTACTACTGCTATATGCTATGCATTACCTCATGCCTACTCCATATGCTATCTTTACTCTGCTACTACTGCATATGCTATCATTACCTCATTACCTCATATGCTACTTACTGCCATATGCCTATCATTACCTCATACTACTACTGCTATATGCTATCATTACCATGAGGTAATATTTCATGATAATATGTATGAAATATCCGTTCCCCCTTCAGCATTTGTAACAGGAAGCAATATTTTTATTTACTCTCAGATATTTTTATTTTTCATACATAAAAGAGTAGAGAGAAATCTACATTATAATATTTTCATTGTCACGTTGGAAATATTTCACTTGGCTGCCCCTCAGGTTCCCGCCGCCCCCCCTTAACTGGGACTCCAGTAGTTTCAAAGGATAAGAGAAAAATAGCACTTTGTATGCTTTTTGAATATACCGCGCGATATCTTTATCAATATTTTATGCTGTGTAAAATAAACTTTTTTCTCTTCGTAAAAAACAAAGAGTTTGCCATTTATTGACGTTTAATTTAATAAATAGTAAAGAAGAAATTCCATAGAGATGTTATTACTAGAGATGCCATATAGGTAAATTTTGAAACATCGCAAAGGTAATCTGACCACCTTCGCTTATAAATATAATCAAATAATCAGTACAAATTACAGTAACTTATATACAAATCAAAACGCCAACAGTGTATGGGTTGACGAAAATAATTTATTATAATTAAAAAGTTTCTTATTTGTGGACTTGTAAAACAATATATAAATAAAAACAGATTAGTTACACAAAAAGTCCTTTTATTTTTTAATATATAATAATAACTAAGCTTTCGACTAAAAATTAGTCATCATCAGAGTTTAAGAAATATAAAATATAAAATGAAAAAACAATTTAACAGACTACTTCATATTGCACCTTGGTATGTTTTGGTAAGCTATGTTTAAAAATTTTAGTTTATAAGTTTTAGTTTATTTTAGTTTTTAAAAATTAAAGTTTATAATTTTAAACATAGCTTACCAAAACATACCAAGGTGCAATATGAAGTAGTCTGTAAAATTGTTTTTTCATTTTATATTTTATATTTCTTAAACTCTGATGATGACTAATTTTTAGTCGAAAGCTTAGTTATTATTATATATTAAAAAATAAAAGGACTTTTGTGTAACTAATCTGTTTTATTTATTTATTATAATCTTAACTCATTCTTGGAGGAGGTTTTAATTAGGTTTCATAGAGCCCCTATAAAATGTTTAAACGTAATATTATATTGAGATAGGCTATGCTCTTTCTAATATATATCTCTTTAAGAAATTCTCTTTTATCACATTTATAATGGAAACTTAAGAGTGTTCTGTCACCATAAGTCAAGAAGCATTCGGAATCACCATGATGATTTTACAGACTCTACTTTATTTGTTTTCTGTACTGTTCTTGTATATTCTGAGGGCTAGTGAAGCGAGTCCGAAGCAGGGAGGATGAGCGTAGCGAATCCGATGTAATGAGGAAGTTCCGTACAACGTACCAGATTTTTTAAATGTAAACATACATTATATTGAAAATAAATAGTAAACAAGGCCCGTACCCAGGCAATAATTGTAGAAGGGACGAAACTAATTCTAGAGAAGGCGATGATTCCCTTCCGTTCAAAGAACTTTTCCTAAATAAACAGAATTCAAAAGAGGCGACATTTTTGCTCGGAAAGTCTTAGAATAATACTTATATAGAAGGAGCATATGACCGTAAGCACAATGTAATTCTACTGATAACACGAAAGCCGGTTGTCTGGTGGTCAGTCAAGGTACCACCCTAACAACAAAACATTATTTTTAATATGTGTCATAAATATCCATTAATGAAGAAAGATCGTAAAGAACAAATATAATAACTTAAAACACCAGCTGGGTATTTAATAAAACCGGTCTTAGATGGCAAAAGGATAGCGAAATACGAGAATCTACATTTAGTTGACGAGGAGTACTTTTAATATAATTTGAATTAAAAACGTTAAACTACCATTTGAAATGCTTAAAATATTGTAATGCACCGATATTTATATTAGTATTTTATGAATAATCAACCATTAATTAAAAAAATTCTGGCGCGGTGGTCCGCATGTCGGGCGAATTTCCTTTGGATGCGTGTTTCCGTGCTTTTTACATTATATAAGTTTACAACTACTAAATAAATAATTCCGGCGCGAAACTTAAAAAAATAAAGTTTCGCGAAACTTATTTTTTCATTAGGGACCTCTGAAACGGATTTGTGTCGTGGTCCGAGGTTCGAATTCCGCCATGACACCTATCCCATTAGGCGAATTTCCAAAGGAAATTCGCTAATAGAACATAATGATTCAGAAACCGGAAGTATTACCAACTTTTTTATGAGCAAATTTTATATTGTTAGGGTGGCATCATTACTTAAGACCACCAGTGAACCGCCTTTTTTGTTATCAGTAGTGCTCTTTTATATATAGTATTATTGTAAGCGGAAAGTCAACGCTTCCCTGGCCCCTCAAGTGTCATTTTACCTTCACTGTCATATAAATATTTAAACACAGTACGGAAAATTTTTTGGAGTTCTATTTCTGGCCACGGGCCTGTGGTAAACATGTGACAGACTTATTTAATTTTAATTTGACATACTATTTTTGGATGATTTTATATTTTAGATCCCTTGGTCTTCACTTCAGCCTAAATGTATCTTGCTTATGAGTAAATAGTAATATGAATCAAATGCCTTGAACAAACCCTATAAAGTAATATAGTACCCTTCTCGGAATGAGTTGAAAAATCCCACTTTTTAGGTTTTAAAAACTGTCATGCTATTGAGCCTTGAGGCATAGGCTAGGCTAGACGTTTTGACATTTATTTTATTACTTTTCCGTATGACGTCATCGCGGAGTTTTAGTAACTCTGTACATTGTTATTCATAACAGGAAATTATTTATGGACATTTTTTGTTTTGAAAAAATAATCTACAGTCCATATAAGTGATATACGGGGTTGTAAAATTTAAAAAAAAAAATGAAATAAATATTTCAAACTTCTCTTGATTTGTTTTTCTCTCCTTTTAGAATATTCTGTTGGTAGTCCTTATATGACCCCCCCACACCCAAATATTTTGTGAGATCTATGAATAGATTTGTTTCTGGACTTAAAAACGTCTATAAAAAAGAAATCTGTATCAATTAAACTAAAATGTTTTATTGCAATGGAGATGTGAAATATATATCGTACTATATTTGGAAAAATATACTCCGTCAATATATTTTGCTGCAGATACTGGTTGAAAATAATTCATTGTTGCTGAGGTCAAACTAGTATAATATTTACAGACGCTTGCAAAACTAGGCACAAGTCAACTGTTTTTAAGCTGTAAAATGTAATTTTACCTACACTGATAACAAAAGGTATTACACGGCTTCGGATGTAGCTAACTACGCGGTGTAGCTACATCCCGGCCCAGAGGCCTCCCTGTTGTTGTTATTGTTCGTGACCACATTGTTGTTGTTTAGTATTGTTTTTTTTATTCTTAGAATACTATATATAGAAAGAGCATAACTGATAACATCAAAGTCGTTTCATTTCTATATGAGTCTTACCGTATATATTATATATATATATATATATATATATATATATATATATATATATATATATATATATATATATATAATATATATATATATATATATATATATATATATATATATATATATATATATATATATATATATATATACATCGTTGAATTACAATTTTTTAAGCAGTTTAAATTTTATTTTAACGTTTTAAATTTAAAATTTAATTTAAAAAATTTAAAAATTAAATTTAATTTAAATTAAAATTATGTTATAAGTAGTCCTCCTCAACTAAATGTAGATTCTCGTATTCCCTACCCTTTTGCTAAGATCAATTTTAATCAGTACTTCGCAACGGTTGTAAGTTATTTAATTCGTTACTTAAGATCTTTTCTCATTAGTTGATATTTTTAGCACATTTATAAATAATGTTTAAAACTGGCTTTATAAAATATATATATATATAAATCTATATATATTATATATATAATATATATATATATATATATTATATATATATATATATATATATATATATATATTAATATAATATATAATATATATATATATATATATATATATATATATATATATATATATATATATATATATATATATATATATATATATATATATATATATATATAATAAGATAACAGTGAGGAGGAAGAACTAGAAACAACGGTGAACTTGAAGAAATACTGAACTAAACTCCTCTAGACATTGTGAGAGTTGAAACAACTTCAAAGGAATATTTACAACACCAACTCCGTCTTGTCACGAATAAGCTTTAATTACTCTAGGCTGAGCCGGCTCTGCTTAGAGTAGACCTTTCCGCACGGCGCCTACTAACTTCAAAGTAGTCGAATAGATCGACAGAATAAAAAGTCTCTCCACAGTGCAAGATATTTATTTACGATAAAGCAGAACGATTTTGGCCTAACAAGAGGTCATCATCAGTCAGAAAACCTTTAATTAAAAAAACAAACAAAATATACAAAAGAAGATTGATTAAGTACAGAAATGTAGTAAAAAACAAATAAAATAAATTCACCGTCGAGCAAAGTATAAAAGATAGAAAATATGTGTTTTATAATTTTATAAGATTGAAAATATGTGTTTTTAATTATGTTTTAAATCAAACATAATTAAGATATAGGTTAGAGAAGGCTTGTAACAAGCCACATACTGGTTTATGTAGAGTGCGGTGCTCGTAGTAGCGCATTTATAAGCGTATTCTAAAACATTTCAAACCAGTCTTTACTGCCTCTAAAATCTCGTAGCAAGTATTATAAACCTTTTTTCTTCACGTTTATTTAACTTATTGTACATTTTTCTTATGGTACCTTAATAGTATATTGTTCCAAGAATATAAAAGGTATAAAATTTTGGAAGGTACACGAGAGAGTCAGACCGAAGGTGAGAGTGAACTCGGTGCTGGCATCTAGTGGCAGCTCTGAAACTAACTCTCCTTACCATAACAATCTTTCCACTTTTCTAAGTTAGTATTATAAAATTGTCACGTTCTTTATTTCCATTTTAACGACTTAATTACTACTTACGAAATTGTTCATTATTTTATATTGCAAATATTGGGATTAATAAGTTTAGTGCCAGAAGTAATTTGCAGCAAATAAGACGATAGTGGCGCATTCTCATAGTTGGCTAGGGGAAACTACCAAATCACAAACTAGCGCTCTTGTTGTCTGGCTACTGAACTAAAATCTTTTTTTGTTTGAAATAATAAATCCTATGTCCATCTTTCTTTATAACTATATATTATTTGATAGTCTTATTTTTTAGTCATCACCGAATGAAATTAAACATACCATTTAAAGAATAATAGATTTTTGTATAATTTTCTGCCGTAAGTAGATAAAATAATATATGCTACTATGCAGCAAAATAAAAATTGCCGACTTTTACTAGAAACTAATTTCATCGGCTCCACTTCTAAAGAAAATTTGAAATTTGTCTGCCTCGGCTTCACCTTGTCAGTGAAATGAGTTAATTACTAGATTTGGCTTGCATCTTGTTAGGTAATTTCTAGAACCTGCCCTAGCCTTTGGTTCGAGAGGCAATTTATAAGACTCATGTGACAAATTCCATTTTGATGCCTCGTATCAAAATATACTATTCCCAAGAAAGAGCCAAAATTTGATAGTAACAATCCATTAGCTAAAGTCTTAGCATTTGACCTAAAAATGGGATTTAATATACCCTGAAAAAAGGTTATTTGGCATCTGCTTGCTTCATGGGTCGCTTATCCGTCGGAACTCAATTATATGAATTCCGTCAACTAAATTCCGTTTGTAGAATGCATTTTAAACTAAAATGTAATATAAGCAATTAACTAATACAAAACACAAAAATATACTCTCCAAAAAATATTTAGAAAATCAATAAACATAGTTGTACGGAAAAAATACAGAAAATAAGAAATTAAAAAGTAAAGGAAGAAAACAAAGAAACGGAAAATATTTAAACAAAGTTAAAAGAAAAGGAAATAAAGAAATACAGAAAAGAATAAACAAAACAATACAGAAAATAATTCAGAATTTACTAGAGTTAAAATAATATCCCAATAGGAAATTTGTTGTTCTAATACGATAACTGACTGGAAAAATGTTCATATCAGGGAGGAAAATCTTGTATTCTCTATGGTTATTCCTAGCGAAGGAAATTCCTTAGAGATTTGGGTCTGCAGGACAAATAGGACCTCCCCCAGGATGTGTTCTTAATGAACAGCCATTTCCCTTCTTTCCGTTTTTACTCTCAGTTTGTTTAAGTGAGTGAGGAAACGTTTTTCCTTTACCCTGCATGTGAGGGAAATTCTTTCCTTGATTTTTCCTTTTGGGTCCCGTGAGAATACACAACATTTTCGTTCTTGATTAAAGTGTGAAAATAAAATGTTCTTTTTTGAGAAATTTCGAAAGAAAAACTGCAGGTTTTCATAATTTATGAGGTATTTTATCCAAACTCAAAGAGTTTTGTTCTTTTAAACTTTTCTCTAAAAATAAATAGAGTCTAACAAGAACTATCTGCTCTTTAGACAAAGAGAATTTTATACCAAGAAGCAGCCCGTGGCCCTAATGTTAACAAGAAGCAGCCTTTGGCCCTAATGTTAATAAGAAGCATCCCTTAGCCCTAATTTTAATAAGAAGCAGCTCTTGGCCCTAATGTTAACAAGAAGCAGCCCTTGGCCCTAATTTTAACAAGAAGCATCCCTTAGCCCTAATTTTAATAAGAAGCCCTCTTGGCCCTAATGTTTAACAAGAAGCAAGCCCTTGCCCTAATTAACAAAAGCAGCCTTGGCCTAATTTTAACAAGAAGCAGCCTTCACCCGGATGTTTACATGAATCAGCCCTTGGCCCTGATGTTGACGAGAAGCAGCTCTTGGCCCTAATCTTAATAAGAAGTAGCCTTTGGCCCTAATGTTAATAATAAGTAACCCTGAGCCCTAATTTTAATAAGAAGCAGCTCTTGGCCCTAATGTTAATAAGAAGCAGCTCTTGGCCCTAATGTTAACAAGAAGCAGCCTTCACCCGGATGTTAACATGAATCAGCCCTTGGCCCTGATGTTAACAAGAAGCAGCCTTCACCCGGATTTAACATGAATCAGCCCTTGGCTGATGTAACAAGAAGCAGCCCTTGGCCCTGATGTTGAAGCAGCCCTTTTATCAAGAAGCAGCCCTGGCCCTAATTTTAACAAGAAGAGCCCTTGGCCCTAATTTTAACAAGAAGCAGCCTTTGACCCTGATCTTATTATGAAGCAGCCTTAGCCCGGTCTGAAATATCTTAGAAGACCATGAGACCATATGGTTTTTAAATTACTTCACGTTCGTATTTATTAAAACCTTGATAGTTAAAAGCTGTTACAAAGTGTTGGGATAAATGAATGAAGCGGTTATTAAGACTTTACTTTCCTCCTTCTTAGGTAGAAAATTCAATTACAACTTTTACCATTTAGTTATTAAAATCTTTACCTTTTTCATTCTCTCACTCTCTCCCATTATCGCTTCGCCTCTGTATTTTCTTTTTCTGTATCCTTTTCCCTAAAATATCAAGCCTGCTTTCTCCCAGACCAAATTTTTGCCTGTTACTTTCTTGCTTAGAGTTGCTTCCTTTTTTTCAGCTAGACTTCCTCTATAGCTTCTCTTTATTTGTGCTCTACAGTTTATTCTTATTCAGCCATATTCTCTTAAAACCAAATCATCTTGCTTTCTTTTGCTGACATATTTGCCTTTCAACTGCAGTCACCTTTCAATTGACTCTGTCTAATCTTTGTGTCCTACAGTCTTTAAATTTGGTATTAACCTTTTCCTTTATCTATCAAACCCATTTAGCATCTTCCTTTTATTAACTCATAACTTGTTCTTCCAACTGTAGTATTTCTTTTACGGTAACCAGATAAAATGTACCCGGATAAAATGTACCTTTAAAATTTCTTGCGTAAGAGGATTTAACGATTTAAGAGTTTTTGTGACGTATCAAGGTATGCGGGAACCATCCGAAGTGGATATACTTTCTATGCATTATTGATAATAATAAAATTATCTAGACTTTTTTTGATAAGATCCAATAATTAATCCTTATTTTCTAAAGTAATAAAAATAGAAGTTTCAGGAAGATTTTAGGCAGCCCGTCGATAAAACACATTTAAAATTAAATTATTTGGAACATTCTAAAAATGGGTTACTGTAAAAAGGATATCTGAAAATCCTAATTTTACAAATAAGTTTATAACAAAGAGTACTTTTGGGGTACAAGGTTCATGGCCCACATTTTTTATTGCCATAAATGTTCATTAAAAAATACGGGCCTTCGGCCCGTAGCCGCTACGCGGCCTCGGCGCTTCACGCCTCAGGGACGGCCCGGGGCCCTCCCTGTGGCTGCTTTGCGGCCACATTGTTGTTGTTTTGTATTATGTGTTGTTTCATTATTGTTCTTGTTACATGAAATTTTGCCATGTATCTAGCGAATTTTCACAGCCTCTCCACACAGGCCCGCTTCGCGGGCCTGAGTGGCTTTCTCACAAACTTGATTTTACTAATAGAGATTTTATTAATACTCTATTATTAATTGTATGCTATAATATTAAAATTAAGAAACATTATAAACAAAAATATATATTATTCATGATTTTTGTTTTTAAATAAAAATACCGTTTCCGTCACTAAAGATTGTCTGATTGAGCTGAAACCGGTCGCAATGGTTTTAGAATGACTTCGGCCATATAAAGACAACTTCAACACTTACTTACATTTATGATTGTTTATAAAATTTAAAGAAAAATGTCAATTTTTTTTTTGTAAACAAATTGTTTATTTGAGTAAAATCTTAAGGTTGAAAAAAATATATTCATGATTATTTAAAATAAAAATACCGTTTGCGTCACTTAGGATTGTCCGATTGAGCTGAAACTGGTCGCATTCGTTTTAGAATAACTTCGACCATATAAAGACTACTTCGATGTTCTTCCTCTTTACGGGTCTGCTTAGCTCGGCGTGGTTCAGTGGAAGCCATTTTTGCCCTGTCTCTCTGGGACAGTAGGCTTACCATGATGGAGCAAGAGGTAGAGGTCTCTCTTTTATACTATTAAGACTACTTAAAGCTAGAGTTCCAGGATCAAATCTTGATATCGGCGCTGATTTTTTACCTATTTATGAAGTGTATTTATTATTTTTGTATATTATTAGTATTTATGTTCATAAATTCAAAATAGTTCTGGCGTGGAGGTTAGTAAGCTGAGTAAATATTCTTTGAAATTGGTGCTTTTTTAATTCTCTATCTAATGTTTCCTTAGGTTTTAGATTTATATAATAATTGGAGTGTCACAACTTGTTTTTTAATTATTTCTTTTTTTTCCTTTAAGCTTTAAATTAGTGGAAATAATGCTGTGCTGTGCAGTGTATAATCTATGATATAAATATGCGCATTTTCTTTGAACAAAATTGAAGATCAAGTAGTGACGCTACTGCTCAGATTATTAAATTCATATCGAAAACTTAAGTGAAAATTGGACAGATAAGTAAGACAGATAAGTAAGACAGATAAGTAAGACAGACAATTAAGACAGATAAGCAAGACAGACAATTAAGACAGATAAGTAAGACAGACAATTAAGACAGATAAGTAAGACAGACAAGAAAGACAGATAAGTAAGAAAGCGCGCATTTTAAAATTCGTCATGCTTGTAGACCTCCGCGCCAGTGTTTATTTCTTTAATATCTTTATTTTCCAACGTCGCATTTATTTACAACGAACAGCAACAAATAGGTTGTGTGAGAAAGAACAGAAGGTGAAAAAGGAAGGTAGTTACCTTAATTTTTTTACTTTCTGCTCTTTCTCACGCCTAGATCTAGATTATTTTGCCTCGGGGTCAGCTTACCTTCCCCCTTTCCATACGCTTTTTCTCTTCTAACTAATTTTTAATCTTAAACGTTTAATCCTAAAAATACCAAGAGAATGCTAATGGCTAGATCCTTAATAATTCTTGAAGGCAGTCTTGAGTGCATTTTTTGTCTCGCTTAGTTTACTGTCTTTATTTTAATGAAATTTTAAAACACGGTTTGAGGCAAAGTTTTTATAATAATGTTACTAATTTATACCGTAGGTGTCTCTATGAGGTAATTATTGCGGGTCATCAGCCCGCAATAATGACAGCAATAATTTTTAAAAAATCATAAAACACGACAAAAATTTGCGATCGGGTTTAGATTTTGCGCGCATGTAGCATATATAAAGACTAATGTACGTATCAAGTTTCATCTCATTATCAGAATTAGTTCAATTTTTATCAAATGATTAGTGTAGGTCTTTTAAAAAATTTAAAAAAAATCGGAAAATAATCGAATTGAGTTGAAATTTGGAGCAAAAATGTACCTTTACTTTACTTTACTTTATTTAAATAAGCACGACAAGTTTTGTTTGAATACGAGAAGTACATCTATGATTTTTGTTGTATCATAAAAGTTAAGATCCCTCGAGCATGGTCAGTGCCTGGATGAGTGACCGCTGGGAATAAAACGGATGTTTTTACTACCTGGGGATGAGCGTAGCGAATCCGATGTAATGAGGAAAAGTTCCGAGGTACCCTGTACCCGATTTTTTTAACTTTGTGTGTCAAACGTACACACGTTTGACTAAAAGACATTGAAAAATGTTTTTTTTTTAGTTTTTTCGCTGTTTTAGTATACATTTAGGTAAGAAAATACAAGTTTCTAAATATGAATTGAACATTTAAATTCAAACATAAATCAAAGAAGACACAACATGACGTAATGAATATAATAACATTAAATAAAATTTGTCATAGTAACGAATTGTAAATATAATAACAGTTGTCATAGTAACGAATTGCAAAATATAATAACAGTTTCATAGTAACGAATTGCAACATAATAATAACAGTAATAGTACAGAATTGTAAAATATAATAACAGTTTGTCCATAGTAACGAATTGTAAAATACTATTTAACAGTTGTCATATTGCAAAATATATGTAACGAATTGGCAAATAAAATATAACAGGTTGTCATAGTAACGAATTGTAAAATATAATAACAGTTGTCATAGTAACGAATTGCAAAATATAATAACAGTTGTCATAGTAACGAATTGCAAAATATAACAGTTTTCATAGTAACACGTCATAGTAACGAATTGTAAAATACAGTTGTCATAGTAACGAATTGTAAAAATATATTAACAACATAACAACATTCGCTTTGATGATTTCTTTTGAATTCCTTTTAATTTTAATATCAATTGAATTAATGAAGACTTCAGTCCTTTTTATTAAAAAATTTATTTGAAAATAAATTGACGAGACTTTCGCCCAGGGATCCTGACTTCTTCAGTTCTTAAAAATGACAAAAAGGAGAAAGTTTGAAAATAAGGGCGCGGTCAATATCCGTCGGCTTCTAGAACATTGGATCACCAACAAACTTTTTTTTATAACTTTTTTTCAAAATTTTCAGTAATTAGCCGGATTTGTGATAAATGAAGCCTATTTTCCGTAATTCTGCACGCTCTTTTGGTTAATCTCAAAGAGTATTTACATTCACTCAACGATTTATTTTAAATCTAACTTGGTACATACATATATGTTATGACGTCAATGTTAACAATATGACATGTCAAATTATAACACAAAATATTGACGTCTAACAGTAGTTAATGTATGTACCAAGTTAGATTAAAAAATAAATCGTTGAGTGAATGTAAGTACTCTTTGAGATTAACCAAAAGAGCGTCAAATTACGGAAATAGGCTTCATTTATCACAAATCCGGCTAATTACTGGAAAATTTTGAAAAATAAGTTATAAAAAAAGTTTTGTTGGGTGATCCAATGTTCTAGAAGGCCGTGGATATTCGACCGCGCCTTATTAATAAATTTGAATGTTTTTAATGTCACGTGTCTAACTAATTTGCTTATTAAAGTTAAGGAGGTATAAAAACATATACTTTTATATTTGTGTTACATAAATTCATACAATACATTTTTAAATACAGCTAATCGCCGAGTTCTTAACTCTGTAGTGGCTTAGAATAATACTATATAGAAGGAGCACTACTGATAACACGAAAGGCGGTTCACTGGTGTACCTAAGTAATCTGCACCCTAACAATATACAATTTCTAAAAAAAAGTTGGCAATACTTCCGGTTGCTGAATTATTATGTTCTATTATTAAATTAATGGGTTGATTATTCATAAAATACTAATATAAATATCGGTGCATTACAATATTTAAAGCATTTAAATTGTAGTTAACGTATTTATAAATTATATTAAAAAGTAGTCCTCGTCAACTAAATGTAGATTCTGTATTCCGCCATCCTTTTGCCATCTAAAGACCAGTTTTATTAATACATACTCAGCAGTGGTTTTGAGTTATTATATTTGTTCTTACGATCCTTCTTCATAATAGATATTTAATGACAACATATTTTAAAATAATGTTTTGTTTCAAGGTTGGCACATTACTTAAGTGACCAGTCAACCGGCTTTCGGTTAATCAGTGGATTACATTGTGTTTACGATCCTGTCTTCTTCTATTATATAGTATTATTCTAAGGTAGTGTGCCATTTTTCCTTTGGCGCATTATTTATAATGAAAATAACAGAAATTATTGGTAGTGTGAACCGTTTAGGGATGTCCCTATACAGCTCGAAAAACTATTATGTGCTCGTTTCAAGTAAAGGTTTGTAAAAAGGCGGCAGGGAGTTAATTTTGTTTCCAATTGTCACCGCTAGTTTAGGGGATCAGCGCTAGTAGAGTGTCGAAGGTAGAAGAAGATAGAAGTCGACAATCTTGCCGTATAGGGTTGTTATCTGTGGTAGAACGGTATGATTTTTACAGATGTAAACAAACGTTTTCGTATAATTTTAACTTTCACACCAATAAATATATATGTTCGCCAATAACTAACTAACTAAAATCGTTTGCGTTTTCTTCAGCAGGTAATTTATATAGGCTAATCTTATTCGTAAATTAGATTTGAAGTTTGTAAATAGTTAGTACAAATATAATTTTTCCTACCTACCCAATTTTATGAATAACTATTTCTCAGCTACTAATCTAAATGTTTAATAAAAAACCCACTGGAATTGAAAACAATTAATATATTGTCAACCAACAATAGTATAAAAAAAATATAACTGACCCGGTTTCGACTTTACGTCATATCCAGAGCTGTTTAAGAACTCTGTAACCAGCTAGTGATGATGACGTAAAGTCGAAACTGGTCAGTTATATTTTTTTATACTATTGTGGTGACACCTTCGCTTTATACTAATCTGACCACCTTCGCTTATAAATATAATCAAATAATTAGTGTAAAATTACAGTAACTTATATATATATATATATATATATAAAGATATATATATATATATAATATAGATATATATATATATATATATATAATATATATATATAATATATATATATATATATATATAAAGATATATATATATATATATATATATATATATATATATATATATATATTATATATATATATATATATATATATATATATTATATATATATATATAGAACGTAAAAATACAAATCAAAACGCCTACAGTGTATGGGTTGACGAAAATAATTTATTATAACCTTAACTCACTCTTGAAGGAGGTTTTAATTAGGTTACATAGAGCCCCTAAAAGATGTTTAAGGCCACGTATTATATTGCGATAGGCTAAGCTCCTTCTAATATATATCCTTTTAAGGAATACTCTTTTATCACATTTATAATGGAAACTTAAGAGTGTTCTATCACTATAAGTCAAGAAGCATTTGGCCTCAAAATGATGTTTAATAAAAAAAACAAACTACAATTATAATAGTTATTTATGCCATAGGCTGAAGAAGTGTGTCTTTATGTCACGGCAATTAGATTACCGACGACGAAAGCGAGTCGGGAAAAATTGCCAAAGACATAAAGACATTCTCAGCCGAATGGCATACACTATTTTTTTGAGGTAGCACTCATTAAATAAATTGCGCTATATACTTAATTGAAAAAAAAAACACACGTCCAATTAACTCTATATTATCCCCGTCATTGAATTCATCCAATGACGGGGAATCACACTTCACACTTTTACTCAAAAGTAAAAGCTTTACAAATAAACAACACACAATGTTAATTAAAACACCTTTTAAAAACGAATAAAAATTAGTCTACGAACAAAAACAAAAACAAAATGAATGTTTTTAAATAAACCACATGAGGGTTTAACACAGATTGTTTTTTTGAACACGCTACATTACAGTAATGGCGGCAATATATGAATTACTTTTACGTCCTAGGAGTTTTTTACATTCATTATTGTCCTCGGAGGTGAAAAGTACTAAAAATAACCTCCTAGTACAATAATGATTGGCTTCTCATCCTAAAAAACGGTCCAATAAAGTGCTCAATTACGTACTACCTCAAAAAAAAACAATTAATACATTGTCAACCACGATAGTATAAAAAAATATAACTGACCAGTTTCAACTTTACGTCGGTATCAGAGCTAATGAGAGAGACTTTACAGACTCAGTCACATGATGTACAGCTCTGATGATGTAAGTCGAAACCGGTCAGTTATAATTTTTTATACTATTGTGGTCGACAATATATTAATTGTTTTTAATTCTAGTTTGTTTATTTTATTTAACATCATGGTGAGTCTATACATCAAAATCTCCGTCAAAACAATTAATGATACAAATCTAAAAATATCTGTTAGTATGCAATCTTGATAAAGAATTTTCGCAAAGAATTCCCTTCGTAAAAAGAAACCGGGAAAGCTTTGTTAAGGTTTATTCGTCAGCTTAAATTACCTGAAGTAGAAAAAGTTATAGAGGGCTTAATTAAGCAGTTGCTTAGTAAGTCTAAGCTATAGTTTGTTCTATTTGACTTGTAAGAGGCTTGAAGACCTCGTGGCAATTAGTATTCTAAACCTGTTCCAAAGAAAACCGTGGTTTATCTCGCTACCTGGTGGGCTTTAGGCAAACTAATTGTGCTGACCTCGCCCAACAACTCCTTCGTTCTTCATGAAAATTGCCTCACCTGTGTAAAAAAATACCATCGTAAGCTTTTCTGCAAAGGACTAAAATAGTTTTAGTTTTAGGTTTTTATATGATCAAATCTATGTCGTCACGATATTTTAATTAATTTATAATCAACTCTATGACGTCACGATATTTTAATTAATTTATAATCAACTCTATGACGTCACGATATTTTAATTAATTTAATCATTTTTTTATTAATCAACTCTATAACGTCACGATATTTTTAATTAATTATTTTAATCAACTCTCTGATGTCAAGATATTTTTAATTAATTATTTTATTCAACTCTCTGATGTCACGATATTTTTAATTAATTATTTTAATCAACTTTGTGACATCTCAATTTATTTTTCTTTCTTTCATTTATGCTAGGTATATAGCAAAAGTATTGTATTTGCAAAAAAAATCCGACACCGAGACATCACCGGAATTATTAGTTTCAGGATTTTTTTTTTAAATCCCCTGAGTAGGTTTTCACAAAGTTGTCTGTGTGTGAGTGTGCATGTGTGTGTCCGTTATCATCGTAGCACCCAGTTTATTTATGCTAGAGTTGAAATTTTGTACAAAAATTAATCTATAGGTGTAATTGTGCTATTCTGAAAATAATTTCTTTAAGACAACATCAAACCGCAATAATGACTCAGCAAAAATTTTAAAAAATCATTAAACTCGAAGAAAAGTTTTGATCAAATTGAAAATTTGACTAACAAAGTGCCAAATTTTATCTCATTATCAGCATTAGTTCAATTTTTATCATAGCCTAATGTACGTTTTTTAAAAAACTGTAAAAAATTGGAAAATTATCTAATTGAGTAAATATTCGGTAAGAATATTTACGTTTCGGTAAATATTTACCTTTACGTTATAAATAAGTGCACTTATTTATATTTCCATTTTATTACAAGTATATCTATGATTATTGTTGGATCATAAAAACTAAGCAGCGTCGATCATGGTCAGTGCATGTATGGGTTACCGCTGGGAATGATACTGATGTTTTTACTGTGTGGAAAACGAGGAAAGCGAGTCCGAAGATGTATTATAGTATTAATTTAACGACTTTTAAATTCTAAGGAGGTGCGAAATGACTTCGAAGTAGAAAGGATAAGCGTAGTGAATCCTATGTTATGTGAAGAAGTTCCGAGGTACCCCATACCGATGTTTTTGATTATGTTAATAAACTTTGTGACGTCACGATTTCTTCTATTGATTATTTTAATCAAATATGAGACGTCATGATTTCTTCCTTTAATTATGAAAACCAACTCTGTGACGTCACAATATCACTTTCTTGATTATACAAACCAACTCTGTGACGTCACAATTTCTCTCTTTTTATTATGTAAACCAACTGTGTGATGTCACAATTTCTCTCTTTTTATTATGTAAACCAACTGTGTGACGTCACAATTACTCTCTTTTGATTATGTAAACCAACTCTGTGACGTCACAATTTCTTTCTTTTTATTATGCAAACCAACTCTGTGACGTCACAATAATCTCTTTTGATTATGCAAACCAACTCTGTGACGTCATGTATCTCTTTTGATTATGTAAACCAACTCTGTGACGTCAAAATATCTTTTTTTTTTAATTATATTTGTCAACTCTGCAACAATATGTCTTATTGAATTTCACCATCATATTAATATACATATTTTATATAATTAATATATTAAATACTATAATAATATATAATATTATTATAATAAATATATTATAATATATATTAATATCAATAATATATAATAATATTATAATAATATCATATATAATACATAATTAATCCTATTATGCAATACAATAAATACCATAGCAAGTCTTTGAATAAAGGGGATACGCACAAAGTCGATTTGGCATACAAAAGTGACCCCATAGGAAACCGAAAAATAGAAAGAATTCAACACGAAACACACGTCAAAAACCAACTGCACATGCTTGGTACAAACTGCTATGCTTACAATTCTTATAACAGCGCAGGTCTTAAATTTTAGAGACAAACTTACCTCTCAATGGTTTCCCATTGTTTATTGCTTGAGAAGGTTAAATTATCACTCACTGAAGTGGCAAAGTATAGTCCAAAATTTAAATTAAATAACCACAAACGACTTAACAAGCACCGCAAATGTATAACAATCACGAGAAGCACAGAAGAAATTTTAGAAGCAAACTCGACAACCTTGCTACATAACCTGCGTTTGGCGCCTTTTTTTCTTATCTGGGAAGATAAGTTTGCTCCTATTTATCTATCTCATACAACTTCCATGGGGTCAGAACTGTTCCTTAATGCGTCATCTCCTTTATTCAAGATCCTTGGTTTCTATTGAATATTTTAAACAAGTTTGTGACATCACGAATTCTTTTTTGAATTATGTTAATCGACTCTATGGTATTACAATTGCTTGTTTCAATAATTTATGCCCATCAACTATGAGGCATCAATATTTGTGATTTTTCATTGACTAATTTTATGTTTTTGTTTTGCTTTCAGGTAAGTGCTGTAGAGACCTTATATACAGTAAGCCCTTGATTCACATTATTCGCTTTTAAGAAAGCTTTTATATTTTTAAAGAAATGAAATGGGAGTGCGAAGTGAGGATTTTGGTCATATAACATAACATTGTGAAAGGACTTGACGCATACCATCATTCAACACGATTCGATCCTTCTAGCGAATTTCCATCATGAAAATGACGATTATGATATTTCGGATGACGGGGTGATTGAGGGAGGGATAAATTAAGATTGGCTTACAAAAATATATGTCTTCGATAACTTTCGAACCATTTCTCGGTCAAAAATGAAACTTGGTACAAAAATCAACCTTGTTAATGTCTCAAACCCTGTTGTTTATGAAATATTTTTGGCGTCATTAACCCACAAAAATGACCCCACAAACATTTCAAAAAGTCACATATCTTCATATTAGTGTTCAGATTAGCTAAGATTTTTTACACATACACTGCTATGTAAAGATCACTAACAAACCTAGTTACATTTTATTATCAGTATTAGTTCTGGTTTTTTTTATTGAAATATATATGTCAAACACATCATTATGTCATTAATTGACACTATGTAAACAAAACAGAGTTCATCACTGTAGTGTAACACCCGGCTAAAATCAGTCGACAGCGTGGGAATATAATACTAGGAAGCCAATGAGGTTATTCCTGGATGATAAACCAGGCCCACCATTTCAAATCGGACCAACCTCATTAGTTCCTCAAACTATTTTCCCACACTGTCAACTGATTTTAGCCACGTGTTAAGCTATAATAAATTTGAAAATTCGCTTAAATTGCAGCAGTTTGCCACTTATATAAATATGACTAACTGATAAAGTTCAAAAACTATGTGTTCACGAAGCGCTCCCCCCCCCAGCGCCAACGACGCGGAGCAATCTTCATCAGTGGTTAAAAGCACTAGCTTATTAAAGCGATAGCTTTTTCAAGTTAGCTAGAGGACTTTATAAGTGCTCATGTTAGATAAAGCTTTTTTTACTTTAGCTAAAGGGGTTCTTCAGTGATCATACTAAATGAAAGTTCTTTCAATAAAGCTTGAGAGCTTCATCAGTGCTCTTGCTAGATGAAAAAGTTCTTTCAATAAAGCTTGAGAGCTTCATCAGTGCTCTTGCTAGATGAAAAAGTTCCTTCGATAAAGCTTGAGAACTTCATCAGTGCTCTTGCTAGATGAAAAAGTTCCTTCGATAACAGCTTGAGAGCTTTCATCAGTGCTCTTGCTAGATGAAAAAGTTCTTCGATAAAGCTTGAGAGCTTCATCAGTGCTCTGCTAGATGAAAAAGTTCTTTCAATTTGAGAGCTTATCAGTGCTTCTTGCCTATAAAAGCTTGAGAGAACTTCATCAGTGCTCTTGCTAGATGAAAAAGTTCCTTCGATAAAGCTTGAGAGCTTCATCAGTGCTCTTGCTAGATGAAAAAGTTCTTTCAATAAAGCTTGAGAGCTTCATCAGTGCTCTTGCTAGATGAAAAAGTTCCTTCGATAAAGCTTGAGAGCTTCATCAGTGCTCTTGCTAGATGAAAAATTCTTTCAATAAGCTTGAGAGCTTATCAGTGATCTTGCTAGATGAAAAAGTTCCTTCGATAAAGCTTGAGAGCTTCATCAGTGATCTTGCTAGATGAAAAAATTCTTTCAATAAAGCTTGAGAGCTTTATCAGTGATCTTGCTAGATGAAAAAGTTCTTTCGATAAAGCTTGAGAACTTCATCAATGCTCTTGCTAGATGAAAAAGTTCTTTCAATAAAGCATGAGAGCTTTATCAGTGATCTTGCTAGATGAAAAAGTTCTTTCAATAAAGCTTGAGAGCTTCATCAGTGCTCTTGCTAGATGAAAAAGTTCCTTCGATAAAGCTTGAGAACTTTATCAGTGCTCTTGCTAGATGAAAAAGTTCCTTCGATAAAGCTTGAGAGCTTCATCAGTGCTCTTGCTAGATGAAAAAGTTCTTTCGATAAAGCTTGATAGCTTCATTAGTGATCTTGCTAGATGAAAAAGTTCTTTCCATAAAGCTTGAGAGCTTCATCAGTGATCTTGCTAGATGAAAAAGTTCTTTCAATAAAGCTTGAGAGCTTCATCAGTGATCTTGCTAGATGAAAAAGTTCTTTCGATAAAGCTTGATAACTTCATCAGTGCTCTTGCTAGATGAAAAAGTTCTTTCATAAAGCTTGATAGCTTCACTTGCTAGATCTTTCAGCCTTTGATCTTGATTGAAAAAGTTCTTTCATAAGCTTGAGAGCTTCATCAGTGATCTTGCTAGTTGAAAAATTTCTTTCAATAAAGCATGAGAGCTTCATCAAGTCTCAATTTAGATGAAGAAGCTCTTTTAATTAAGTTATCTTCTTCAGTGCTCATTCTAAATGAAAGCTGGTATTAACCATTAAGCATGTTACCAGTTTGCCAATCAAATGTGTTTATTGACAGAAATATCATGAAACCCTTAATAAACTCCCCCACAAGTGCAGCGACGTAAATAATTTTATCAGAAAGCTATCAATATAATTCATATTTTATCAATAAAATACTTCCTCTGAGATTTTATTTCAAAGAAATAAAATCTATAAGATGCGATTGGTAGAGACGAAGCCTCTAGTGAAGGGATTCCCCTATCTCGGCGAGTAACATCCCATCTCGGGGGAAGAACCCCCGGGGAAATTCATCTTTGCAATGGAAATTCTTTTCGATTCTGTTGAGATTTAGAAGCTTTCCTCTTATTTAACTATCACTTTCCTTCAAGTTCTAAAGCTTATCGCCATCGCTTGTTTTTTTATCATTTTGATTTATTTCTATGAATAAAACTTTTAGGAGTATAATGACGTTATTGATTTTAAATTATGATGATATGATGATAAATTATGGTGATATGATGATGATAACACTGGATGTTATGAAAATCGGTTAAGGGGTACCTCGGAACTTTTCCTTATCACAAAGTATGAGCTCGTCCTACCTCCTTTGGACCCACGTCGCTCGTCCTCAGAATATATGTACCGCCAAATTTATATTGCAACACGTCTTTATCAGTGTAAACCCATGAAGCTCGTGACTTCATGAAAATACCAGGGAATTCAATAGAAGTCACCTAACGTCGGGATTTCATTGTAACATACTTAGAATAATACTATATATAGAAGGAGCACTACTGATAACGCGAAAGGCGGTTCACTGGAGGTCTTAAGTAATGCTGCCACCCTAAAAAGATACAATTTTCTTATAAAAAAGTTGGTAATACTTCCGGTTGCTTAATTATGTGAATCAATTAATAATTGCTGTTTAATAATTAATCATGATCTATTATTAATTAATGATTGATTATTCATAAAATACTAGTATAAATATCGGTGCATTACAATATTTAAAGCATTTTAAATTGTAGTTTAACGTATTTATTAAAATTATAAATAAAAAGTAGTCCTCGTCAACTAAATGTAGATTCTTGTATTCCGCCACCCTTTTGCCATCTAAGACCAGTTTTATTAAATATTCAGCAGGTGTTTTAAGTTATTATATTGGTTCTTTACGATCCTTCTTCATTAATAGATGTTTATGACAAATATTTAAAATAATGTTTTGTTGTCAGGTTGGCAGCATTACTTAAGTGCACCAGTCAACCGGCTTTCGTGTTATCAGTGGAATTACATTGTGTTTACGGTCCTGTGCTCCTTCTATATATAGTATTATTTTAAGTTGAAAACACTAGGGAATTCTATTAGATGTCACCTAATGTCAGGATTCCATTGTAACATATATATCTCTATGCATGAACTGGAATCACAGTAAAAAACACAGTTTCATTTGGTATTTGAAGTATGGAGTGTATATCTGGTTAGCATACCTTACACTATGTAGAGTTGCGGTTAAACTCAATATTCTATATAGAAAGAAATAAACAATTACTGCGACCAACAACAGAGTAAATAGCTGATTAAAATTCTGATAAAAACCAAGCGGGAAAGCGAATCGGAAAGGGGATGAAATCAATTAGTCTAATATTTGTTTGAAATGTTTTTTGTTTGACTCTTTTTTTCCTCTAAAACCACCTTAAAAAGACATCAATTATTTCACCCAAGAGTCCCCTATTTGGTTAGGGCTGTTGAGGATGAATTTGGTTAACCTGTGGCGAGGGGGTAAAAAGCTCACAACAGACGCCCCCCCCCCCTCCCTCCATACTAGGGTAGCCTAACAAGAGCCCATCTGCAGCTTTACAGTGTTTGAAATTTTAAAAACCACTTTTTCGTGTTCTCTTTTTGTATCTTGTTTAGTGGTATTTTCAACATTTTTTCTTTTTTTAACTCTTATAAATTTTGTAGATAAAAAAGTATTGCCGTTACCCTAAAAAGCAAACTAAATTATTGTTATATGAGATTAAGTAACAGGGTATCCCTTTAAATTTAGGGTTATATGCATAGGATCTGTTCTTCGTATGCATACGATCGCTTCTCTGCATGCTTACGGTCATTCCTTCCCTCGTATGCATGCGCTTGTTCCTTCGTATGCTTACGGTCTTTCCTTCCTCCGTATGCTTACGGTCTTTCCTTCCTCCGTAAGCTTACGGTCTTTCCTTCGCCCGTATGCATGCGCTTGTTCCTCCGTATGCTTACGGTCTTTCCTTCGCCGTATGCATGCGCTTTGTTCCTCATATCCTTACGGTCTTCTCCCTCCATATGCATGCGCTGTTCCTCCGTATGCTTACGGTCTTTCCTTCGCCCGTATGCATGCGCTTTGTTCCTCCATATCCTTACGGTCTTTCCTTCCCCCGTATGCATGCGCTTTGTTCCTCCATATCCTTACGGTCTTTCCTTCCCCCGTATGCATGCGCTTGTTCCTCCGTATCCTTACGGTCTTTCCTTCCTCCATATGCATGCGCTTTGTTCCTCCGTATGCTTACGGTCTTTCCTTCGCCGTATGCATGCGCTTGTTCCTCCATATCTTACGGTCTTCCTTCCCCCGTATGCATGCGCTTGTTCCTCCGTATGCTTACGGTCTTTCCTTCGCCCGTATGCATGCGCTTTGTTCCTCCATATCCTTACGGTCTTTCCTTCCCCCGTATGCATGCGCTTGTTCCTCCGTATGCTTACGGTCTTTCCTTCCCCGTATGCATGCGCTTGTTCCTCCGTATGCTTACGGTCTTTCCTTCGCCCGTATGCATGCGCTTTGTTCCTCCATATCCTTACCTTTCCTTCCCCCGTATGCATGCGCTTGTTCCTCCGTATGCTTACGTCTTTCCTTCCCCGTATGCAGCGCTTGTTCCTCCTTACGGTCTTCCTTCCCCCGTTGCATGCGCTTTTCCTCCGTATGCTTACGGTCTTTCCTTCCCCGTATGCATGCGCTTGTTCTCCGTATGCTTACGGTCTTCCTTCCCCGTATGCATGCGCTTGTTCCTCCGTATGCTTACGGTCTTTCCTTCACCAGTATGCATGCGCTTGTTTCTCCGTATTGTTAGGGCAGCTGGGTAGAGCAAAAATTAATAAAATATTTTAAAATATATAATATTAATAATTATAGTATAATTATTATAATATGTAATAATTAATTAAATGATAGCTTTAAATAAAGGGTTTTAACTTGAGGAGAGTTATATCTGAAGGGAGATGGACCCGTAAACACTGCACACTGAATTTAAGGCTAAAAAGATAAAAATGTAAAGTGATGAAAACTGTTAAGTGGCGAATAATAAGTGGCGAAATAATCAGGATTGTAAACTGGAGAATAAGCAGTGCTGTAGGGACTCTAGGCTCTCATACAGACTCCCCTCTGTAAACCCTAAGAAACAATAACTCTCACAACTTGGTTTAAGTGTCAGGACAGGAGGGAGCTACACATAGTTGCTATTTCTAGCAAACCATCTAACTCCTGTCCTAACAGTTTGCTTACGGTCTTTCCTTTCTCCGTTTGCTTACGGTCTTTCTTCTGTAAGGAAGAATGCTTACTGTCTTTCCTAACCGTATACATTCAGTCCATCCTTCATATATATACGAGCGCTTCGTATGGATGCGCTCGTTCCTCCGTGTACATACATTCCTCTGTGTGCATACGGTCTTTCTTCGGCACTTCTTTAGATTGTTACTCCTTTTAGGGGAGTACTATACTGATTTTTTATCTATATGACCTTCTTTAGATTGTTACTCCCCTTTGAAAAATCAGACTGGTTACTCCCTTTTTTTGGTTACTCCCCTTATTTTTTTGATTTTATTACTAATCTTCATATATTTCACCTTATTATACGCTCTTACCCGGGATGTAGAAAAGCATTGGGGCTTTTGTTGGGGTTAGAATAGGGGAAAGACAAAGATATGACATCTTAACTAAGGGAGTGACCATTTAAATAAGGTGTCTATGTAACCTCTTCAGATGGTTACTCCCCAACAACGCTATGAGGGAGTAACCATTTAAAGAAGGTCTCTGAGTAACCTTCTTCAGATGGTTACTCCCCAACAACTCTATGAGGGGAGTAACTATTTAAAGAAGGTCTCTGAGAAACCTTCTTTAGATGGTTACTCCCCACCTCACTATGAAGAGAGCAACCTTTTCAGATAGTTGCTCCTGTACAACGCTATCTTTTATTACAAAACTTCATGCTCCATAGTTTTATTTGTACCAAGTTATGTATTTTTTCCATATTTACAATTATTTAATGACATTTGTCATTTTTGTTTGACATTTTCATTTAATTTTAACAAATTCCTGTAACATCTTTATTCTTTTTGTAAAAAAAATCACAGTTTATTTTTAATTGACCGTGGAAATCTCATTGTGTACGTTTTATCTCAAGTAAAATCGAGTTTGAAACAAGTGTTTTCAAAGTAAGTTAATCATTTCAATGTCTTTACTTTCATGTTTCTGTAGCTCTGTTATGTATTTTGCTTGAATCAAATTTGCTTCTCTGTTGTCTATGTATCTTAGTTTTAGGTTTTGGCGTTTTATATTTTTACTTCAACTCTTTATAATTACTTACACATTATTTATTGCTTTATTATCAATTTTAGTATTTTCATAATTATTATTTTAATTTTGAATATATATTTGCCTATTTATTTATGAGTTTATCACATATTAATGTATTCTATCTTTATATTTTATTTTATTTCTATACGTTTATTCTAATATTCCTTTTCTGGTACTTTATAGAAATTGGGTGCCTCATTGGTCCATGTATTTTCACATCCTGCCCGATTAGAGGTTAAATATCTCCAGTTTATTTTTATTAAATTCATTATATTCAATACTTTGTCTATAATGTCGCCCCACGGGTACTTATATAGAAAAGGTACCGCTGTTTAAGGGTCCCTTTTCTATGAAAGTGCCCATTTTCTTCTTTCTTTGTTTTTCACATACATTTTTGCCCTTAAACCTTTCTTTTTCTTACTTTGTTATTAGGGAGTAACTATCTACATCAAATCCTTGGTTACTCCCTTTTGGGGAGTAACCATCTGGGGGAGTAACTATCTTAAGAAGTACCCTTTCTTCTGTTAGGAAGAATGCTTACTGTCTTTCCTAACCGTATATATATATATACAGTCCATCCTTCATATATATACGAGCGCTTCGTATGGATGCGTTCGTTCCTCCGTGTACATACATTCCTCTGTGTGCATACGGTCTTTCTTCCGCACCCATACGATCCTTCCTTCGAATTGACATAACCTTTTTTATGATTATAGCACTACACACGGCTAAAATCAATAGACAGCTTGGGAGAATAATGCAAGGGAGCCAATGAGGTTAGTCCTGGATGTTAAACCACGCCCTCAATTACAAATCAGGCCATCTTATTGGTCAACGACACTATTTTCCCGCGGTGTAAACTGATCTCAGCCCTTTATCGTACTATAGTCCCTATATTTGTCGTAGGAATTTGTTTTCTTGTCAGAATTATCAACAAAGAATGCTTATGAGTATTTGTATTATTTACTATAACATTTCATAAAAAGAAGAAATAACAGATGCAAGATAAATTCTACAACTCTAAATTGATTAGCCATTCGATTGTTAATAATTTGTCTCGTCATGAGAGTTGTTCGTAGCGACAGTAAAACTATTTCATGGGTTTAAAGAAGAAGACTATTTTATGATATGGAATAACAAAAATATTTAAGAATTAAATAGTTGACAGGAGTCCGAGTTTTGTTAGATTAATTTATTTCATCAGAGCTTTCGCACAAGCGATGCTTGGCATCCTCAGTGAATCTAATAACAAGTAAACAAAACCATAAACCAATTACAAAAAAACAGAAATAAAAATATACATACCAAACAAGGTTTGTTTTGAAAAAACAATCAAAACAAATGCAAGTTAATATTAAAATAATAGTCCAAGAGCCCAGGGGTGTTTTGTTAATAAAAAGTGTAATGGCTGGAACCGGTCTCAATTTTTCGTAAACCTTCCTGAACAAGGATCTGCAATTCTGCCGACTCGTATCGGATGGTGTCCCAGGCAGAACGCACTTTAGGGGTCAAAGGTTCTGCCTGGGACACCCATCCGATACGTGTCTGCAAAATTGCAGATCCGTGTTCAGGAAGGTATTTACGAAAAATTGAGACCGGTTCCAGCCATTACACTGTTTGTTAACTTGGGTGGTAAATTTGACCTGTAAAGTGCGTTCTGCCTGGGACGCCCATCCGATACGAGTCGGCAGAATTGCAGATCCTTGTTCAGGAAGGTATTTACGAAAAATTAAAACCCGTTTCCAGCCATTACACTTATTAACTTGGGTGGTAAATTTTACATGTAAAGTGCGTTCTGCCTGGGACACCCATCCGATACGAGTCGGCAGAATTGCAGATCCTTGTTCAGAAAGGTATTTACGAAAAATTGAGACCGGTTCCAGCCATTACACTTTTTATTAACTAAACACCCCTGGGCTCTTGGTCTATAATCATAGCCCAAACTTACAATAATTAATATAGTTACACCACGACAAATGTAAAATACAGTTAAGAGCATTAAACCAAAAGTTAATATTACATTTTTTTTTTTAAATTTGTTTACTTGTTATTAGATTCACTGAGGATGTCAAGTATCGCTTGTGCGAATGCTCTAATGAAATAAATTAATCTAATAAAACTCAGACTGCTGTCTTCATTATTATTTTTCCTAAACAAAACTATTGTTATTGAAGCCATGATGGAAACTTTATTCCTGGCCGTTGTTCGAAACTTTCATTAACTATTTATACGCAACATTTTTACTTTTAACGCAAAACTAATACATAATTATTTACACGACAAGGGTGAGAAGAAAATTTTACAGCTCAAGGCTAAGTTTTCACATAAGGCGAAGTCACAGGTGAAAACTCCATTAACACCCAAGGCCTTAGGGCCGAGGGAGGTATACAAGTTAGCTCCTGAGGCT
The DNA here is from genome assembly GCA_018340805.1 of Microvelia longipes. Taxonomy (NCBI): domain Eukaryota; kingdom Metazoa; phylum Arthropoda; class Insecta; order Hemiptera; family Veliidae; genus Microvelia; species Microvelia longipes. The sequence goes on along the minus strand of JACMZG010001870.1, from coordinate 46,039,219 downwards.
TTGCTGAGGAAGATAACTAAAATTGACTCCCGAGGCCCAGCCGAGGGAGACAATACGAAATTCTTCGATCCCTGTCGTGTATTAAATTTTACCTACGACTTAGATAATAAGTGAAATATATTTCTAATTAATTTTTTAAAATTTCTTGATGATGATGGGAATGAGAAGTTACAATTTGAAAAGATGTTGATAACGATTGTAGGTAGGGGGTTTTCTTTTTTTTTGTATACATTCTTTTTCATTCCTTATATTATTTAGAATTTGTTCCGTGACTTGGATTTTATTTGGCATAGATGACTCTATATAGCCACTGCACTTGATTGCCATGCCTTTGTAAAGTTGTCATAGATGCACCTGCATTGGCAAGAAGGGTCGCTGATATTCTACGCAGGCAATGCTCTGCGTATAATTTAGGACCAGGGAGATTTAAATTGATGTTAGAATTATTACGTTCTTAGGGACATAAATATGCGTTTACGTCTCTAGGGACGTAAATATGTATTTTACGTTTCTTGGGACGTAAATATGTATTTTACGTCTTTAGGGACGTAAATATGTATATTACGTCTCTTGGGACGTAAATATGTATATTACGTCTCTTGGGACGTAAATATGTATTTTACGTCTCTAGGGACGTAAATATGTATTTTACGTCTTTAGGGACGTAAATATGTATTTTACGTCTCTTGGGACGTAAATATGTATTTTACGTCTTTAGGGACGTAAATATGTATTTTACGTCTCTTGGGACGTAAATATGTATATTACGTCTCTTGGGACGTAAATATGTATTTTACGTCTCTAGGGACGTAAATATGTATTTTACGTCTCTAGGGACGTAAATATGTATTTTACTTCTCTAGGGACGTAAATATGTATTTTACGTCTCTAGGGACACAAATCACGTTTACAGGGCCAGGTCGCTACATGTGAAAACCTAATTTTCAACTCAAGTCGTAGGTAATATATATTTTCACTTTTACTTATTTAGACGGTGGTATATAGGAAAAGTGTTGTGTTTGTAAAAATATACGATAACGTTATGTGGCTGGAATTATCCGTTTAAGGTGTTTTTAAGACCTCCTAACCCAGGACCCGCGTGTCCGATCTACCTAATTGAGGTTTTTTGTGGTTTACCTCAATTTTACAGGCAAATGCCAGGTTGATTCATCAAAAGTCAGTCCACAGACTGCATAGGAAACCCTCTTTGACACTCCTGCAAAATCCCTTTACAATACAAACCTATTCAAAACACCATCAAAAACATTTTTGCAAATCCTGCAAAAAAAAATCAAAATACCCACACCAAAAAATTGGAAATTATCCTTAACCCAAACAAACCCCCACACCCCAAAAAATAACCAAATTTAATACCAAAATAAATAAATAAAATAAAAATAAAGAGGGACAAATCACCCAAATCAATAAATAAAATATGGCTCCGGTTAACACAAATAAATATTGTATACTTTTGTATATTGTTTAAAAAAAAGACCCCCTAGGTAGTTTTTACAAAGTTGCCTGTCAGTCTGTATATGTGTGTGTGTGTCAGTTTGTCTGTTATCATCTTAGTTCCCAAAGGTAGGGAGTTGACACTTTGTGCAAAAACAACTAGTCTGTAAGGGCAGTCGTGCTATCCTGATAATAATTTTTGATTAACCCGCAATAATAACTCAGCAAAAAAAAATTGAAAAATCATAAAACGCGAAAACATGTTGCGATCAATTTGAGATTTGTGCTTGGTTAGCATTAATGCTAATAATGAGATTTCATTATTAGCATTAATTCATATTCAGCATTAATTCATATTTTATTTAATGACTTGAATAGATTTTTTAAAAATTTATAAAACAAAAAAAAACAGAAAAAAAGTCCAATTAAGTTGAAGTTCGGTACAAGAGTACACCTTTATGCAATAAATAAGTAAACTAAGTATCGTTTAAATACGATAAGTACATCCATGATTTTTGTTGAATCATAAAAGCTAAGCAGCATCGAGCGTATTCAGTGCTTGGATGAGTGACCGCTGGGAATGAAACGGATGCATTGACTATGCATTAGACTAGACGTGTTGCAGTATAAATTTAATGACTTGTAATTGCGGAAAAGTTCCGAGGTACTCCGTACCCATTTTTTTATAAATGCATTTGAAAATCGTTTATATCGTGGTAGTATGCCACCTATTTAAACTAGTAACGAAATTATATAGGACAACCATATTGCCGCGGGGCCACGGGGAGGCACGGCATCCAAGAGGTCGAAAGCCCATCGTTTTATACTGTGGACGAGCGAAGTGAGTTAAAAATGGTTAGGGCGAGCGTAGTTAATCTGGTGGTAGTTAAACTTAGCTTTTATGAGTGAGTTAAAAATGGTTAGGGCGAGCGTAGTTAATGATGGTGAGGCGTATACGCCTCACCATCTATACCTATATCTATACCTTCTATGGCAAAATACTAGAAATGAAAAAAAAATCTTCAAGATTTAAAAGTTATTTATTTTGACCATAGGATCAGAATCTATCCTTAGGAACAAACCTTGGCTAATTTTTATATGGCTAAAATTGGGCTCAATAGGACTCAAAAGACCACATTATACATTCTTCCAAAAATTATGCATTCTTTCTACGTCCATAACTTGTGTTTTTTACTTTTTAGTAGTGCTTCCGGATATCATTTTTGATGTCGAAATTATCTGGCATAGAAAATTTGAAATTTAGAACTCATAAATCTTTCATTATAATTGACCATCTATACCATATTGGTACTATAGTACCAATGAAATTTAGTATCCGTTTTTTTCTCCTTATAAATTTTCTCGCTAATCAGTTCTGACATGATAATTGTTAAAATGATGTGTCTAAGTACAAATTAATAATATTTTTGTTCAACTAACCATATTATTTATAAATATTCAAACATACAAATACGGATATGTTTTTAGTTTGAAACAAGTAGAATTAAATTTTACTTGTAAAACTTTTTACACTAATTGAAAATTTAAAATGTTTTTCATTTCGCGGGCATATTCAAACTTAAGTTTGTTTCGTAATAAATAAAGTTTTAATTTGCAAATGTTCCTATTTTTCAATGACACAATAATAACTTTGTGGTCCTGTGCAAAATATAAGTGCCAGATAAAATTTAGGGAATGAAAAGAGGCGGTTAAGTCGGGATGTGAAATGATAGCCCTGAGGGAAATCCCCCTAATTCAGTGGTATCATTGTTCAAAAGTACAATGGTATGTTCTCATGTAAATTAAAAACTTAATGTAAAAACACCTTTTGTCAATCTGAGAAGATTCCGAAAAAACAATTGGTTACCAAGCTTGTGGTAGTCGAATTGGTGGATTTAGTTGCCAAATGTATAGGGATAGCTTATTTAGAAGAAGGGAGCTATCCCGACTCAAACCTTAACATTATAACATAACATTATACATAACATTATACACTAGGAAGCTTATTGGTCACTAGTGCAAACCCCTCAAAAAACATATAGCCTAATTACTCCCAAATGGAAAAAAATGTCCCAATTCCTTCCTAATGTCTGGAACACACAATTAAATTGTATGTTCAAGTATTTCTTTCTGTCTTGATAATTGTTATTTACGCTAGTATATAACAATACGGGTCTTCGACTAAACATAAGCTAGAACTAAGCATATTAGTAGTTTGAATTGTAGCTTACGTACATTATCTTGTTGTTGTATGTAAGGTAACCTGGGGGTTCCAGTGGTGTAATGGTTAGAGCGTTCGCCTGCTACCCAGACAGTGCGGGTTCGATCCTGGTCGGGGCCCCTAGAATTTTCATGCGAGGGATGGAAAACCTTTCGCGTGCCGTCCTTCGAAAGGGACTTTAAGCCGCTTCTGAGTCTGTGCGATGTCAGGTACTCGTAAAATATCCCTAACCCTAAATAAACCTGGGTTTAGGCAAAAATTTAGAACCCTCATTATTAGTTTATATTAAATTTACATATATGTGTTTCTGGCCTTATAGTTTGGAGAACAGGAAAGCCTAGTCTGGCAGTAGGGCACGTGTTGTTTCTAGTTGAAGTTATAGAAACTTAGAGTAAAGGCATGTCTCTTGTGTGAATTAGACGTATCATGCCTGCACTAGGACTCATAAGGTGTCTTCTATCTAAGGAGTCAGCAAAACGGGCCCAATAACGCGGCCTACTTAATAGGTGGTCTACCATCCCTCCCTAATCACTATCACTATATAAATTAACCTAATATGTGGCTTAACGTGGTGAGAGCAGTGTAATATGGGTATTAGGATTATTTACTTTCTAGACAGAGTTGAAAACCGAAAGGTAATTCAAAATTTTAGCAAAGAGAAGAGTACGCTTACAGAACTTTAGATGATTTTGTTGTGTGTGATATTGATACATAAAGACATTGGACGGAATCTGTTGCTACTTCATCTGCTTCATGCTGGTTCATTAAGCAAAAGAAGGGAGCTACTCAATTCCAATCTTTCCTTCACTGTGCCTAAGGGTGTACACAAAAAAATTAAAACCCGATGTAGTATTAAGCTCGTATCGAGTAGTAACTCGAAATAAATATCGATATAAAAAGCATATGCCAAGCCAAATAAAAGCATTAAAAGAGAACAAAGGTAAGTCATGCGTAGAATAGTGTAAGATTGAATAAACAAAGTATAAACTCGAGAAGCTAAATAAGTAAAGGAATTGGACTGGAACTCAAAGAACTAGAATTAAATGTCAGTTCAATGAAGACCGAGTAAGTAGACGAAAGCTGACCAGGGATTGCGAAACTTAATTATCTAAAGATGAGGGTCTGAGAAACGTTGAAGACACGAGAGAATGGATGAAGTAGGTCTAGGCAGACGAAGAGAAAAAGTATGTGATTAAAGATCAAGAGAGGAGAGTATCAGAGCTAGAAGTGGCTGTTAAAAGTAATGAAAATCTAAGACAAAGATAATATAATGTGCGAATGTTATGAAGAATGAAAAACGGAATAGAAGAGAAAAAGGAGATCAAGAAGTGATGGTGAAAAAAGGAGTTGGATAAACGAGTATATAGAGACGGTAATTATAAGTGACAGGTTTATTGGAGAGTTTAATTTTCCTGATAACTTATTGGATAAAAGTCTTAGTCGATTCTTAACTGAAAAACGTTACTTTTCAATATCGCATTTTCATTTTTTTTGTCGCACATTATTACGTTTGCAATTGTATTAGTAATAAACAGGATGCCTATAATTTTCAACCAGTTTGTTTTAAATTTGTAACATGCTGTTTTGTAAATAAGATAAATTTTAAGTAAAAATTAGCCGGACTTGTTGTGGGTTCTCCGTCCAGTGTTTAACAGTGGAGCTGTCATGTTTAAGATGACATATATCTTAAAACAAAATTCATTCATCTTTGAAAATTTACTTTTCCTTATTTGTTTGCCGCCTCCGTGGCCGAGGTCGTTAAGGCGTTAGTCTTTACACTGACCTTTGACACCCACGGAGGTCTGGGGTTCGCATCCCAGGTTACGCTCTCAGTTTATAGAAGATTATTGTTTAGATAAAATTATCGCTAGCTTTAGAATACACTTTGAGCGTAACGGTTGCTACTTACACCCGAGGTGGTTCCCGCAAGGGTTATCCCTGATGAGCCGCAAGGCTCTAAACGGGCATTATTATTATTATTTGTTTGCAAAAAAAATCTGAAAATGGGATGTCACCGGAATTATCCGTTTCAGGCGTTTTTTAAGGCCTCCTGAGTGGTTTTTGCAAAGTTGTCTGTCTGTATGTGTGTGTGGATGTGTGTATGTGTGTGTGTCTGTTATCATCGTAGCGCCCAGTGTACATATCATTATGTTATTGGCACATATGCTAGTCTTATACATGTCTACATGCGTGTCATATCTCAATCCGATCGGATCATTTGTCCGCCTTTTATGATTTTTCGAAATTTTCGCTGAATCATTATTGCGGGTTAATGACGTCATAAAAAATTATTTTCCGAATAACACAACTACAGCGGTAGACTGATTTTTGTTCAAAGTTTCAACTCTTTAGCAAAAATTCACTAGGAGCTACGATGATAACAGACACACACACGTACAGACAGAAAACTATGTTAAAACCACTCAGAAGGCTTTCAAAACACCTAAAACGCATAATTCCGGTGACATCCTGGTTTTGGATTTTTTTCAAACACAATACTTTTCCTATATACCTACAGCAGTAATGAGGAAAAATAAAAATAATTATCTCGTTTCTTTTAAGTTTCCCTAGAACATAAATCTCCTTTAACTGCATTCTTAAAATTTTTACAGAAGCTCCACGCGATGATACAAGGTCTTTTAGTTTAATAAGCAGCCCTTATTATTTCCTCTTATTTCTTTCTTTTCCTCTTAATCTCATTGTTCTTTCTAAAAATTGAGCTATTGTTAGCCAAATCATTGTTATCTTTATTTATTTTTCTTGCTTTTTCATCCAAACAATGCTCTTATTCTAATATTCTTCATTTTTCAGCTCATTATTATACCTTTTCTGAAGCAAGTTTTAATTTTTTTTAACTAAATTTAAAACACATTTTTTTAAACTACATAATTTAAAAAAATAGATTACATTTTTAAAATATTTCAGGGAATTCAATGAAAGAACTTTTGGAGAAGAATTCTGGGTTTTGTGTAAAAACAGTAAGACTGTTGGTATGGGTAATATTATTTGCAATTCTAAGAATTTGAAGACAAGAATCTTTAACACGAATGCGGGAGATAAACGTTTATTTTATTCTCTCAGAGGTTTAATTCAACTTTAATTGAATAAACGTTTTCTTTGGAGAACTCCTTCCGTGGGGCCACTAACGAGTATTTTTGTCGGGGCTATTTTCGAGAAAATAGTTGGAAACTGAATTAGTTGCAAACTAAATTTACAGTAATGGTGGGGGAAATTTGATAAGTACTAAGTACCCACAGCGTATTTAACAGGTGATCGTATTTCATACGCATTTAATACGATACGGTCCATACACTGTATTTGTTCAGTCGATCAAGTGAGATTACATGACAACAGATCCTGCCATAAAATCGCATCTTTTATGGTAAAGGTTCACTTTTGGTTATAAGGATCTTTGAAACAAAAAAAAAAATAATTAAACTGTGATTTCTCTGCATAATAATAAATTTACAATTTATTATATTATATTTATTACAATAAATGTACAATTTATTATTATGTTACAAGATTCTACAATGCATCTCTCTGAATGTCCCTTTATTAGCGAATTTCCTTTGGAAATTAACGGAAATTAACGGTAAAATTACGGTCGTTGAAAATTAAATTTCGAGTAGGGTGTCGTTTTCAATGTTTTTTGGGCCTCTGAGTTGAATGCCAGTGGTCCGGAGTCAATACGACCACTCAAACTCAGGGTACCTGGGTTCACATCCTGGAAGGGTCGATAATTTTATCGTTTTTTTACTTAATATAAGTTTACAACTAGAAAATAATTCTGGCGCGGTGATCCGCATGTCGGGCGAATTTCCTTTGGCTGCGAGCACTCAAACCCAGAGTACCTGGGTTCAAATCCTAGTAGGGACAGTAATTTTTTACCGTTTTTTTTTTTACCTAATATAAGTTTACAACTAGAAAATAATTCTGGCGCGGTGGTCCGCATGTCGGGCGAATTTCCTTTGGATGCGTGTTTCCGTGTTTTTACATTATATAAGTTTACAACTACTAAATAAATAATTCCGGCGCGGTGGTCCGCTGTCGGGCGAATTTCATGTAGAATGCGTGTTTCCGTGCTTAACAACTCATTTCTTGCATAAGGTTCCTTATCATGCTTTAGAACCTAAGCAGTTACTCAATTGTCAAGCACTGCTCGTAACTCATTTTGTCTGTATTTTTCAAAGGAAACACGCATCCAAAGGAAATTCGCCCGACATGCGGACCACCGCGCCAGAATTTTTTCATTTAGTTTGTATATCTGTTATCTGTAATGACTCAGCAAACTTTTCACAAATCACAAAATCGCAATTTTTTTTTATTGGGCTGACATTTTATGCATGTATTCTAATATACACAAACAATTATATAAAGATAAATTGTACTATCAGTATTATTTCCGGTTTTAAGATAAAAAGATCATGTTTTTGAATAATACAATTAAAAATTCGCTTATCTCTATGCAGTATGCTATTCATATAAACTAGTAATATGACAAACTGATATAGAAAAACAACCAAGAGGTTGAAACAACTTTCTTGCAGCATTGCAGCAATCTTCTATCAATAGTTTTAGCCAATTTCCTTTGGGAATAAAATTCGCTAATGGGATAGGCGTCATGGCGGAATTCGAACCTCGGATTACGACACAAATCCGTATCAAAGGTCCCTAATGACGAAAAAATACTTTTGCGAAACTTTTATATATATATATATATATATATATATATATTTATATATATATAATATAATATATATATATAATATATATATATATATATAAGTTTCGCATAGTTTTGAATAACCAACTGGATAATTATGCGCATTTTTTAAAAAAAATACAGACAAAATGAGTTACGAGCAGTGCTTGACAATTGAGTAACTGCTTAGGTTCTAAAGCATGAACCAGAACCTTAAGCAAGAAATGGGTTGTTAAGCACGGAAACACGCATTCCAAATGAAATTCGCCCGACAGCGAACCTCCGCACCGGAATTATTTATTTAGTTGTTGTAAACTTATATAATGTAAAAAACTATAAAAATTATTATTCCAACCAGAATTGTAGTTAAGCACGGAAACACACATCCAAAGGAAATTCGCCCGACATGCGGACCGAATTATTATGTTTCATCTATTATCAATTATCTTTTATCTATTATCTATTATCCTTTATCTATTATCCTTTATCTATTATCCTTTATCTATTATCCTTACTATTATCTATTATTATCTATTATCTATTATTATCTATTATCTATTATCTATTATCTATTATCTATCTATTATCTATTATTATCTATTATCTATTATCTATTATCTATTATCTATTATCTATTATCTATTATCTATTATCTATTATCTATTATCTGTTATCTGTTTTCTGTTATCTGTTATCTGTTATCTGTTATCTGTTATCTGTTATCTGTTATCTGTTATCTGTTATCTGTTATCTGTTATCTGTTATCTGTTATCTGTTATCTGTTATCTTTTTCTTTTATCTTTTATCTTTATCTGTTATCTGTTATCTGTTATCTGTTATCTTTATCTGTTTATCTGTTATCTGTTATTGTTATCTGTTATCTGTTATCTTATCTGTTATCTGTTATCTGTTATCTGTTATCTGTTATCTGTTATCTGTTATATCTGTTATCTGTTCTGTTATCTGTTATCTGTTATTATCTATTCTATTATCTATTATCTATTATCTATTATCTATTATCTATTATCTATTATCTATTATCTATTATCTATTATCTATTATCTATTATCTATTATCTATTATCTATTATCTATTATCTATTATCTTTCATCTATTATCTTTTATCTATTATTATCTTTTAAGAAAAATATATATCTTTTTAGTTTTCGCAGGATCTTAGGAACAGTTGACAAAAGGACAAACCTTGCAGATTTGTCTACACAATTGTGTAGACAATTGACGGGTGACTTAATTAAGTCTTGAAAACCCTTAACTTACCTTAAAAACCTTACTGTTACCCTAATTGTTTAAACTTTTAAGACGCTTTAGTCTGTCTATGAAATCTTATTTTTAGTTCTAAGTAAACAACTCCCACATTTCTATCCAATAACGAAAATCAAATTTGATATCCGTTTATCATAGACAATTGGCAACAGTATAAATGGTCTAAACTCCTTTTATAATTTATTTAAATTAAAGTAAATTAAATTCATTCCATAAAAATTGAACTAAAGAATATTTTTGAATATTTGAGTCATTATTGCGGATTAATGCCGCTATTGTAAAAATTATTTTCCAAATAGCAAAACTACTGCAATAGATTGTTTTTTGTACAAAGTCTCAACTCTAGTATAATACACTGGGACCTACGATGATAACAGACACACACACTCACCTACAGACAGAAATCTTTGCGAATACCACTTAAGAGAACTTAAAAATGCCTGAAATAATAATTCCGGTGACATCCCGGTTTTGGATTTTTTTTAAGGAAAAGTAAAAAACGGGTACGGGGTACCTCAGAATTTTTCCTCATTACATCAGACTCGCTACGCTCATCCTCCCAGCTTCGGACTCGCTTTATTCGTCTTCAGATATGCACGTTGTTTAACTTAAACTGCAATGCGTCTTTGGACTCGCTTCGCTCGTACTCAGATAGTAGTAGTAGTAGTAATAGGGAAGGGTCGCAAAACCAGGCTTATAGGTCACGTTGTTGGGCCCTTCTTACCAGCCCTGATTTCTTAGCCTACACCAAATCTACCAAGAATCTCTTGGCAAAGATTGATATATTGTAGGATATCTCTCCAACTAAGAAAAGAAAGCTCCTCTTCATACAAGAGGCCTTCGCCAAATATGCGGGTACGAAGAGATGTATAGGCCTCACACTCTGCAAGCAGGTGAGAGGCTGTCTCCTCATAATGCCCACACATAAGGCAGTTAGCCTCTGAGATTGAGCCTAAAGTATTAAAATGTTTATTTAATCTACAGTGAGCGGTCAGAACACTAACTATGTTCTTAAGGCAAGGCTTGCTGAGGTTAATTAGAAAATTTGTATTTTTTGCAATTGGCCCTGTAATGATCATTCTTGCTTGCCTGCAACCAGCAAAGGCATGCCAGTTAAGTTTTAGGATGTTCAGTCCTCAGATAGTAAATACATTCGTTTATTTTCCAGTATAGTAATTTATCCAGGCACCGACCGCACTGGCTGATACTTAACTTTTATGATCCACCAAAATTCATGGAAAGACTTGTTGTATTATAACAAAACTTAGTACCATTATTTATTACGTCAAGGGGTACACTTGTACCAAAATTTCAACCTAATTGGATTATTTTCCTATTTTTTATATATTTTTTTAAAAAACGTATACAAATCATTTGATACAAATTAAACTAATGCTGATAATGAGATGAAACTTAGCACATGTGTTAGTCTTATACGTAGCTACATGCGTGCTGATGATGATCTGATTGATGCGATCCCATTTTTCAATCGAATCGCATCATTTTCTCGTGTTTTATGATTTTTTGGAATTTTCGCTGAGTCATTATTGCGGGTTAATGACGTTATGAAAAAATTATTTTCCGAATAGCGGTAGACTAATTTTTGTACCAAATTTCATCTCTCTAGCATAAATACACTGAGCACTACGATGATAACACTCACTCACACACTTACACATGCAGACAGACAACTTTGCGAAAACCACTCAGGAGGCCTTAAAAAACGCCTCTTTTGGATTTTTTTTGCAAACACAATACTTTTCCTATATACCTACGGTATAAATGGGGAAAATTAAAAATCGAAAGCGCGGGGTTTCACCTGTATTATTTTCGAGAGTTTCAAGACCTTTTGAGTAGTTTCTATAATGTATCTCTCTGAATGTGTCTGTATTTTCATTTAGCATGTTTATCCTAGAGATATAAAAATTGGTACGAAATGTATTCCTTGGGTCTAGTAGTGTTATCTGGAAAATATGACGTTATTAAAAGTCTTTAATGACTCTGCAAATTCTAAAATTCTTAATACTCGAAAAGATGTTTTGACCGATTCGAAAATTGGGACGCATTTAGTCATAAATAAGACTAGCATATGTGTCAACTAAGTACCCTAATAAATGGGCTAATGGTATTTAGAAACTTGATTAATAAATGGGCTACTACATGAAGTTTGGTCTTTTTCCCTTTACAATCTAATATAGTCTTCATGCATTTATAAATTTGACTCTGGTGTATATGTATCAGTGTTTATAACGTAATATGTTAAAGCTATTACATGCAGCTAACATATCCGTATGATATTCATACGGATAATAGCCATGTTAGCTTTAATATCATGTTTACTTAATATGGTATTAAACATCAAATATTGATTTATGCTAATTAAATTAATGTTATAGAGGTGAAATATGCATTATCAGTGATATGACGCACCAAGAGCTTGCATGAAAAGGTCAAGAAAAAGTCGAAAAAAGTTCTTTATTGTTGTTTTGCAGATAATTGATAATATTTAATGTTATTCCTACCTGGTTTAAGATTATAAAGTTATGAATCCTAAGAAAATAAAAAATACTAGAATTAAAGTCTGTTGACATTAACTTGTTAGATCTTAAAAGTAAAATATTTGAAGGCCTCCTGAGTGGTTTTCACAACGTTGTCTGTCTGTATGTGAGTGTGTTAGTGTGTGTGTTTGTGTGTGCGTATGTGTGTGCGTATGTATGTGTAAGAGTTATTATTGCAGCTCCTTATGTATTTATGCTTAAGAGTTGAAATCACTTAATTGAGTATTAGTTTAGGTTTTATTGATTGACATACATATGTCAAACCGATCACGTTCTTTGACTAGTACATATGTCAAACCAATCACGTTCTTTAAATAATACATATTTCAAACCGATCACGTTCTTTGACTAATACATAAGTCAAACCAATCACGTTCTTTGACTAGTACATATTTCAAACCAATCACGTTCTTTGACTAGTACATATTTCAAACCAATCACGTTCTTTGACTAGTACATATGTCAAACCAATCACGTTCTTTGACTAATACATATGTGAAACCATCACGTTCTTTGACTAGTACATATTTCAAACCAATCACGTTCTAATACATATGTCAAACCAATCACGTTCTTTGACTAATACATATGTGAAACCAATCACGTTCTTTGACTAATACATATGTCAAACCAATCACGTTCTTTAACTAATACATATATCAAACCGATCACGTTCTTTGACTAATACATATGGCAAACCGATCAAGTTCTTTGACTAATACATATGTCAAACCAATCACGTTCTTTGACTAATACATATGTCAAATTTGAAAAGTCACTTATATCGTGGCAGTATGCCACTTATATAAGCCAGTAATATGATGAACTGATAAAGTACAACAACCATGTGGCCGCGAAGCGGTCCCCAGTGGCGATGCTGTGGAGCGACAAAGATGCCAAAGGCCACTTTTTTAAAATCATTGTGACTGCTACACTGATTTTCCTTCTGAGTAAAGACAGACTGGCAAAACCTATTAATTATTTAAGTATCAATTTGTAATAATCACTTAATGTTTTAACCAATCAATTATTTTAATTTAACTTAATAATGTGCATTACTTAATTAAAAAGTATTTCCTTAAAGCCACAAGAAAAACTTTTTTTTTCTGTTTATCTTCTTTTTCTTTACTTAAATTTTTATTAATAATATTAAACGTTTTTTAAGTGAATTCTTGTTTTAAAAAGGTTCAAGTTCAAATAAATCAACAATTCAACGTCTTCTAGTATTTAAATATGTTTAGTTGATATTGTCAATTATTGTCATGAAAATCGGTTACGAGTATCTCAGTACCTCGTACTGGAGTAAAACATCAGTTACGAGTATCTCGGTACCTCGTACTGGAGTAAAACATCAGTTACGAGTATCTCGGTACCTCGTACTGGAGTAAAACATCAGTTACGAGTATCTCGGTACCTCGTACTGGAGTAAAACATCGGTTGCGAGTATCTCGGTTCCTCGTACTGAAGTAAAACAGAGCGATGAGTACAAGATAATTAATATAAACTGCATATGGTAGGTGATTGATGTTAAGGGCTGAATACAAGATAATTTTGAACTACATATCGTATGTGGTTGATTGTTAAGGGTTGAGTACAATTATTTGCTTCATCTGATAGTAATATATTTTGAGACATTCAGTATTATTACATTAGGTTGGTCACTAACAAAAGGATACTTTAATACTTAAAATTATTTTAAAATATTTTAAAAAAACAGGGTCTTGCCCAAAACTTTTTTCTTCTATTTTGGCATTCGCTGAGGTCATCCTCGCTGTTTCTGGCCTACTTCCCTCGTCGTCAGGATATAAAAAAAATCGTCTAATTTATAGTGTAGTACGACTTTTAGGGGACAAACATTGGTTTTTCTCTTAAGGTCACCCAGATTAATGCTGCTTAACATTTTTGATCCAACTAAAAACTATTAATTTTCTAGTCGTTTTAAAATCAAACTTTTTTTACGAGTCTATAACAATATTGCCGGTTAATAGCGCCTTATGAAATATTTTTAACTACGCTTTGTAGACCTAAAAATACATTTTTTTTACTAAGTTTCAACTCTTTAGCATTAGCACTCAGGGAGCTACGATGGCAAAATACACAATACAGGACGGACAACTTGTCAGTCCTTATTTTCGTAAGGTGTTACAAATACCTGAAAATGATCAATTAAAGGTAAAATCCTTGATATGGGTTTTTGTTAAACACTATACTTTTTGAAGAATCAGCTACCGTCGATACTTGCTATTGGATATAAATATCCCTAGACCGGTTTCGGCATAACGCCATCATCAGCAGGCGGGGCAACACTCGAGCTCTCAACTAATAAAGTTATATCAGTGATTAACTTCTAGTCTCAATGAGCACGACGAACCCTCTGAAGATGCTCATTGAGACTAGAAGTTAATCACTGATATAACTTTATTTGTTGAGAGCTCGAGTGTTGCCCAGCCTGCTGATGATGGCGATATGCCGAAACCGGTCCAGGGATTTTTATATCCAACAGCAAGTATCGACGGTAGCTGATTCTTCGGTTGCTTCTTCAACTTGCGGTAAATACAACCTTTTTAATTTTAAGGTAAAAACTATACTTTTTCTTTGTACCGACGGAATGAAAAGAAGTAAAAACAAAAATGCTGACGTCATGTTGTATACTTTTTTACGTTTTTCTTTTATTTTCATAAATAAACTTTTTAATTATAAGTTAGCTGATGCCTGAAACAGATTACCAGCTACACAGGCTTTAAAAATATAGGATATAACCTCCTGATAAGGTTATTTTGTAATATAACACTGTAAAGGTTATATTGTCAGTATAAATAATAAAGCAAGGGTTTAAAGGTTGTAAAATGTTTATTGAAAATTTCGACCTAGCTGAACCAAGTGTATAAGATAAAAAAGATTATACTTTGTCCCATAGTTCAAGGCGTCATCAAAATATCTATTATTACATTTATCATAATAAATATATAATTGCAATATTTCTGTCTAAAATGCACAAAACAATAAACGTAATCAAGTATTAACTTTATTATTATATACTCATTAACTTTATTTAATTATTTAATTTTTGTGCTGTGTTTTATGTATGTGTATGTTTGTATATGTATACATGTATATGTATGTGTGTATATATATGGATGTGTATATATATATATATATATATATATAATATATATATATATATATATATAGCTAAATCTTATATATTTTTTAATATATAGTATATATATATATATATTATATATATATATATATATATATAAATATATATATATATATATATATATATATATATATATTATATATATAAAATTATATATAAGAAATTTAGCTCCTTTTACAAATATATCATAATAATAATAATGCCCGTTTAGAGCCTTGCGGCTCATCAGGGATAACCCCTGCGGGAACCACCTCGGGTGTTTACAGATGTACTTGATGTACTACTGTAAAACAAATTTTTCTGAAAATTTACCATTAATTATGAAGGAATGGCATAGTCTGCCTATCCATGCCTATCCATATGAAAGTGGAGCCTTTCATATGGATGCGCTCGCTCAAAATATTAGAAAATCGCACAAATTCCAGTTAAGGTCGGTAATATATATTACCGACCTTCATCTCCATCAGCCCGTAGAACCTTAACTTTTCGTGAGCCGGAAACAACGGAAACGTGGATCCAGACTTGTCCCAGAAACCAACCCCACATTAGCGTATTAGCAGCCAAGGCAACCACGTGAAACCCTGGCTGGGTTGGCTGGCTATGAATTTAAGACATTTTAAGAGAGTGTACGGTACAAGGGATAATCTCATATTAAGGTCCTCCCTCGGCTGGATTTGAACCCTCGACCTCCAGGTCGAAAGGCGAGTGCTCTACCCCTGACCTACCGGACTCATTGCGTAATTTTTCATTATAAAATTACTCTTTAGTAAAATGAAAAATTGCCCAGGATAAAGCTGCATACCAAACGATGTAATAATTTTAATATTTTAACATTCCTCTTAACAATCAGAATTTTTGAAAAAAAGGACGACCATTTAATCTGGTTATTCTCTTTATTACTATTCCTCCCACTCTTTACCCCCCCGTCCCGCTGTGTTACGCCCTGCCTTCTTTCCTCGCTCCCTCAGTGTCAATTAAAGGACAATTTTTTTTTGTCTAGAGTTACTCTTTTTAAGACTTTTTTTTCGACTTTTTTTAAATTTTTACTACGAAATTAGATTGCGAATTAATTATTAACATTACAAATTTTAGTATCTCGATTATCGCATATTACGCGATTTTTAAAACATTTTCTAGTTAAAAAATAATTTGAGTAGTTATTTCGATTACGCTTAATTCTTACAATAATATATGGATAACAGATTCGGAATATAGAAATAATCTAATTTATAGTATCGTACACCGTCCGGCGTACTGTACTATAATTTTTTCTTTGTACAGAAAAAACATTCGTTTTAACTATGCGGTTGATACCGCGCCTCTTGCTATACTTGTCTGGATAATCTAAGTAATGTCATTGGGTTACGACATCTTTAGAACAACCAATCAGAACTTCAATCAGAAGTTTTCCCAATTGAAAAAAGTAGCTCAAGTATTTGGTTTATTCGAATTGTTCCTGTAAACCATTATTTATGATTATATTCTTCAGCCATATTCAACCACAAGTCTGAGTTTATCTTCAACCTTTACCTTCAGCATCCTGATCGATCGGCAAGCCATTTTACTGCAACTAATGTCGCTGGTAGCTTCTGGCGGAGGTGTGCTGCAAATATATACAGGGTGTCCACGGATGGAGTTGCCTATACGTGTAAATGACAAAAAATTTCATTTTTCGACAAAAAGTCACTCTTTATAAAAATTTTTGCTTGTTTTGAAACGAAGATTGAGCAGACTAAAAGTTTCGTACCATGTACCCAGTACTCAAAATGTACAATTTTTTAAAATTCACCAAGAGAGAAGTAGGTCTAATTTTGATTTTACGACAAAAAGTTATTCTTCAAAAAGTCACTTATTTTAAAAAAATAAATTTATGCAATAAAAACATGACAATCATTTTTCACCATTAATTAATTTTTTTTTTATTCATTTGTTTTTTTTTTTTTGTTTTGATTTAATGAAAACACAAAATCAGCTGATTAATTTATTAATAATAAATGTAAACAAACTCCACGTGTATTTTGTTTTGTACTTTAATAAATACTTATGATTTTGATGACTTGATTAAGTAGATTATTACTTTTTTTTTTTTGCAATTATTGAAAGTATTATTCGTACTTAAATAATTATTGAACTTGTACTAACTAAGACATTATTTTTTCTAAAGTGGTAAGTTAGACGATATTATTAATATTGTTTGCTAATGCTAATTTAAATAACTTTTTAATTTTTTAAATTCTTTTATTAATTCAAGATGTTAACGCAAGAACAGAGAATATACTTAGTTCAGGGTTACGGTATTGGGGACGTAACATACGCTCGAGCTATAGAACTGTTTCATATTAGATTTCCTAATGTTAACGCAACCAGGCAAAATTTAAAAAAAATAATTGAAAAATTTGTGCGAACCGGCAGTGTCGCTGACGTAAAAAAGCAGAGAAAAGAATACAATGAAGACGACGCAGCAACATTGTTGGTACTAGATTCCGTAAGGGGTATTCCCTCCAAGTCGCTCAAAATCAGACAGCAGGAACTAATGATCAGTAAATCTCACTTACAGAAAATTTTGAAAGTAAACCAATACCATCCATATAAACCTCATTTTCTACACAAACTAGAAGACGGAGACGACGCACTAAGACTTGACTTTAGTTTGACATTAAGTGAAAAAATAGACCGAAACCGAAATTTCCACAAACGAATAATATTTAGCGACGAATCGACTTTTAGTACTAACGGACATGTATCCTCACAAAACGCACGATACTGGACACAGGACAATCCAAATTATTCTATTACTACAAACAGTCAAAAATTTTAAAAAGTAAATGTATGGTGCGCCATGACACCAACAAAAATAATTGGACCATATTTTTTAGACGGGGGCACTGAACCAAGACAGCTACTTACATTTATTAGACAATTTTTTTTTGGCCATAGTTGGACGAAAAAAATTTAGACTTTAGACAAATAATGCATTTCCAACAAGATGGATGTCCGGCGCATTCAGCCTATAACGTCAGAAATTGGTTAGACCATAAATTTCCAGGAAAATGGATAGGACGATTTGGACCTATTGCTTGGCCTGCGCGTTCCCCTGACCTAACAACAATGGATTGATTTCTTTCTGTGGGGGTACTTGAAACAGAAAGTATTTCACGAAACTGTTCCTCATGATGTAAATATTTTAAAAAACAAGATACGAGAAGCAGTGGAAACAGTGACCGAAGAAATGTTAGGCAGAGTCTATAATGAATTCAAGAAAAGATTAGAACTGTGCGTCGAACGTGGTGGTTTACATATTGAATAATACGACTGCGTTATTTTACTTTTCCTTTATTTTTCTTACTTTAGATTTTTATTTATTTATTTAGATTTAGAACATTGTATTTATTAAATACATAGTAGAACAGATTTAATATGTAGTTTGTTTACATTTATTATTAATAAATTAATCAGCTGATTTTGTGTTTTCATTAAATCAAAACAAAATAAAAAAAACAAATTAATAAAAAAATAATAATTTTAATTAATGGTGAAAAATGATTGTCATGTTTTTATTGCATAAATAGATTTTTTTTTAAAAAAATAAGTGACATTTTGCAGAATAACTTTTTGTCGTAAAATCAAAATTAGACCTACTTTTCTCTTGGCAAATTTTAAAAAATTGTACATTTTGGGTACTGGGTACATGGTACGAAACTTTTAGTCTGCTCAATCTTCGTTTCAAAACAAAAATTTTTTATAAAGAGTGACTTTTTGTCGAAAAATGAAATTTTTTGTCATTTACACGTATAGGCAACTCCATCCGTGGACACCCTGTATATATATATATATATATATATATATATATATATATATATATATATTATATATATATATATATATATATATATATTATATATATATATATTATATATATATATATTATATATATATATATATATATATATATATATATATATATATATATGTAAATCTCTTTTTTTTATCTCTGGATATTTTATTTCAAATGCTACGAGAATCATGTAATAGATAAGTGTTCAGTGACAACACTTTTGGGACTTTTAAGTCTTACGGAAAAGTTACACTCTATTCCAGCAAATTATTGCAAATTTTCAATAAAAAATGAGCTTATGAGGTTGGGTTTAAGGTGGAGGGAGAGGTGGTGGTAGATTTTCTAGAAGTGGGGACTCACTGATCAATAATATATTGTTGAGTTTATATATATATATATATATATATATATATATATATATATATATATTTATTTTATTTATTTATTTTATTTATTTATGTATATAAATAGAAAAAGAGAAAGAAGGAAATAGATTGAAAATAAAGAAATTTCCCCTAACATTTGTCTTGTTGGGTATTTCAGGAGGCGCTTTGGTTGTAGGAAAACCTACCCAACTCAAAGTTCCCAGGGTGCTAGTTTAGACGGCAGATTTTTCTCCCTTGTCATCCTGCTACGTGACCGGATTAAACAAATGTATTGAGATGTTTCTTGAATTTAAACTCCAAAGTGAAACATAAATTTTATATTTTTAACATTTCAAAAATTAATTTGATTTTTTACTAGTCCAAAATTGTGAAGACTAGTTCGGAGGTACCCCAAACCCAAGGGTTTATAAGGGAGCAACCCTTATAAACTTGTATTGTTTGGTTGTTCAGGTTACTAGAAGCAACCTTATAAACTTATTGTTATGTCTGTTCAGTTACTAGAAGCAACCCTTATAAACTTGTAAAGTTACTAGAAGCAACCCTTATAAACTTGTATTGTTTTGTTTCTTTAGGTTACTAGAAGCAACCCTTATAAACTTGTATTGTTTTGTCTGTTCAGGTTACTAGAAGCAACCCTTATAAACTTGTATTGTTTTGTCTGTTTAAGTTACTAGAAGCAACCTTATAAACCTGTTAAGTTACTAGAAGCAACCCTTATAAACTTGTATTGTTTTGTCTGTTTAGGTTACTAGAAGCAACCCTTATAAACTTGAATTGTTTTGTCTGTTTAAGTTACTAGAAGCAACCCTTATAAACTTGTATTGTTTTGTTTCTTTAGGTTACTAGAAGCAACCCTTATAAACTTGTATTGTTTTGTCTGTTCAGGTTACTAGAAGCAACCCTTATAAACTTGTATTGTTTGTGTCTAGCAACCCTTATAAACTTGTATTGTTTTGTCTGTTTAAGTTACTAGAAGCAACCCTTATAAACTTGTATTGTTTTGTCTGTTCAGGTTACTAGAAGCAACCCTTATAAACTTGTATTGTTTTGTCTGTTCAGGTTACTAGTTATTATTGTTTGTCTGTTTAAGTTACTAGAAGCAACCCTTATAACTTGTATTGTTTTGTTCTTTAGGTTACTAGAAGCAACCCTTATAAACTTGTATTTTTGTCTGTTCAGGTTACTAGAAGCAACCCTTATAAACTTGTATTGTTTTGTCTGTTTAAGTTACTAGAAGCAAACCCTTATAAACTTGTATTGTTTTGTCTGTTTTAAGTTACTAGAAGCAACCCTTATAAACTTGTATTGTTTTGTCTGTTTAAGTTACTAGAAGCAACCCTTATAAACTTGTATTGTTTTGTTTCTTTAGGTTACTAGAAGCAACCCTTATAAACCTTGTATTGTTTTGTCTTTTAGGTTACTAGAAAGCAACCCTTATAAACTTGTATTGTTTGTCTGTTTAAGTTACTAGAAGCACCTTATAAACTTGTATTGTTTTGTTTCTTTAGGTTACTAGAAGCAACCCTTATAAACTGTATTGTTTGTCTGTTTAAGTTACTAGAAGCAACCCTTATAAACTTGTATTGTTTTGTCTGTTCAAGTTACTAGAAGCAACCCTTATAAACTTGTATTGTTTTGTTTCTTTAGGTTACTAGAAGCAACCCTTATAAACTTGTATTGTTTTGTCTCTTTAGGTTACTAGAAGCAACCTTATAAACTTGTATTGTTTTGTCTGTTCAAGTTACTAGAAGCAACCCTTATAAACTTGTATTGTTTTGTTCTTTAGGTACTAGAAGCAACCTTATAAACTTGTATTGTTTGTCTCTTGGTTACTAGAAGCAACCCTTATAAACTTGTATTGTTTTGTCTGTTCAAGTTACTAGAAGCAACCCTATAAACTCTCTTAGGTTACTAGAAGCAACCCTCTTGTATTGTTTTTGTCTGTTCAAGTTACTAGAAGCATAAGTGAAGTTACTAGAAGCAACCTTATAAACTTGTATTGTTTTGTCTGTTCAAGTTACTAGAAGCAACCCTTATAAACTTGTATTGTTTTGTCTGTTCAAGTTACTAGAAGCAACCCTTATAAACTTGTATTGTTTTGTCTGTTTAGGTTACTAGAAGCAAGTCAACGTAAACAGTGCCTTGAAGGTGATGTAAAGCTACCCGCTCCTCTCCTCAGATCCCGAACATTACCTGCTATTGTAGTACCTGGTATCAATATACTACATGCTCATATAGACTCCAAGAATAAACAGGGTAAGATAATGTTTTATCTATATGTATGGTTATCAAACTTACTATCTTCAGCTGAAAAATCAGCTTCCATTGATACTTGCTGTTGGATGCGAATATTCCTGGACCAGTTTCAGCTTACTGTCATTATTATCAGTTGGCTATACTATGACTCTCATTCAGAGAAGTCATAATTGAAATGATCCTTCAATAGTTACTTGTCTCCATTTTCAATAATTACTTATTGACAATGGTTATGTTCAAATTAGTGAAATATTCGTAATAGTAATAAAAAAACAATAACAACCAGTTTAGAATATAATTTCTCGAGTTTTCACTTTTGCTAAATATTGATGTTGGAAAGAGAAGTTTTTACTTTTATGAATATGTATGAACTTTAGGTATCATCTTGGCATATTTCCCTCTGAAAATTCAACTTTCTCACTGCTTCACATTTTACAACTTGTAAGTGCTGAAATCCGGAAGCCAAACTATTTCATTTTTTCCGGGAGGAAAATTGTCAATTTCCTTTCATATTATCCTTTTTTCGTTTTTTTATCCCTGGATATTTTATCTCAAATGCTACGAGGATCTTGTAATAGATCAGCGTTCAGTGACAACACTTCTGGGACTTTCCAGTTTTGCGGATGAGTTACACTCTATTCCTACAAATTATTGCAAATTTTCAAAGAAAAATAAGCATATGAGGTTAGGTTCGTGGTAGAGGGAGAGTTGGTGGTAGATTTTCAAAAAAAGGGGACTTACTGATCAATAATATTCGCGATTCAAAGAGATAGTTGTAAGGTTGGCAATACCAATGGCGGGAAAACGAAAGGATGATCAAAAATTTTTTTATCATAGGATTAGCATGGGAGCCGATAAAAATTCTTCTTTTATTTATTGTTTGTTTGTTAATTTGTGATAAATGTGATGAAAATTATTAGAACGACTATCGGTGCTTAAAAAATTGCAAATATTTCATAGATAAATATTTCGATAATTCCAGGATTTTAAATATAGAATCGGGCTACAGACTTTGATTCGTCCAATTTAACCCAGAAATAATAAAACCTAAACGGATAATTTAAACAAACATTTTACAAAAAGTGAATTTATTGAGTTATTAATTATTTTAGTGCGTAAATAAAATTGATTAATAAATTAAAACACCATTACAGTGAAAATCGGCTTCTTATCAGTTAATTTAAATACCGGTTACAACTAATTTAAACAATTTAATGCAATTAAATGGTAATTTTGTGTGTTTGTGCAAACTAAAATTATTTAAAAGTAACATCAATTAACAATAAATAGAATAAAACACTATATTATGATCTTCATCTTCATATCACTCAATTTAAATACTCGTGACAACCCATTAAAACGCTATTTTTCAATGAAATTGTGATTCTACTGAGTTCATATGCCCTAAAATTAGTTAAATTAAAACACTTTGATAAAAAATTTAAAGAAATAATCGTCACAAATAAGAAAAACCAGAAAATCCCCATAAGGCCTTTAACAACGATCACCCTTTCGTTATCAATTTCTTATCAGCGACGGTGGCGCTGCTACGGACTTTGAATCGCGAATATTGTTGAGGTTTGAGATATACTCAGGGTGTTTCATATAAAGTGTCCACCAAAGAAGAAGGTCGGTGGGTCACGGTTGTAGATCGGGATTTATATTATAGAACATTTTTTGTTTCCCTTAAGGAGTACTATCATCTCCTTCTTTTGGTGAACACTTTATATGAAATATGAAACACCCTGTATACATACATTCATTCATACATACATACATACATACATACATACATACATATATATATATATATATATATATATAATATATATATATATATATTATATATATATATATATATATATATATATTATTGTGTTTGTACGTATGTGTGTACGAACGAGATACATACACAGAGATATATTATTACCGGTTGCTACTATTTTACTGCAAGTGTTATTAACGGTTACTACTATTTTACTACAAGTATTATTACCGGTGACTACTATTTTACTATAGGTGTTATTACCGGTTACTACTATTTTACTACAAGTATTATTTCCGGTTACTGCTATTTTACTACAAGTATTATTACCGGTTACTACTATTTTACTACAAGTATTATTACGGTTACTACTATTTTAATATCGGTTACTACTATTTACTACAAGTATTATTACCGGTTACTACTATTTTAATTATCGGTTACTACTATTTTACTACAAGTATTATTACGGTTACTACTATTTTACTACAGGTGTTAGGTTACTATTTTACTACAAGTGTTATACCGGTTACTACTATTTTACTACAAGTATTTATTACCGGTTACTACTATTTTACTACAGGTGTTATTACCGGTTACTACTATTTTAATTACCGGTTACTACTATTTTAATACAAGTATTATTTCCGGTTACTCCTATTTTACTACAAGTATTATTACGGTTACTACTATTACAGTTATTACTTACTACATTTTATTACCGGTTACCTATTTTAATTACCGGTTACTACTATTTTACTACAAGTATTATTACTTACTACTATTTTACTACAAGTATTATTACCGGTTACTACTATTTTACTACAAGTATTATTACCAGTTACTACTATTTTACTACAATAGGTTAATCCTGGTTAATAGCAGGAGCTATGGTGATTACAGACCCACGCATACTTTGTGAAAAACCACTGAGGAGGACTTGAAAGTATTTGAAAAGGTTGATTTAAGTGAAATCTGGGTTTTTTTATTTTAGTGTAAATGCAATACTATTCCTATATATCTACGGTATAAATTAGGAGAAGTAAAAATAAGCTTAGTAAATGGTTGTCTATGTAAGCAGTCTGGGTCGAGTGTCTGTGTAAGCAGTCAAAGAGATAAATGACTTAGACTCGTCATTTGTCTCTAACTATCTTCTCTAATCTCTTCAACAACTTCCATTAACACACCTATAATAAATAGCGCTATTTTCTTGAATAAAACATGACAAGTGATTCAAGTTTGTTAAGTTTCTTAGAACTTTCCCATTCCACGCTCCTTTCACAACATATTGTCTTTCATATTAATATTTCATAATTTTGTTTTGCTTACTTTTCCCTCCAGCTTTTGTTGTTCAAATATTATTTTTTTTATTTTGGTCTCTTATTTCTCTTAAGATAACCAGGTAAGATATGTTTATATTTCTTTGAACTTATCACTCTGCTCATGTCTTCTACTATTGTATTTTTTTTTATTTATTTATTCTATTTTTTCGCACAATTTTATTTATTTATTTTAGGTTTATATCCTTGAAACTTTTCACTCTGCTCATGTCTTCTATATTGTATTTTTTTCAATTTATTTATTCTATTTTTTCGCACAATTTATATTTATATTTCAGGTTTATATATCCTTAAAACTTATCACTCTCTTCATGTCTCTACTATTTGTATTTTTTTTTTTTTTACTTATTATTCTATTTCTTCGCACAATTTATATTTATATATTTCAGGTTTATATTTCCTTGAAACTTATCACTCTGCTCATGTCTTCTACTATTGTATTTTTTTTATTTATTTCTCTATTTTTTTCGCACAATTTATATTTATATTTATTTCAGGTTTATATTTCCTTGAAACTTATCACTGCGCTCATGTCTTCTATTATTGTATTTTTTTTTTCATTTTCTCTATTTCTTTCGCACAATTTATATTTATATTTATTTAGGTTTTATCCTTGAAACATATCACTGCGCTCATGTCTTTACTATTGTATTTTTTTTTATTTATTTATTCTATTTTTTTCGCACAATTTATATTAATATTTATTTTAGGTTTATATATCCTTGAAACTTTTCACTCTGCTCATGTCTTCTATTATTGTATTTTTTTCAATTTATTTATTCTATTTTTTTCGCACAATTTATATTAATATTTATTTTAGGTTTATATATCCTTAAAACTTATCACTCTTCTCATGTCTTCTACTATTGTATTTTTTTTTTTTTTCTTATTTATTCTATTTCTTTCGCACAATTTATATTTATATTTATTTCAGGTTTATATTTCCTTGAAACTTATCACTCTGCTCATGTTTCTACTATTGTATTTTTTATTTATTTTCTCTATTTTTTCGCACAATTTATTTTATATTTATTTCAGGTTTATATTCCTTGAAACTTATCACTGCGCTCATGTCTTCTATTATTGTATTTTTTTTTCATTTATTTTCTCTATTTCTTTCGCACAATTTATATTTATATTTATTTTAGGTTTATATTTCCTTGAAACATATCACTGCGCTCATGTCTTCTACTATTGTATTTTTTTTTATTTATTTATTCTATTTTTTTCGCACAATTATATTAATATTATTTTAGGTTATATATCCTTAAAACTTATCGCTCTTCTCGTGTCTTCTACTATTGTATTTTTTTTTACTTATGTATTCTATTTTTTTCGCACAATTTATATTAATATATATTTTAGGTTTATATATCCTTAAAACTTATCACTCTTCTCATGTCTTCTACTATTGTATTTTTTTTTTACTTATTTATTCTATTTTTTCGCACAATTTATATTAATATTTATTTTAGGTTATATTATCCTTTAAACTTATCACTCTTCTCATGTCTTCTACTATTTATTTTTTTTTATTATTTATTCTATTTTTTTCGCACAATTTATAATTATATTTCCTTGAAACTTATTACTCCGCTCATGTCTTCTACTTTTGTCTTTTTTCGGTTACTTATTTATTCTATTATATTTATTTCAGGGTAATTATTCCTTGAACTTATTTCCCTGTTTTTCTGACCTTCCATTATTTCTCGCTTATTTAATCTTCATCCTAATGTTTTGCACATTATATCTTTTATATTTATTTCATGGTCATATTTTCTAAAACTTATCACTCTGCTCATGCTTTTTCCTTTCCTCATTTATACCGTAGGTATAAAAGTATTATGTTTGTAAAAAAATCCGAAACCGGGATGAAACCGGAATTATCAGTTTCAGGCGTTGTTAAGGCCTCCTGAGTGGTTTTCACAAAGTTGTCAGTCTGATGTGTGCGTTTTTTTTATGTTTCCTCTAGTAATCACTACTAGAGGCCGTTTATTTTTAGCACGTTCCACAACTGTAGAACATGTCTTTTAAAAACAAATGTGTATAAATCTGGTTTTCTTTTCTAATTCTTTTCTTCTTTTGGTAAAAAATGTTGAATGTTTTCAATCGGATGTACCAGGAACTGTATTTCTGAGGATGAGCGTAGCGAATCCGATGTAATGAGGAAAAGATCCGAGGTACCCCGTACCCGACTTTTTCTATATTATTATCCTTGTTTAATCTTCGCTATATTTGTTTGCACATTATATCATTTTATTTTTTTCTTGGTCATATTCACTTGCAATTATCACCCTGCTCATGTCTTCTTCAATTTTCATTTTTCTTATTCAATCTTCATCTTTTTTTTATCTTTATGAACTTATCATCATACTCATTTCTTCTAAAAGTTTCTTTTCTTCTTTACATTTTATCTTTTTTTGTAAATTTTATCAACACATTTTTACTTTTCCTCATTTATACCGTAGGTATATAGGAAAAGTATTGGGTTTGCAAATAATGACCTTCTGAGTGGTTTTCGCAAAGTTGTCTGTCTGTATTTGTGTGTGTGTCTGTTATCATCGTAGCGCCCAGTGTATGTATGCTAGAGTTGAAATTTTGTACAAAAATCAGTCTACCGCTGTAGTTGTGCTATTTGGAAAATATTTTTTTTATATCGTCAATAACCCACAATAAAGACACAGCAAAAATCGTAAAATATTCCAATTAAGTTGAATTTTTGGTACAAGTGTACCCCTTAACGTAAAAAATAAGTGCAGTAAGTTCTGTTATAATACAACAAGTCTATTTATGATTTTTGGTAGATCATAAAAGTTAAGCTGCATCGAGCGTGTTCATGCCTGGATAAATGACTACTGGGATGAAACGAATGTATTTACTATGAGGACGAGCTAAGCGAGTCGAAGACGTGTTGCAGGATAACTTTAACGACTTGTATATTCTTAGGACGAGCGAAGCGAGTCCAAAGTAGGGAGGAGAGCGTAGCGAATCTCATGTGATGAGGAAAAGTACTGAGATATCCCGTACCCGATTTTTTCTTTGTCTTCCTTTACACGTATAGTTATTTTTTATTTATTATCTTTATTTAATATTTACCTTTTATTTGTGCTCTTTATATCTGTTCTCTTTCTTTTCTATATTTATATGCATAAAAATTTGCTCATTTATTTTTTATTTTCCTCATTGGCACATTTCTCTTCAATTTGTCTTCTTAAAAATTTTCTTTCATCAATTGTCCTAACCACTTTTCCATGAAATATTTACTAGTCATAATTTTCTATTAGAAATTAAATCCTTCTTCCAACTACTTAATTCAATATATTAAGTATCTTAACTTTAACTACTTAAAAGACTAACAATAAAGCCCTCTAGGGCTTAGCATTATACTTAGCTCCACAGTCTCAAGGGTCATATAACTTACTTCTAAATGTAATCACAGTCTGCTTCAGAAGTTTGTAATTGGGTCGAAGAGACGACCAATACTAAACCTTCCTCTGTCATAACTGTATAATGTATATCTGTGTAGTTAAATAGAATCTTTAACTACTCCTTAAAGGAAATGAAAGATAATTTCCTTTAATATTTCGTTATTTTATAGATTCATTAGTCCTTCGTTTGGGAAAACTTCATGTTTTCCTTCGGTCCGTAGCCGTTCCGCGGTTCAGCCCTCGGGGCCACCCTAAACAACAACGATGTGGTACATTGTTGTTGTTTTATTATAATTTTTTTTTCTATGGCATTTTGCCATATATCATGCAAATACCCATATGAATACATATGAATCAAGTTATGCCCATACATACATACAAACACGCACCCACACACAGAGATATATATATATATATATATATATATTATATATATATTATTATATTTTCGGCAAAGTTTTTTTGTATCAAGAAGCCGAACGGAATTGAATCTTATAAGTGTAATCTTCATGATTCATGATGAAAATTCGCTAAAAGTATTTTTAAAATAAATTTATTCTGTCTTTTCCGAAACCGAGCTTCCTCTTAAATTGTCTTTTTTTATATTTTCAAGACATCTTGAGTGATTTTTACAAAGTTTTGTACCTGTTAGTACAAAACAGTATTTTATTTTTTATTTATATAATTTTACAACCATCAAATTTATAGACCAAGAGCCCAGGGGTGTTTGGTTAATAAAAAGTGTAATGACTGAAACGGTTTCAATTTTCGTAAATACCTTCCTGAACAAGGATCTGCAATTCTACCGACTCGTATCGGATGGGTGTCCAGGCAGAACGCACTAGGTCAAAGGTTCTGCCTGGGACACCATCCGATACGAGTCGTAGAATTGCAGATCCTTGTTCAGGAGGTATTTACGAAAAAAT
Source organism: Microvelia longipes (assembly GCA_018340805.1). Taxonomy (NCBI): domain Eukaryota; kingdom Metazoa; phylum Arthropoda; class Insecta; order Hemiptera; family Veliidae; genus Microvelia; species Microvelia longipes. Next base: position 46,009,900 of record JACMZG010001870.1, on the reverse strand, counting down.
GAGACCGGTTCCAGCATTACTTTTTATTAACAAAACACCTCTAGGCTCTTGGTCTATTACAAGCAATGCTTGGTTTAGTAAAAAAAACTATTGGTCCCAGGTAGTAATTAGTGCACTGAATTATATCCTTTATAGTTACGACAACGAGTAATTTCTTAGGCAAATTTATGAGAATTTTAAAGCCTAGAACATGAGACTCTTATGAAAATAACTACTTAATTAAAGATAGTGACTAAACAGAGGCATTAATTTTCTCCTTCCTCCAAAATGGTTACAGAGCGGTAACCCTTTCCTCTAGCCTATCTGCGTCACAACCCTAGCATACCCCTTCCTGAAGTCCTGCTCCTTGATATGGCTCATGATTGACATGCCCTAAATATCTCCGTCATAGTTGACACCTCGCTTCCCCATTTAATTACTTTAATTGTATTTGCCAATATTTCATAAATATCCTAAAATAACCCGGATAATGTTTGTAAGGAAAGGCAAATATTTTTCTGATACAAACACAAAAGTTATTTTTAACATTAAAGCATTGTTTTTTACATTTCCTCATTTATACCATAGATAGGAAAAGTGTTGTGTTTGCAAAAAAAATCTGAGGTTGATGCTGGGATCCGTGGTGCAGCGGCAATATAGACAATACACAACTGTATTGCGTAGTTAGTCTACCCAAAAAACCTGCAGGCGCACGCAAAATCATAAAAATATTAAACCATAACACTTTTTTCAAATCTGACGAATTTGCAAAATGCGTTTCTATTATTTTTTATATACACAAATCTGAAACCAGGATGTCAACGGAATTATTTGATTCAGGTGTTTTTTAAGTCTCCTTAGTGGTTTTCACACAGTTGTCTGTCTGTCTGTGTGTGTGTAAATATGAGTGTGTGTCTGTCATCATCCAACAAATAAGAAATCCGTAAAAATTACACTTCCGTCATGCGAACAACTTCATTACCATTTTCTGATAAATAATCCCAATAACCTTAGAATAATACTATACATATATTAGAAGGAGCACAGAACCGTAAATATAATGTAATTCCACTGATAACACGAAAGCCGGTTGACTGTGCACAAAAGTAGCTGCCAACCTGACAACAAAACATTATTTTAAATATGTGTCATAAGTATCTAATAATGAAGAAACTTCGTAAGAACAAATATAATAACTTAAAACACCTGCTGAGTATTTAATAAACCGGTCTTAGATGCAAAAGGATAGCGGAATACAGAATCTACATTTAGTTGACGAGGACTACTTTTATATATAATTTTAATAAATACGTTAAACTACAATAAATGCTTTAAATTGTAATGCACCGATATTTTATTAGTTTTATGAATTATCAATCATTAATTAATAATAGAACATAATAATTCAGCAGCCGGAAGTATTGCCAACTTTTTTTTAGAAAATTGTATATTGTTTGGGTGGCAGCATTACTTAAGTCCACCAGTGAACTGCTTCGTGTTATCAGTAGTGCTCCTTTATATATAGCATTATTCTAAGCTAATAACAGAACAGCAACATAATCAATAAACAAGTAATGTTATGTGTGACAAATACCGCGAAGCGGCAAGAGGCGATATTTTAATTTTTAGATTTTATGTTTTAATTATTTCTTTTTAAGTAAAAAAAAACAAGAAAGAAGTTAAGAAATGATTCACATGCTTAGGTGTGGGAATTGTTTCGAATTTTCTCTCTCCATGCCAATTATTTTCACTCATCTCCATTTTACTGTTATTTTCCCCGAAAATATTTTCAAGAAGGAGACTCTTTTTCCCTGTTTACTTCCAAAGTAGAGCAAATGTTTTATTCATATCTCTTTATTTTGATTATACGTTATTTTAAACTTATTTTTAAAGCAGTGGCAATTCAGCCTCTTTTTTTTGTTTTGGAAGAAAGAATACAAATAATTTATTTTTATGGGATATAAGTAAATAAGTAATGCTAAGTGTATCCATAAACAGTGTCCATAGTGTTGAACCATTTTAGATTCTCCAAAGTTAAATCTACAAAAAAAAGTTAAATTAACAAAATTCACTCATTAGAAAACTGTAGAATAAATGAGTTGTAGTATAATTTTAGCGACTTGTATATTCTGAGGACGAGCTAAGCGAGTACGAAGTAGGGACAGCTAAGCAAGTAGGGAGAGAGCTAACGAAGTAGGAGGACGAGTAAGCGAGTCCGAAGTAGGAGGACGAGCTAAGCGAGTCCGAAGGACGAGCTACGAGTCCAAGTAGGGACGATCTAAGCGAGTCCGAAGTAGGGAGGACGAGCTAAGCGAGTCCGAAATAGGGAGGACGAGCTAAGTGAGTCCGAAGGACGAGATTACCAAAAAATTCACTCATTAGAAAACTGTAAATAAATGAGTTGTGGTATAATTTTGGCGACTTGTATATCTGAGGACGAGCTAAGCGAGTACGAAGTAGGGAGGTCGAGCTAAGCGAGTTCGAAATAGGGAGGATGAGCTTAACAAATCTTTAGTGATAAGGAAAAGTTCGAAGGGACCCCATACTGGATTTTTTAATATTTTTAACAATATGCATTGCTGCCAATATGGATTAAACAGAGATTACCAAAAACTCATTAGACTCCTTAGATTTCAAATTTACCAAAATTATGGTAAAAATTTTATTTTTTTTACCCAAAAGTGAGGCTTTAGTTCTTTTTTTAACAAGTTCTTTATCGGCAAAAGTATACAATATTTATGTTGTGTAAACCCGAGCCATATTTTATTTATTGATTTGGGGTGATTTGTGCCTCTTTATTTTTATTTTATTTATTTATTTTGGTATGAAATTTGGTTATCTTTTGGGGTGTGAGGGGGTTTGTTTGGGTTTAGGATAGTTTCCAATTTTTTGGTTTGGGTATTTTAATTTAATTTTTATTGCAGGATTTGCAAAAGATGATATTTTTGATGGTGTTTTGAATAGTTTTATATTTTAATGGCAGTTTGCAGGAGTGTCAAAGAAAGTTTATTATCTAGTCCCTGGGCTGACTTTTCATGAGTCAACCTGGCATTTTCCTATAAAATTGAGGGAAACTACAGAAAACTTCAATTAGCTTGATCGACACGCGGGTCCTGGGTTAAGGTCATATTTATTTACGTTTGGGTTAGCATTAGGTTTGGGTCTCTAGATTTTGAAGGACAGTCTAGTAGAATATGATCTACGGTCTAGTGTGTGGCGGGTGTGGCATACTGGGGAGTCGCTTAATCCTATCTTGTAGTGGGTATTGGATGCTTCTCACACGTTGGCATCTTAATCGGTTTATTTTGACAATATCTCCTCTAGTTAATCTTGATTTCCAAAACCAGGGTTTTGAATTCCCCATCAAAACTTTTCAGATAATTTCTTTGAAAGTTTTGCCCTCTTCTGGTTCCTCGTAGAGATTGATATTGCAGTCTTCTATCATCATAAAAATATTTGTTTAGTGAATTATGTTTTGAAATTTTCTATGCAACTTTATACACAAATCATTCAAACAGCAAATCACAAAATTCAAACTCGCCTTTGACACACAGTGAATGGATTTGCATGCTTCTTATATATAATTAATCTTTAATAGTTTTTCCGTGGATCGTGGTGTTATAATTTGACGACTAATTGGGGGAAATCCCGTTCCATGAATGACAGCTTACAAGCTGTCGTTCATCAGCTTGCAAGCTGAGATTGATGATAATATGATACATCATATTACCATCAATTTCTTACTTACAGTTACCTCTCGGTTTAAGATGACTTTAGAGAGCTTGTTTTGCAAATCAGAGCTTGATTTGGAGGAAACCTTTTCAATTCTTGTTATAAAATATGAACGTAAACTAAAAAATGTATAATAAAAGTATAAAATTTTTACCTTTATATCATGTAGGATTTTACATAAAAAATATAATTATGTAGAAAACATACAAAACGTCTGCCAAATATTTGCCAGCCAAAAATATGAAAAATTATTTTTTTCAAAAGGGTTATAGAAATTGAAAAACTTAAAAATACTATTTTTTATTTACAGATATTTCAGAGAAAAATTGCATCCCAAACGAAAAAAATATTGTGGTAAAGAAAAATTGAAGGTGGGCAAGTCTCCTTCTCTTTTCCCCTATCGTGTTTTTAAGAGGAGATTTTACCCCCTGAGGAGGGAAAAGGGGTCCGGAGAGGCAATTTACTACGAGTTGGATCAATCCCAGGAAATTGCAAGAAAAACCTCACTCTCAAAACCCCCCAAATTTTTTCTACCTTTTCAAACTACCCTTGGGTCGAAAAATCATCTCCTCCCACCTTTTCCCAGGGTTTTTCTCCTCTAAAATTGAGATGTAGCTCGTCTATCCTATTTACTTGTAATTTTGTATTCAGTACCTACTAAAACATTTTTATTAAGGTTTTACAAACGCTAATATTGCGGATGTATTACCAATTTTCAATAGACAGATGAATTAAATCCTCTATTTTGGTAGCCCTGGCTTACCAATTACCGTAGGGATGAGAAAAAATATTGCGTTCCCTCTAAAAACAAACCGAGGTTTTAGTATAATTATCTGTAACAGGGACTTTCATGGCTCTCTGAGTGGTTGTTATCGTGTAGACTGTCAGTGTGTGTGAATTAGTGTCTGTTTCATGTATAACTTCTGCTGTGATTGTGCCAGAAAAATTATATTAGACGAAATTCAGACTTTATCAGCATTAAAATAAACTTAAGTGAATAAAATAAATAAGTAAGAATAAAATAAACTTAAGTTTATACATTTATATGAAATTTTTAACTAAAATATTTTATGCTTTGTACTGCTCTAGGGCCCTGATCAAGTATGTTGTCTTGAGGCCTTAGTCTTTCATTTGGGACCTTTAAAGGCCGAAGTACAAAGAATGGGGGCCTTAAAGGACCTAAATTTAGGTAACAAATGAGAATATTTGTAAGTATTTTAAAAACACTTGTCTCAAGGAGCTTGTTAGGCCCTACCTTAGAGTATTTGGCCCCTGTGACTCTTGTGTTATGAATATATCAAATATTAAATATGTTAATCAATTTTTTTAATTTTCCTTGCTTTTTTTTAAGTTTATTTTTGTCTTAGAGGTCAAGAAGGGCTGCCGCCCTCATCCTCAATGGCCAGTCCGCCCCTGTCCTCTCCTATTCCTTCCTTATATTCAAGTTATTCCCTGATACAACTTTATCTGGCCGAAACCAGTCCAGGGATATTTATATCCAACGGCAAGTATTGGTGGTAGCGTATTCTTTAATATTTGTCTGTGTTTTACAGGAGGAAAATGTCAAGATCAGATGATACCAGGAGCCAGGTTATCCTATGGAGGAGATTCAAATACTTTAGGTAAGTTTTATATTACGATGTTACACTTCTCTTAAATTAACCACCTTAAAATAACAAGGGTCTCTACGTCTATCTTTGATATCTGATCTGTAAGACCCATCTATCACCCTCTTCTTTATTAAACGGCTAGCACTGATGATGACCTCTTGTTAGGTTGAAAGCGCTTTACTATAAAGAAATATATTTTTGTGGAGAGACTTCTTCCTCTTTTATTAAGATGAACTCCATTAACGCTCACCTTACTTCTTTCCTAAACGCCAACTGTAAACAGTTTTGGACTCAATCTCTTCGTTATCTTTTTAGTATAAAAAGAGCTTATCACCATAACCTGGGGCCGGTTTCACTAAAGTGCAAGTCTAATAGTTACAAATATTCTAAAAAACAACTTGTAATAACAAACATACGAGTGTTACCAAGGATACACTTGTAGATCAGTAGCATTTTTTTTTATTTTATTAACAACATTTTCTTGTCTATTACAATTACTTGTAACATTCACTTGTAAAATATCTAGCCAAGTCCGAACCTAGGTAGATTGAGTCACAAGTTTATTTTATTTATATAAAACTTAGTTTTTATCACCAACTTTTAGTTTATTAGTAATCTAGTTCTCAATATGAGTTTGTAAAATTATTATTATGAATACTATTGTATAACATACGGCTAAAGTCAGTTGACAGCCCGCCAAAATCTCAATGCTTTCAACCATCTTTTTTTAACAAAAAAAACCCTTTTATTAAGTAACAAAAAAAATCCCTACTCTGACAACACTGTAAGTCAGGTTATGTATTGAATTTTATTATTTGTTTTAGGAGATACGCATAATTATTCAGTTAATAATACAAAACTATGCCTCAAAATTGGCAATGCACGCCATTAGTTGCGCTATTTTAAAACTCAGATAGCGTTTATCTTTACCGTTTTAGCGCATTTCCTTTGAAAAATACAGAGAATGAGTTGGGATTTTTTATATACATTTTAAAGGCGTTTCTATATCTGTAGATAAAGGTGAAAACAAAATCAAACATATTTGCCCAATGTGATTGGGAAAATGTCATGTTTATCTTTAATTCTGTCTTTGAAATTGCAACAAGAAAGCAAATATTTAATCTACATACTCGAGTTGACGAGGGAATTATGGATCATACTTTTACAGTAAAGGTTATATCTATCTATCTATCTATCTATCTATATATATATATATATATATATATAAAATATATATAATATAATATATATATTATATAATACATATATATATATATATATATATATATATATATATATATATATATATATATATATATAATATATAATATATATATATATATATAATATATATATATATATATATATATATAATATATATATATATAATATATATAATAATTAATTAAAAAAACAGATGGATAAAACAGGTAAAAATCCGTATATTTGCAACGTTTCGTTGTATAACAACTTCGTCAGGCAAGAGAAGAAAGAAGACTAAGCGGTAATATATATATATATATAATATATATATATATATATATATATAATATATATATATATATATCTGCGTGTGTGTGTTTGCTTGTATGTATATATTTGTATGTAAGAGATTTTCGTGTCCAAGACACGAAAATCGTTGAAAACGAATATCGAGTTTCGTGTATGGGACACGATAACTTTCAAACGCTTTCCCGGATTATAATTAAACAGTACAAACATCAACCTTGCAAATGTCCCGAACCCTATTGTTGATGAAGTATGTGTGACGTCATTAACCAACAATATTGACCCCCTAAACATTTCAAAAGATCACAACTTTTTTTTATATAGTATTTAGATTGGGTTGGAATTTTATTATGAATGTACTGCTATGTATGGTTCACAAACATACGACGTTTATTTGTCTTCCGCTCTTTTGTGGGAAGTAGTCTTATTGTTAGATATTTCACTCATAGTTATTAAGTATTATGAATGTATTTATTATTATACATTTTATTGTATATTGTATATTAATTAAATAAAGGATATTTATTTTAAAAAAAATTGCCATCAGATGGGTTCTGTAGACGTTTAAAGATGACGAAGACCGCGCAAAGCACTTCATCTATTTAGAAGTTTGACTAGAAAGAATAAAAAAGTGAATTTCAAATTAAATGAAGGCAAAAAGCGGGAAATTAAGCCACGCAAACTCAGTTAAAAAGTAGGTCCGCCGCAGCGCTAGCGTCGACAGGAATCCAAATTTTTCCACCATTGAGTCGACAGTCTTACTGTTTAAGTACCGCGCCCCTTCCCCCTCCACTTCATGCCAACCTCGGTTCAAAAAATACCTTTTTTGTAAATAGAATCATAAAAAGGCAACACTGGTTGTAAACATTTGCAACCTCGCATCGTTTTTATTTCCCTCATTGTGCATTTTGATTTTAATTGAGTTTGTTTCGTTTCATTTCAATCTGTGTATTGTGTCATATTATTTCTATAATATGAAACAATACGCATTCATATTATAGAAAAAAGTAGTTGATTTTGGAAAGAAGTAAAATATAATTACATATTTAAATACATCTTTAAATGATATATACATATCATATATTTATAAAATGCATTTATAAATATCCAACATTAAAACGTCATTTATTTAAACTAAGTATGCCGTAAATATTGCAGTAAGCATAAGTAAAATCTATCTATAAAATATAAGTAATTATAGCTGACAATTTAAATGAACTTTATCGTAGAACTATTATGATCCATTGCATTACGTAATTAACAACTTTAACAACTTAATTCATACTTCCCAACAAAGTTAAAACAACACTTAGTAGACAAATTTAAAAGTTACAACAATATTCCTACTTAAAAAAAAATAAAAAAAAATACGGATATCAAAATAAAAACAAATAATAAAATTCAAAACATAACCTGATTTACAGTGTTGTCAAGAAGGGATTTTTTTTAAAAAGATGGTTGAAAGCATTAAGATTTTGGCGGGCTGTCAACTGACTTTAGCCGTGTGTTATACAATATTTAGAATAGAGTTCATTGTATGAAATGGTTGCTGTTATTTACAGCCTGGAGGGGGTTTTGAAGAGTTTTAGTTCTTAATTTTTTAACTCTCGAGAGCCTACTTGACCCTTCCACTGTTTTTAACATGAATAAACAAATTAAGAAACCAAACAAAATGTGTATTTTAAATCAGAATATATTTATTAATATGTCAAAATAAGACAGTAAAAAGTCTGTCCGTCAGAAATTATAGGTTTCCAGTCCTATTAAAACAAAACCATTGTCGGAAAGGAACCCGAAATGACTGAATGACAGAAAAGAAGACAGCCTAAATTGACTGACAAGTAATAAAACAGCAGACAAATAATTATCGAAACAAATGTTTTAATACAGCTGATGCATTAACCAATAGTGTAACAACAATACGTTACATATTTTGCAGTTCATAACATTGGAGTGATGAATGTCACATTTACAATACTCTAGAATTACGGAAACAAAAACTTAAGGGTCTCTGCTTTATTTGTCTAAAACTAAATTGCTCTCCTAAACGATGTTTACTAGATAAGCCATGTTATCATTGTAAACAAAGAAAAAATCATCATCGAAGTCTCTGTGTTAAACTACTAATACTAATTAAACACAAGAGTTTTCTTTTGATCTTTAAAATGAACACTGATTAATTAATTAAATTTTTGAATAATGAAATTTTAGTCTGTCAATTCTGTCTGCTGTTTTATTACTTGTCTATCAATTTAGGCTGTCATCTTATCTGTCATTCAGTCATTTCGGTTCCTCCCCGACAACCAATGTTGTTTTAGAGGCCTTCGGCCTTTTTTGTGATTTTTTAAACATTTTTGCTTTGTCATTACTGTAGGAGTAATGTCGTCTTATAATAGACAATTGGGATCAGGACATTAATAAGAATAAGGTTGATTTTTGTGCCTAGTTTCAGTTCAATCTGATAAAGCGTACGATAGATATCGTGTACCATGGACACGTCTAGGAAAAATATCTCGTAAGTTTTTGATCGGTGAGTCCCTCCTTCCATAAATCCACACCCCCCCCCCCCCCTTTCATGACCTTAACCTCATAGGCACATTTTTGCCTTTGAAAATTCGCTAAAAAACAATACTAATAATAAAACAAATATTCTGTAATTAATAAAAGAAAGGAAGGCACTCCACAAAACAAAACTTTATTAGCAAAGCGCTTTCAACCTAACTAGAGGCCATCATCAGTGCAGAACCTAACAAGCAAGTTACAATAAAATAAATAAAGCGAAAAAATAAAAATACAATAAATAAAACTAAATAAATAAATATAAACATAATAAAGCATAATGAATAAAATACATTGGAGATAAAATATTACGTAAACATAAAATAAAAAAATAAATAAATAATAACGAAATCAAATAACGGTAATTCTCAACGGTAATTTTTTTTTTCATTTATAATTTTATTTGATTCATTATTTGATTTCGTTATTATTTATTTTTTATTTATGTTTACGTACATATTTTATTTCCAATGTATTTTATTCATTATGCTTTATTTATGTTTATATTTATTTATTTTTATTTATTGTATTATTATTTTTTCGCTTTATTTATTCTATTGTAACTTGTTTGTTAGGTTTTGCACTGATGATGGCCTCTAGTTAAGTTGAAAACGCTTTGCCAATAAAGTTTTGTTTTGTGGAGAGACTTCTTTTCTTTTATTATTTATGATGGACTCTATTCACGCTCATTCTACTAGTATAAATATTCTGTAGTTTTCGATGCATTTTAAGGCTATTAGTTGAATAAAGCCTGTTCAGTGTCCAGAGTTAATACGACCAAATCTCCAACCGGAATAAATTTTATAACATATAGATAAACTTAATGAGTTTTTCTAGAAACTCAAAAGTTGTTGTGAATCCCTATTTTTGAAACTCGTAACACGAGTAAGTAAAGTGATGTAGAAATTCATACAGTAGGGGTCGGGGCGGGACACAGTGGTCTAACTCCTGGTTTTAGGTGGTTCCGAAAAAAACAGGATTAGTTGCATCAACTACCGCACCGAGTGCTAGTTTCACCTTGTACCTTATCACTATTGTTATCAGTTTTAAATCGATACTTCTATTTATGGTTATAAAAATGTAAACAAGACGATTTTATCTTATTCATTGACTTTTTATTTTTTAGTACTTATAAGATATTTTTTAGAAAATAGGATAACGTGTGTTACGAAAGGTGTGTTATAATGAGACAACGAAGACGTAAATTAAATTTATAATTTCCCGGTTTGATGTTTTTTTACAAATATTTTTGATGTTTGTCTACAAATCATGGTTATCACGATATCAGGTCTACTTAAAATTAACACAGCGTTTATATTTTATAAAAGCGTTTATGAAATTATACCTTTAAAATAATTAATACAATTTAACATTGTTAAAGACCCTTTTAAATAATTTTAATCTTGGAATTGAAGAAATAATTATTTATATATGGGATACAAGGTGAACCGACCTGCCACTAGCGGAGAAAGGGTGAACTTAGGGCAGGTCCATCTAAAGCAGCTAATTTCGGGGGAGTTAGACCACTGTGTCCCGCGCCCTACTGTATGAATTTCTACATCACTTTACGAGTAAGTTATATTGCTCACTACTGAGCTACCATGACTTAATGTCTACCAAGAATTAGTGCCTCCTTTATTTTATCTATTCAAATACACCTAAAGATTTCTTCACTTTCAAACTCTTTTAGAATAAATTTGAATAATTACCTGTATTTACATAGGATCGTGATAAATCAGCAAGTTGAACCTCAGGCATTAAAACCAAGTTCTGTTTTTGTTTTGAATAGTTTTAATGAGATAACCAGGTTTAGTTTTGCGGATAAAATAATATTTCGGTTTTTGTCAAAAGTTTTGTCTCGACTAATGAATGAGGTTGTTGCAAAGTTGAGTGGAACTTTATTGATTTTATATTAAGTAAGTCCTAAGTCGTTAACTTACTCAAGCAATATATCTGCTCGTTAACATTTTATAAGACAAGTTGTAGAAATAAGTTTTGTGGGTTTAGCGTACCTATTACGAAATATGTAAGGTATACTGTCTCATAAATTGTTTTCACTATATTATTATTTTAACTTACCGTAAGTATTTGGTGAAAGTATTATGTGTTCACACTAAAAATTCCGAACTGGGATTTAAACAAAATTTTCCGTTTGAGGCGTTTTATCTGCCTCCGTGACCGTAATCGTATAGGCACTCGATTACGGCACCGGAGGTCCGGGGTTCGCAGCCCGGGCTATGCTCTAAGATTATATGAATAGTATTTGTACTTAAAATATTTCGCCAACTTTAATTAATTCTTAGAGGATAGTAGATGCATACCACCTGAGGGGTGTTCCCGCAGGGTGAATACTCTGATGAGCCGAATAGCCCTAAAACGAGCATTTTATTATTTTTTATTTTTATAATGTGATTACTAAAAATTCAGAGCTAGGAATTAAACAAAATTTTCCGGTAGATGTGGTGGTAGTGGAATGCCTGTCAGTCCTCACACCCCAGCGGCATCAGCTTTTCCATTTTTTTGACCTTCCGAAAAAAAAAATACTCCTGGATGATTTCCACCCAGTTGTCTGTCTGTATGTGTGGGTGGTATTCCTATATTAGAACTACCAGTTTCATATAGTGTATACATCCGTTTCAATCACGACAATCACCCATCAAGGCTCTGAACACGCTCGATGCTGCTTAACTTTTATGATCTAACGAAAATCATGGATGTACTTGTCCTAATAAAACGAAACTTGCTGTACGTATTTATTGCGTCAAGGTATACTCTTGCACCGTAATAAAACTAAATTAGATTATTTCCCGCTCGTGTACAATGAAAACGTATTTATTTATTGTACGTATACAATAAAAACGTATTTATTTTTTGTACGTTTACAATAAAAACGTATTTTATTTATTACGTATACAATAAAAACGTATTTTTGTACGTATACAATAAAAACGTATTTATTTATTGTACGTATACAATAAAAACGTATTTATTTATTGTACGTATACAATAAAAACGTATTTATTTATTGTACGTATACAATAAAAACGTATTTATTTATTGTACGTATACAATAAAAACGTATTTATTTATTGTACGTATACAATAAAAACGTATTTATTATTGTACGTATACATAAAAAGGTATGCAAGTCACTTGATAAAAATTAAAACTGATGCTGACAATACTTATATATGAAACTTATATGAAACGGCGACCTGGCCCCGTTTACGGGGCCTGGTCGCTTCATATGAAAATTTGATTTACAACTCAAGTCGTGGGTAAAGTTAATTTTACTGTTATCTGTTCACTAAATTTATTTTCCTGTTAACAATCTGTTTACTTAAGTTGTTTTTACTACTACGTGTTTACTAAATTTATTTTGATGTTTTTTCAATGTAAAGGTGTGTTTTTTTCTGTTTACAATCTGTTCACCAAATTTGTTTTATTGCAATCAGTTAACTAATTTTCTTTTAGTAAACAGTGTTTTATCAAAACTGTCTAACATATTATCTTACTAAAGGTCTAATGAGATGACTGGCCAGTCTGCGTTCAAGTTTAACAGGGTGTACATAATCCCAGCAGAAACCCTTTACATAAATGTACAATGAAAGAACTCGAAAGGATAAAGTAATGATACCTAAATTTGAATACTTCCTCTAAGAAAACCAATAAAACTACCGTTTCAAAGTAAAAGAAAATTAAAAAATTAATAATTAAGATTTCACTGAATAATTCAGAGGAAAACCCCCCGGTATCTTCACTCCAAACTTGGGAGCTTTTAACAAGAATTCGATCCAAAGGAAATTAGCGGTAGGGATTGTCGTTTGCGGCAACGGAGTTTCCGTCTATTAAGTAGTCTCCATTCAACTTCGAATTCTGTTTTAGTTTCGTTTTAACTTCTCCCGTTTCGTTTCATTTTATCTAACTTTTTATTATTTTATTTTGAAATAAAATATTTATAATTTTTTCGTCATTTGAACCGTATATAGGAAATATTTGGTCATATTTGGTATATAGGAAAAGTATTGTGTTTGAAAAAATCCGAAACCGAGATGTCACCGGAATTATAAGTATTAGGTGTTTAAAAAGACCTCCAGAGTGGTTTTCGCAATGTTGTCTGCCTGTATGTGTGTGTGTGCGTGTGTCGTAGAGTGTGTGTATATCTGTTATCATCGTAGCTACTAAAGTGTTCATGCTAGATAGTTAAAACTTTGAACAAAAATCAGTCTACTGCTGTATACTTTTGTATACTTATTACATACTAGTTAACACTATATAATTCAAAATTTGTCTTCATTGATGGTTCGACATAATGTCATGTCCCACTCTGTTTCGTTATATCTAACTCATCAGGACACCGACTGAGCCTGAACTTGTGGCAACTATTCATGTCTTGCATCTTACAATATATTATATAATATAATATATATATATATATATATATATATATATATATATAATCGTATTTATCTTTTACAAATTTATCATCTTACCTGGAAAAATTAAAGTAAAAATCAACAAAACCATACAATTAATTTGATTGAGCTGAAATTAAAAATACGTTTACATACATAAAAATATGTATGTTAATAGCATTCACAAAAATAAAATGTATTCTTACTATTAACTCCGAGTTTATCGTTTGACAATATAAAACTTTATTTGAGCAAACCACGTTTATCGACAAATAAATATTAAAATTCTCTATAGTATGACACACGGTTAAAATATGTTGACAGCGGGAGAAAATAATGGGAGGGAGCCAATGAGGTTACTCCTAGATATTAAACCACGCCGGCAATTTCATATCGGATAACCTCATTGGTTCCTTAACACTTTTTTCCCACGCTGTCAACTGATTTAAACCGTGTGCTATACTATAATATTGTGAAAAATTTTACTTACATATTTTATTAATATGTCAGACTAATATAGACAAAAGCTATTGGCTGCAAAGCGGCCACCACGACCTATTATTGATGATTTATATCAACTATGGATGTTTGCATTATCAGCTAAAAGTGAAGATTAAGTTTTTAAGTTGGTACTCTACATTTAGGCAATATTTTTTTTCTTTTTTTAATCCTTGTCCTGACTATAGTTTAAAATTAGAAGATGGTTCTGCATTTATCCGGAAGTTTTTTGAAAATAACGAAATTCATCAGATTCGGACTGAGAATACAATATTTATTCTATTTGTCACCAGTTGTGATTGTTATTATTTATATTACTTGCTATTTCTTCCACCGGAGTTTTGCACAAAGTCGAACTATATTGGTTATATAGAGATTTTCAAATTAGAAAAGATAACTGGTCGGAAATATCAATGGATCAAGGTTAGTAGAGCAACCATCAACATCTTATTCGCGATTCAAAGAGATAGTTGTAAGGTTGGCAATACCAATGGCGGGAAAACGAAAGGGTGATCAAAAATTGTTTAATCATAGGATTAGCATGGGAGACGATAAAAATTCTTCTTTTATTTATTTATTGTTTGTTAATTTGTGATAAATGTGATGAAAATTATTAGAACGACCATCGGTGCTAAAAAAAATTGCAAATATTTCATAGATAAATATTTCGATAATTCCAGGATTTTAAATATAGAATCAGGCTCTTATCACTACAGACTTTGATTCGTCCAATTTAACCCAGAAATAATAAAACCTAAACGGATAATTTAAACAACCATTTACAAAAAGTGAATTTATTGAGTTATTAATTATTTTAGTGCGTAAAATAAAATCGGCTTATTATCAGTTAATTTAAATACCTGTTACAACTAATTTAAACAATTTAATGCAATTAAATGGTAATTTTGTGTGTTTGTGCAAACTAAAATTATTTAAAAGTAACATCAATTAACAATAAATAAATAAAACACTATATTATGATCTTCATCTTCTTATCACTCAATTTAAATACTCGTGACAACCCATTAAAACGCTATTTTTCAATGAAATTGTGATTCTACTGAGTTTATAAACCCTAAAATTAGTTAAAATAAAGCACTTTGATAAAAAATTTAAAGAAATAATCGACACAAATAAGAAAAACCAAAAAACTCCCATAAGGACTTTAATAACGATCACCCTTTCGTTATCAATTTCTTATCAGCGACGGTGGCGCTGCTACGGACTTTGAATCGCGAATAATATAGCCTGCCAAACTTGTGGTTGAGAAGGGGGGGGGGGGGTGTAGGCAAAACCAATCTTAGGAGGGGGGGATGTTGAGGAACTTTCGCTGAAATGTACTTAGAAGTCCTTAAAAACACCTGAAAAACATAATTCAGGTGATATCTTGGTTTCGGATTTGTTTGCAAACAACACTTTTCCTATATACCTACGTATGAATTAGGAAAAGCAAAAAGAAAAAATATAATTACTCATAATTACGTAAAATTAACAAAAATCATTCTTTCTCTTTGATAAAGAACTTATATAAATTTTAAATAAATTACTTCAAATAATAATTAATGTCAAAGAGGTATTTTAATAATTCAGCCCTATCGCCCTTTCGGAAAAGCTTATTAATTTTTAATTACTTCTTTAATAGCGATTTCATTTTTGTAAAAAAAAAAATATTTAATAATTTCAAATTCAGGACAAAATGTTTAAATTTGAAAATTATTAATTGAAATCGATTAATTGTAAAAGAAACATCAAATGGAATTAATATTCGATAAGCGTTATGTACTCGAAAGTGATTTATTTTATCAATCCATACATGCTTAATGAAAAAATATTAATTAAAGTTTTTCTTCACTTTTAATTAGTATCGCAAAGAAGCTGTTTTAGTTGATTTTCTTAAATGGTTAAATATGCGTTATTTACACCATTACGAAGGGCTCACAGACAGCTCAGTATGTTAGAGCGTCAGATCTTCATGTGGTCATACGGAGATAGTTAAAAACAGGCCAGGTTCAAATATCAGCCAGTTCACTTAAATTTCACGTTATGTAGCGGACATTCTGATGTCACCTTCTCCTCTAAATGAGAGTACGGCTGATTCTGAAGAAGTTCAATGAATATAAGTATAAGTTCTCTTTTATACAAAGGGAAACAAAGGATCCATTTTATTCCTGATCCTGTGCGGTGGACACGTTAGACATTGGACAATAGGAGGAGAAAAAAACCAAAGGCGTTTCAAATTTGTTTTAATTTTAATAATAGGTTAATCAATTTATACTCAGATTGGATGAAAATGTTTAAATCTTTTTCGGTTGAATACGATTTTTTAAGGTAGTTGACGGCTTCAGTAAAAAAGTATTTTGCATAATTAAATACCTTCCTTTGACATCTGATAATTTTTATTTTATTTTTTTTAGATCCAGGGAGACTTGTTGTTCATCGTTTAAGTTCTCCGGAAACGTCAAGCAAGTTAAGTCAGTCAGGAAGACTAAGTTCACCTGCTTTGCACAAGTTAGCAAGGTTACTCAATCAGAGTCCTGATGATTCAACGCCTCGCAGACTCTCCTGGGAAAGGTAAGATGTTTAAAAAACAGCGGCTTTCAGCCTCTGGCCGCATTGCGGTTTCCTACTTGGTGCCACTGGCCGTATCACAGTCTCCTACTTGGCGCCACTGGCCGTATCACGGTCTCCTACTTTGCGTCTCTGGCCGCATCGCGGTCTCCTACTTGGCGCCACTGGCCGTATCACGGTCTCCTACTTGGCGCCTCTGGCCGTAGCACGGTCTCCTACTTTGCGTCTCTGGCCGCATCGCGGTCTCCTACTTGGCGCCACTGGCCGTATCACGGTCTCCTACTTGGCGCCTCTGGCCGTAGCACGGTCTCCTACTTGGCGCCACTGGCCGTACACGGTCTCCTACTTTGCGTCTCTGGCCACATCGCGGTCTCCTATTTGGCGCTACTGGCCGCATCGCGTAGTACAAAATGAGTCACATTTTTTCAGGTCCGGCTCTTGGACTATTTGCCTTATAAAGTAAAATAGTTCATCCCTAAAGGTTTGGTCTTTAATAACACTATGTTACATTAGGATAATATAATATTTAACAAATCTATATGGTGTTTAATAAGTGTCTTAGAGTACTCGCTTAAGATCCTTAACTCTAATTGGATCTGTGTTATACAACTGTGTAATCTGTATTATTTGATATTACCGAGGTTTGTAAAACATGTTTCGTCACACAATTATGTGTGTCAACTGTATAATCAATATAGTCGTGTCAGCTTGCTGATCAAATAATATTGATGGAACACAAAATGCAACACAGCCAAGTATGGTTGGTTTAGTATATTAAGTGAACACTAAGGGGATATGATGCAGGGAACCCAGCAGTCTTATTTAGAAACGCAGCCGCGTTCCGTCCCGCCGAGTCAGAAAAAAAGGCTAAAATACCTTAGAATAATACTATATATAGAAGGAGCACAGGACCGTAAACACAATGTAATTCCACTGATAACACGAAAGCTGGTTGACTGGTGCACTTAAGTAATGCTGCCAACAAAACATTATTTTAAATATTTGTCATAAATATCTATTAATGAAGAAAGATCATAAAGAATAAATATTATAACTTAAAACACCTGCTGAGTATTTAACAAACCCGGTCTTAGATGGCAAACGGGTGGCGGAATACAAGAATCTACATTTAGTTGACGAGGACTACTTTTAATATAATTTTAATAAATACGTTAAACTACAATTTAAAATCCTTTAAATATTATAATGCACCGACATTTATATTAGTATTTTATGAATAATCAATCATTAATTAATAATAGAACATAATAATTCAGCAACCGGAAGTATTGCCAACTTTTTTTAGAAAATTGTATATTGTTAGGGTGGCAGCATTTCTTAAGTGCACCAGTGAACCGCCTTTCGTGTTATCAGTAGTGCTCCTTCTATGTATAGTATTATCCTATGAAAAATACCCAGCTAAGTCAATAAAATAAGTAAAAAAAAAACCCATATAAGCTGCCAGTATATATGTAGTTTGTACTGACGCAACAAACTGTACTGTCGAGCGAAGCGAAACAGTAAAAGGGGCCGAGGTAAAAAACATTTCCAGTCGTATACCATATGTTATTTATTTTCGAGTGTAGTAATAGTAAACAACTGTTTAGAAGAAAGCAATAAATTGTCTTATACGTAATGTATACACATTTGCCGGTACTTTTCTATTGATCGCCTTGTTGGCCCACAATTTCAATTTTGGGGGCGTATTTTCGATGTCTAAATCACTATCCTTGATTATTAAATACTTGATAATAAATAATTAATAACTCTCATTACAAAAATAAGAAAACTATTACTACGTACACACAGCGTATTTAACAGGCGATCGTATTGCATACGTATACAATATACGGTCAACTAACGTGACGGTTCTTACAGCGTCTTTGTTTAGTCGATGGAGGGAAATTACGTGATAACTGATTCCGCCAAAACATGGCGTCTTTTATAGTGAAGGTTCACTTTTGGTTATAAGGAAGTTTAAAACAAAAAGTATATTTAATTAATTGGTGATTTCTTTGCATAATAATGAAGTTACACTAAAAAAAAATAATATTCCAAAAGTTATTTGATCAAAAACAGTAATATAGAAGTGAAATAAAAGTTCGACGAGAAGGTTATCCGTTAAATACGATCGTCTCTGGTACATACAGCGTATCGGGGGATCCATTTAGATTCCATCTCCCTAGTTCTAGCGTATGCGATCGGATACCCTCCGCATGATTCATACAGCTAATATTACAGTATTGAGAGATCGTAATCTATACGATCCGCGGATCTAGAAGTGTGTGTGAACGTGCTATATGTTAACAAAACCGTTCCATTATTTATTTGATAAACAAAACAAGAGACCTTCAGCTTCTTGGCCGCTCCACAACATGGTCGTTTACTTGTATCATTCGTCATATTAATAGTTTATTAGTGCCACGATATAAGCGAAGTTTCGAATTTATTAGTAAAGAAAGTTATTTGTATGAATTACGTCATGTTGATGAATTATTGTGATGTTGATGAATTATGTTGACGAATTGATGAGTTAAATGAGATTGAATTGATGAGTTGGTAATTGAATAGTTGAATTGATGAGTTGATAATTGAATTGATGAATTATGTTGATGTTGATTAATTATGTCACGTTGAATTATGTCATGTTAATCAACCGGAACCATTGCTGATAATAAAATAAACTTCATTTTTTTGTGAACTATACATAGTATATTGTGATGATCCGCCATATTTAGATATTGATATTTGTTGTTAATTCCCCCCCCCTTATTATGTATAGCCTTTGTGTTGCTAGACGTAACCTCTCTCTCTCGCTAACGAGCCTGGAGGTAGGTTGGGTCGACCAATTACTACAATTTTAATTGTAAGTACTTATTTAATTTGAATTATATATGTTTTATATCTTTGTCTTTATTATATATATATATATATATATATATATATATATATATATATATATATATATATATATATATATTATATATATCACATTATAAAAGTACAAAAGAGAGCAGCGATCGAATTATTATTTATACCAAACCATAGCAACCATGACAGGGATCATCACAATATAATTAGAATGAGCGTGAATGGACTCCATTCCAAACAATGTAAACCACCAAGTCCCTCCACAAAAGAAGTTGTTTTATGGAGAGACTTCATACTTTTCATTACTTATACACAGTATAGACTGCATATGTGTGAAAAATTGCAGCTCGATCTTAAACCTTTTTGAAAATTTGTGAATTGTTGTAATGTTTTCTGACTTATTGTCGGCTAATGACATCACACATATTATGTACACAACGAATTCTGTTCAATTTATGTACAACGCAAAATTTACGTTAAACGAGAGCTAAACAAAATATTAATTAATTTTATTTCTTCAACCTCTCACTCAACTTTCTGATTGTTTTGTTTAGTCGTACAGAAGAGTCTGGGAGGCTGATTAGATCATCATCGATTGATTCCTTGGTAGAATCTAGTAGGAGATGCAATCCTCTCACCAGAAGATTACCATCACCCTTACTATCACGTCCTCCATCCCAAACACCTCTATCACCATCAGCTGCCAGAAGAATGAAAGGACAGAGAGCAGTGAATGGTGAGTCTTATCAATTCTTAACCCTTATTCGATAGCCTTTTTTCAATTATTAAGACCAAAATGATCTAATCCACGTTTCTTTCCTAGTTTGTTGAGATAAATCTCAAATTCTAAGATGGTTTTAAATAGCCTTTAAATTTTCAGATAGTAACGATGTATGCCTTATTAGGATTATTATAATTTATAATTATAATTATTAGTATTTTATATACCTTCTGAACAATTCTTTTGTAACCAGGAGCTAGGAAATTTAACAGCGTGATAATAGAGTGAGTATTTTCTTAAAAATTCTACAATTTTTTATAACAGATTTTTTCACTAGTTTTCTAGCATGCCCATATTATTTTGTAAGCACCCTAGATTACCTATTATAGTATAAAACTCGTTTAAAATCAGTTAACAGCGTGGTGAAATAGTGTTGAGGCACCAATGAACATTTCCTCGCCGTATCAGCTTCGCTACTCTCGTCCCTACTACTTATAACTCGATTCGCTCGTCCTTATAATCCGGAAATCACAAATTTTACACAGCAGTACGTCTTCAGCCTCACTTCACTCGTTCTTAGCACACATGTTAGTCTGTTATTCATTTACAGCCATGCCGAATTTTAAATGGATTGAAATATTTTTTTATATACTACATTCAAAATTTTATTTGGACAAGCGAAGCGAGTCCGAATTAGTGAGGAAGAGGATGACGAATCTGATAAATTGAGAAAAAGTAATAAGTAACCTATATACCAGATTTTTTCTCAATAATTTGAGTTATATTTAAATTAGGGAGAAATTAAAATTGATAATAATTAAGAATTAAATATTAATTAATTGATAATTAGGAAGTACAAATTAATGATAATTTAAAAACATACACAGGTCTCATCTAGATTCATGATATATTTTTTTTTGCTAAATTTTGGCGTACCTTGCAACAGGAGTGAGTATATAACATTTCTTTTCTGAGTTGCCTTATTGCGGTAGTAGTTAATTCATTAAATATTTTCAGTCCTAATTATACAAAATAGCAGATTTTTTTAAAATTAATAAATAACAAATCATCCGAGCGAAGCGAGCTTAAGAAAATTTTGCTCTTTTTAATTTAATTTTAAAAAAAAATAACCGGCGCAGTCTAAGCTACTTTCTTTTGCTTTAATTTTTCCTCAATTTTTTGGATCTTCGGGGGGGGGGGGCGATCGCCCATTTTTCCAGCCCTTGTATCCGCGCCTGAGTGCACAGTGCCAATTTTAGAGGCATAGTTTTCTATAACCAACTGATTTCGAGGTACCTCGTTCCTGATTTTCTATTTTTTATTCCATTTCTTATGTGTGGATGTTCCATTACGGCTGAAGTTGTAACTTAACTTTATACGATTACAAAATTTGATATGGTTATTATTATTTTAAAATAATACTATATATAGAAGGAGCACTACCGATAACACGAAAGCCGGTTCACTGGTGGTCTTAAGTAATGCTGCCAACCTGACAAAATAAAATGTTTTTCAAACGAAGTTGGCTATATTTCCGGTTGCTGAATTATTGCGATCTATTATTAATTAATTGTTTTTTGCATGTAAAATTGTATTTTAGATTTTAGTTTTTATTTGTATTGTATTGTATTTGTATTTGTATTTTTAACTTAAGCATTTATCTTATTTATTCTATTTTAAAGTAATCTAAAAAAAACTGTATATCATTAGTGGTATGTGGAAATAAGACAAAAAAATAAAATACTACTCTATTTTGAAAACAATAATATAAAATAAATAAGTTTCTACAGAGTTTAAATGCAAATAAATATATAATTTACAAAATGTAAGAAGTAAATAGTGAATGAAATAATAAATATTATTTATCTATAAATAGTAAAATAAAAATAGACAAATAAAAAAGAAAAACATAGAAATGAAATAAGTGATAGCAGGATACCAATCTATTCCTTGACTTCAAGGCTCCACGCCGAATTGCTTAATAAGTGATTAAAAATAAAAAGAATTGAAGAATTGTAATCTCAATAAATGTGAATAAATAATGGTTTAATATGAGTATAAGGGTATGTTTCTATATGTGTGTAATGCATATATTTGTATATTTGTGTGTGTATGAGCATATGTAATGGGTGTATGTATATATGTATGTATGTATATGTGTATATGTATGTACATATAGATATGTACATACATATATGTGTATGTATGAGTGTATGTATGTATATGTGTGTATATTTATGAGTATGTAAGTATATATATGTGTATATATATGTATATTAATAAAACTAAATATTAGCTCAAGACCAATCCTTGCCTATATCGTACAACAAGATCCCGCTTAGTAGAGTCGAATGGATCAGTAGACAGAGAGCCATGTCATCCTGGCAACTTGAATTGGAAAGATCTACTACTGGACGTCTCACAAGAGAGTATTTCCCAAACATTCTTGAAAGACTTAAGCAAGGACCATGGAATGAGAGCTATAAGTTGACGATGGCTATAACAGGACATGGTAAAATGCGTAGCTACATGAAGAGGTTTAATCTTATACCAACAGGAGAATGTAGCTGCGACAATACAAGCCAACAGACGTCTGACCATATACTGTTCACTTGTCCTTTTCTTGATAACATAAGGTGCTCGCTCATGATACTATGGACTAGTCAAGGATTCTCTTAGCCTCCTTCAAATAATAAAAACTTAATATTTTTAACTACGCTGTGGAATGTTTTTAATAAAAACCATCAACTCCGTCTTTTCCACAAGATATTTACTTTATTAAGGCAGAACCGGCTTTCAGCTTACGCCATCATCAGTGCCGGAAAGATATCGAGCCGTCAACTGTCCAGGACCTCTGTTAAGAGTTTGGAGACGACTCCAAACTCTTAACAGAGGTCCTGGACAGTTGACGGCTCGATATCTTTCCGGCACTGATGATGGCGTAAGCTGAAAGCCGGTTCTGCCTTAATAAAGTAAATATCTTGTGGAAAAGACGGAGTTGATGGTTTTTTTAATAAAAACTTACTTTTAGACAAAGACTTTCGGCACGAATTTATTAAATTTATTAAAGAAATTGATTTTGAAAAATTAACAAATTGTTAAACAATACACAGTCGTACCCCGCAGCTATATTTCGACTGTAAGAAGTATCTCAAGATTAGCAATACATAAAAATACTAGTACGAGTATAAAGTTATTAAAGTACAAAACCAAAAATATTATTTAACATTTCAAGATATTTAAATCGAAAAAAGAAGATTCATCATGCATGTTATGTCGTCACAACGGTACATGCAGAAAAGAATATATCTTCTTTACTGAAGAGACAAAAGAAAAAAAAAACTAAATACTTAACATATTATTTAAATATTGTAATATCCTAATATTGTTTAAAAAAACTGTAATGTATATTAAGCAAATAAATGGATATTATTATTATTATTATTATTATTATTATTAATTAATGATTGATTATTAAAAAAAAATATATATAACGATGCATTACAATATTTTAAGCTTTTTAAATTATATTTTAACGTTTTTAATTAAAATTATGTTAAAAGTAGCCCTCTTCAACTAACTATTAGATACCCTTTTGGTATCTAATCGCGATTTTATTTAGTACTTTCCAAGGTTTTTAAGTTATTTTATTTGTTACTTAATTTTTTTTTTTCATTAGTGGATATTTATAACACATTTATAAAATATTTTTTTGTTGTTAGGGTGGGATCCCTACGAAAGACCACTAGTCAAACGGCTTTCGTGTTAACAGTAGAATTACGTTGCTTCTTCTATACTAGTATTATTCTAAGGTTATTATCAGGCTTGGGAACGGTTATTTTACGTTGTATGGGTTGAGGATGGGACATTTTTTATTTCGTTGCAAATATGAACGAAATTAAACTTGGATTCATTTTGTATCAACCACCTTTACGTCTAAGGATGTAAGACTACTCTGGATTTTTATAACATTAACTCCCCATAAAAACTTTTAGCTTAAGAGCTTTACTTTAAATGTAGCTCCTCGGCTCCCTTCTATAGGAGCTACTTTATACAAATCTCATCTCTCAGCTCCACCGCTAACTCACGGGAATTAAGAATTGAAAAACACATTTTTACTTGTTTTAAGTTAGTCTTAACCGATATTGAAGGTAAGGTTTTAGGGATTAGTATCCCTTAGGAATTTAAGGCGCTCTTTATTTTGTATTAAAAAGAACAAAATTATCAAGTGAATTAAATTTCTGAGGAAATTGTTCATCTAGCTCTTACAGCAAATTTCATTAAAATAATTTCCCATGTGTTTTAACATTTGTCTTCTTTTGTTTCAAGACATTGAGAAGTATTGTGGTTTTGAACGAATACCCAAAGGAAAAATAAGCATATGTATATGTATATATATATATATATATATATATATATATAATATATATATATAATATATATATATATATATACATATGGTACATAAATCAACGTTTTTAGTGTTCTTCTGAAGACTTCAGTTTATAAAATGTATACGACGTCTTTAGCCCACAATAATTACTCAGCAAAAATTTCCAAAAGTTGTTCGGGTTTAAATTAAATAAGCATATATTATTTATTTATTTATGAGCATTACTTCTGATTTAATCGCTTAACATATATTACTTATAATTTAAATATATATTACTTAATGCAAACAAATCATGTTTTTGGGAATTCGCTTCGATTGAGTCACTTACAAAAGTACTAATACGACAAATTCCTACTGGAAAACAACCATTTTTCCGCGGAGAGGGGAAGAGGCCGAAGGGGTAAGTTATCTTTCTAACGATTGTGTTGATTTTTTTCCTTGATAGTTGATGTCAATATTTTAAAGTTGCTTGATGTTATACTGTTTTTTAATTTTGTTGGTAGAGTAAAATTTGTATAGCAAAAAAGTGGTTTTTTTTTTGTTTTTGACAAGTAAATAAACTTTACTTAACCACACAAACTTAGATTGAAAAACTATAAAGAAACTATTTAGAGAAAATCCATGTTTATGCCTCGATTTTCTTACGAATATGTTTGAAAAAAGATTTTTCAACATTAACCTACCACTGGGATAAAGTTTTACTAGAGAAATCTCAGTTTTTCACTGCCACCACACCAATAACTAACTCTCCCTCTTACCAAACTTGGTTCAACTACCCCCTCTTTCTCCCTCAAGGGACACGAAACCAAAATCTCTCGAGTTGAAAAAAAAATACGGTAGAAATAAATTACCTCCCCCCTTACTTTGGAGAAATAAATGTTTTTACATTTTTCTTATAGTCATCTTAAACGACGACGCTCCAATTTATTATTTCTTTGCATATTTTTTCTGTTTTATGATTTTTTTTTTTTTTCTTAGTGTGGCACAAGTACTTTCTTTATACATTTAATTAGATTTAAACTAACAGCAAATCGCTATAATTATTTCACCTGTAAAAAACATTTCTTTGTGTTAAAGACCTGAAAAATATTACCCACTTAAAGGGATTTTTAATAATTTGGAAAGGATTTCTTTTCTAAATTATTAGTTAAATACAAATTATGTATATTTGGGACTCCAAATATACATATTTTGATAATCTTTATAATATTATACATATTATAATTAATTAAATTATTAATTATATAATATTATTATATATTATTATATAATATATTATATAATTTAATATAATTATATAATAATGTATAATTAATAATAAAAATACATATAAAAATTGTCAAACCATGATAACCCAATAAGAAACCTACGCTATGTTTGACATTAAATTGTGTTTGATAGAAATTACTTTTTCTTATTTATATTGTAGGTATATTGGAAAATTTTTGTGGAAAAAAATATTGGAAAAAATCCGAAACCGGGATGAAACCGGAATTATCTGTTTCAGGCGTTTTAAGACCTCCTGAGTAGTTTTCTCAAAGTTGTCTGTGTGTGTGTGTTTTTATCATCATAGCGCCAATGTATTTGTGCTAGAGAGTTGAAATTTTGTAAAAAAAAATCAGTCTACTACTGTCGATGTGCTATTTGGAAAATAATTTTTTATAACGTCATTAACCTGCAATAATGACTCAGCAAAAATTTCGAAAAATCATAAAACGGAAAAAAATTATACGACCGGATTGGGATTTGGCACACTTGTGACTATGTATAAGAATAATATATGTGCTAAGTTTCACCTCATTATCAGCATTATTTCCATTTTTATTAAATTACTAGTACTGTTTTGCTTCGAGTGTATATGTTTTTTTTTCACCACCTGTTATTACCTCTTCGATCTTTTACTATCTTTAATCTTTAGTATTGTCATCTTTAATCTTTCTTATTGTCACCTTTATTCTTTTTGTATGTGCCAACCTCCTACTCTCTATTGTCAGCATCTGATTAGTTCTATTTTCATCTATTGTTTTTATCCTACTTCTGACTTATTCTACTATAGCGGTGACATATCTCCTATCATAGGCATAGTATGTGATGATTATCTTTATATACTATCCATATTAGATCTTCTAACTTCGTAACCGTAGACTCTGGCGAGAGGAGCATTTGTGACCACGCTAAAAGAGCCTTTTTAACCCTCCGTTAAGTCCAGGCCTGGACGCATGTCCGATTATATATATATTAATTATATATAATATATATATATATATTATATAATATATATATATAATAAAGAATTTTATGTACGTACGAGTGTCTACCCTTGCATATAGCACACAATACAAAACCATCAGTAAACCAACAAGGTTACAAAACCTATTGTTTGTGAAAAATTTAAGGCGCCTTCAGCCTAAGTTATGACGTCAGATCGCACTGGATGAACCTCTCCCACTATAGTAGAGAAGAATTTGAAATTATCAGTACAAATTTATTATTTTGTTGCTTTCGAATAACTAACGATTTTCCATTCTTGTCCAAAATACTCGACGGTATAGCCCTAAGTCGTAAATGTTTGTATATCCAGTTAAATAAACTCTATTTACCATTTTATTTGCCCAGTGTTTGAATTATTTATCAATTTTCTTCTAGTTTTTCTCGAAGGATATAAATTTTCCTTCTACAGTCTAGTTATCTAGTTATAGCGACTCTGCTGCTCCCTAGACACCACGGCAAAACTAAGAACCATATGTTCACTTGTAGAATATAACCGTTATTTTATTATTTGAATAATTTAATTTTTTATTTTATAACTTTCTTATTTTATTCATTTTATTTATGATAGACTACGATTTGCGTTGAATTTTACTGTGCACTTGATGTTTTTGTATAAAATCTAGAATAATTAGAGTAAATGGTGCTATTATAGAGTGACATATAAACTAAGAAATTTGTTTTTTATGTTGTTCGTTCTGATGAATAAAACAACAGCAAGACTTTTCCTTTAATTTAAACCGTATTTTCTTCTTTGTATTTTTTACTTTCCTGTGTCTGTAAGTTGTGAACCATGTGATGGAACATAAAACGTAAAAAGCGTAGATGTAAAGTTTCACTTTCCTGTCACATCGCATAAGGAAAATGGGTTTGCGATAGAAAAAAATGGTGCCACACTTTTTCAGTAAAATATTAACTATTCTGATTGTAAAAATAGAAATTTTATTTTATTTCAACGAATGTATACTGACAAGTGTATTTAAAATATTTCTGGATCTTCTCTTGAACTATTTAATTAATTATTAATTAATTTAAAGGGGGATGGTTTCGGAGGTATAGTTCGTTTAGGTTTATATGGTTCAGATGAACCATATTCATGTTGAGGCATTGTTAAGGTGCCTGTATGCGTGAGTTCAATGGTGCATACTTCATACCCTGGATCCCTTACTGGCTTCTTAGATACTCCATGCTAGCGCTAGGGGCTGCTTCGCGGCCACATAGTTGTGGTCCCTCAGCAGTTTGTCATTTATCAATTTTGGTGGCCTACTGTCACGATATGAGCGAATTCCACAGTCAAAAAACGTGATTTGTTACAGTTATAAGTGTTAAACGAAAAAATCGTAATCAATGCTAAAAATTAAATTAAACTTTGTTCATGAGACTTAGGCCCGTATTCAAAGACATCTTCCTAACATTTTCCTAATATTTTCCTAACATTCTCCTTAAGGAACAAGGAGAATATTAGTAAAATGTTAGGAAAATGTTAGAAGAATGTTAGGAAAATGTTAGGAAAATGTTAGGAAGACGTCTTTGAATACGGGCCTTATTGTAAACAAATAACGTAAAAATAATTTTATATTTTTTAAGATCTCATTTATATTTACTTCTTTTATATCCCTTTGGACATCATCTATAAATTTTTATCTTTTTAAAGACCTCTAGTAATTTTAAATGACTAGAACCTAGTTTAAGACTCTTATTTTAAAGTTGCTACTTAGTTGTGAAGTTTGGATTTAAAAAAAGATTTCTCGAAAAAGTCTATCATGTTGATTCATCATTTATTATTAACGTGCACTCGTTTCATGACGATTGTCCAATATTGTGATTTATTTTAGGCACGCTGAAGTAAATTATGCATAAGGTTTTTTCTTTCGTTTATTTACTATCAAAAGAAATATTATGAATTATTAAGTTGGTACGCTTAATTTACAGGAAAGAGAGGTAAAATAAAATGCAAATTTTTAGGTTGAAGAAAAAAATTAATCAAGAAACCATAGGCCTCTTTTTTACTTTGCTAAGGGCCGCGGGACGGCACTTAGCCCTTAAGAGCCTAAAAAAGACGTTTCAAGCCTCTCAATTTATAAGGGTATGCCTCTACTATTTATATATCTCTTTGTCTTTAAGTAATACTCGTGTTAGTAAAACCTAAAGACTATCATTAAGTTTAAAGAAAAAGTTTTAATAAGTTAAGTTATAAACTTAGTCATTCTATTATATTGCATAAAGTTGTTAAGGTGTATAAGAAATCAAAAGAAAAACTGTTAGAAACAGTTAAGAAAATGCTGCGGGAAAGCCACTTTGGAAACTCATTACCTTCTCATAAACTTATTTTTTAATAGGAGAAACTTTTTCTTACTTTTAAATTATGTTCATTTTGTATTCAATGTTATTATTTTATATTTTACTTTTCTTTATTAGTTCTGTAAGTATCTAGGAAAAGTATTGTGTTCACAATAAAATTCCGGAACTTTTACCTGCATTTTCTGTTTTAGGTGTAAGTCCTCTGTCTGTACATATATATATAGTCAGATTTCAACCTCTGCCAAATTATAGTATATTATTTTTCTTCCTTTCTCGCTTCTCTACGGCACTGATGATGTCTGTTAACAGTCGAAAGCCGGCTTTGTAAATATATTTTTTACATTTGTGGAGAGACTGTTGCTTTATTTATTTAATCACTACATCCACGGTTCAGAATACATTATATAAATATATATAATATATAAAATATATATATATAAATAATATATATATATATAATAATATTATGCCGATTATATACTAACTAATAAGACGAACTAATAAAGTACAACAATCTATGCGGCCGCGGCGACATAGGGGCCGCGGGGCCCGCTAAGCAGCCCCAGCATTGACGCCGCGTTGCGGGAAACATGCCTTCGGCCTCTTATTTTGTTGCTCTATTAAATAAGGCGTTATTACTATAAGTAGGTTATAAAGTTTAGGGTTAACGATCTTTTGTAAAACTTAATATTATTATTATATAAATATTAAAAGCTTTCTTTGAGAACTCCGTAGACAATGCATTTCTGAACTTCTAAAATTTATATTATTAGGTAATGGGACAATGAGATAGCCCGTGTGGGAACGAGGATTGAAATTGTATTCTGCATCAACAATTTACGACGTTTTTGTTTTGATATTATGGATTGAGATCGTTTTAAAACCTAATGGGTTCAACTCTCCTAAAAAAAATTACTTTGTTAGTGACCTTGTAAAGTTTCTACCTAATGGTTTCGGGAGCAGGAAAGCCTAAATTCCTGAGGATTAGACGCAAAATCAAGGAGTATATATTACACTCCTCGGCAAAATGCCATCACTTAGACCCATAAGGTTGAGCACTATCTTCTATCTAAGTTAGCAAAAAGGGCCTAACAACGTGGCCTACCTGTTAAGCTGTTAATAGTAAAATACAGACATAGGACATAAGGGCATAGGAAACTAAACTTGGAAATTGAATGTGAAGCTGCAGAAGGTGATAATGCCAGGCTCCGACCCACGGACTTGTGACCATACGTGGAACGGGCTTGTGACCATACATGAAACGGACTTGTGACCATGCGTGGAACGGACTTGTGACCATACATGAAACGGAGTTGTGACCATACGGGGAACGGACTTGTGACCATACGTGGAACGGAATTGTGACCATACGTGGAACGGAATTGTGACCATGCTTGGAATGGACTTGTGACCATGCTTGGAGGGTTAAAGGTACCTTTCCTTTCCGAAAGTTCTCCTCCTAACCCCCCCCCCTCCCCCTTATGAGGGCCAAATTTATTTTTTCTTTAGATATTCGCTATAACTATAACTACTACTATGTTTGAGTCCAGTGGCGTGTTACTTCCTCATTTCTAGGTAATTACGCCCTACGTACTTTGTATCCACTTTACACTTGTTTTATTTGCTCGGACTTAAACCAAAAGAAATTTGTTGGATTTCTTTATCGTATAAACCCTGGGATTGTTTCTCCCAATTCTATTGGTCTTTTCTTTCTTCGGTAACTTTTCTACAGTTTCAATCCTCTGTTGTAAAAATCATTAGTTTTCTTTCCTAAACTTGGTGGTAGTTTAGGAGAAAAACAATGACCCTTTCCCGTAACTTACCTTTTTCACAGAAAATTACGAAGCAAACTAAGTCTCACGAGTTATTGTGTTGTCTTACTAGAATTATTTTCCTTTCTCAAGTATTTTATTCGGTATTCTATTGACTCACATTCCTTAAGTATTTTATTGTACTTAAAGTATTTTCTATTTGAAGTTTCATTGAAGCAAGTTCTTCCCTAAGAAAATTCGATTTTACTTTGTTTGTAAAATTCGATTAGGTTTATTAAAAAAGTATTGAGTTTGCAAAAAATGAATCCAAAATCGCCTGAATTATTAGCTTCAGGTGTTTTAAGACCTCCTGAGTGGTTTTTACAAATTGTGTGTGTGTGTGTGTGTGTGTGTGTGTGTGCTTGTGTCCGTTATCAATGAAGCTCCAGGTTATTTCTAGGGTCGGCGGGAAAAAACACATAAGTCATAATGAGTCATAAGTCATAATATGACTTAAAGTCATAGTATGACTTATTTTATCACATGGGTGATAACATAATAATTAATAATATAAAATTAATTATTATTTTATCAAATTGATAAAAATTTGGATTTAGTCGTAATGTATTTTTACTCATTTATCTTATTTAACGATAGTTTTGACTTAAGTGGTTTTTACGTTTGCTGAAGTAAGGTCTGAGAAATACTTTAATCGTATAAGATAGTTTTGACTTAAGTGGTTTTTACGTTTGGTTAAGTAGGGTCTGAGAAATACTTAATCGTATAAGATAGTTTTGACTAAGTGGTTTTACGTGGTTAAGTAACGTCTGAGAAATACTTTAATCGTATAAGATAGTTTTGACTTAAGTGGTTTTTACGTTTGGTTAAGTAAGGTCTGAGAAATACTTTAATCGTATAAAAAAATTGAAAAACTTAACTTATGTGCTTTTTCCCGCTGACCCTAGATTTATGCTAAGGACTTGAAAGTTGATACAAAAATCAATCTTTATGTCAAGTTGTGCTGTCCAGTGCTGGTTTCTCTAGAAACGGTATTAAATAAAAAGGTTGAGAAAATCCAAATTTGAAAAGCGGACGCCTCGCGTTAATTTCTAAAACATAAAAAGTTTTATTTGAAAATCAGTGAAAAGAGAAATTTCTCGCTTTTTTTTGTAAAAAAATAATTTTCTTTTTATCGAATACTTTTAATTCATTACTATATAAAAGTATATGAATAAATAAATAAAAAAGTAAATGAAAACATGATTATTATTTTCAAAACATATTTAAAGAAAGTATTTACTCAAACATTTATGGTTTTGTGTTCTATTAATTAATGTTTTTTTTTATTTTTGTGTTTATTCATTTTTCTTACTTAAAAGGAAAACTTAATGATAGACACATCATAAATCTACGAGTAACCTACATATATGATCTTCTCTCCGGAACTGATGATGTCTGTTTCGGTTCACAGCCGGTTTTAAATAAATTTTAACATTGTGGAGTGGTGGAAAGACTATTTACACTCATTATTACGTATGAATTGTTATTATTACATTTCCTCATTTATACTGTAGGTATATAGGGAAGTAGTAGTAGTAGTAGTAAGAGTGGGGAGGTCAAGGCTGGTGAGTAGACCACACCTTTGGGTCCTTTCCACCAACCCCGAAATCAACCACCTATCACTGTACTTCCACTACTTTCTCCTCGTCAAACCTCCTGCTACGATGGATGATAGTAAGAATGTCCTGCCGTCTTAGAGACTCCATTTCCTCTTCAAGTAGCGTTACAGTTCCAAATATTAGAAACCTGTGGTCTTTCAAACCCTTTATACCGTAGGTATATAGGGTTGACTTTCAGGTCAGAGCTAAAAAATGAGTTTGTGCACACTGACATCGGGGTTGCTAGAGTTCACTGTTGGGTGGTGGTGAGAGCGGCGAGCCAAGCTAGTCTGGTGATGCAAGAGGAGCTGATGAGATTGGTAAGACTGTTTGAACTAGGGTGGGCTAACTGAGAGTAATATGATCAGAGGAGCTAGTAACTCTATATGAACTAAGCATGCAGTGAACTAGTAGTTGGCGCTAGCCAGAGCGGTGAACCGAGTCACAATCTAGCTGGTCTAGATGAACTAGGCGCACTGTGAACTAGTCGCAGGCACTAGCCAGAGTGGTGAGTTTTGATAGAGTCTGGTTGGGCTACATGAACTGGGTACACTGTGGACCAATCATATGTTCCGCCTTGAACAGAGACTGTTCTTCCTAGATGATTGGGTGTATACAAACTCTGTGATGGATTATTTGAGTCAGGGGAAAACGCTAATATGACCCTACGGGTTTAAGCGTAAAAAAGACTGCGCAGGTCTTAAGGTTAAAGCCAAACTTACCTTTCGTTAAAAGGTTTCCTATTGTAGGTTATAAACGAATAGTGAAAGTTTTTGTTTTGCTTGTAACAACCTCGTGCCTTAATATTTGTATTGACTGTTCACTGTCACCTCCGAAAACATCTCCATACCATTGGTATCTTTAAAGATAACCCCAGTGTGTAGGCTTTGTGAATCGGAAACCGAAACTGCCTCTCACATTTATCTGAGATGTGAAGCCCTAGCCTTGGTAGCAGCACTCTAACTAAGTTTGACTCTACTAATGAATCACTGGTCACAAGATCCTAGACCTAGTCCGGGGAAAAGGATTATTCTGACCTGGACCAATTGAGAGGATTGTACAATAGACTTCCAGTCGCAGTGTAAATGGGGTCTATCCTCGACTCCAACCTCAATCTTTAATAATAATAATAATATTTGTATTAAAGATAATAAAGATCGACCATTCAAATGTTATTGCTTAAAAATGTTTATATATGGACTCGTTTTATCCTTGATATAACCAGCGTTTTGCACATTTTTTAATAACCTTACAAGAAATTATAAGTTTCTTCTTATTTCTCTTCCTCATAAAACTTTCATGGGGTCAGAAAAATTCCCTTCGTCTTTTTTATTAAAGATCTTTGGTCCGGGACTATATTATTTTTTACTATTTCTAATACTTCCGTTGATTATTTGAGATGTTTCATTCCGTAATTGACAGTTTAGAAATTAGACGCATAACCTTGACTTTTCGTGAAGATGTGAATTTATAAAATTTCCTTGCCGCTATAAAACCATTGGCGGTATTACGGGGGGGGTAATGGGGTAATTACCCCCCCCCCCCCCCCCCAGGATCCAGGAAAAAAATAAAAAAGAGGGGAAGGAAAAGAAAAGAGGAGGAAAAGTATCGCTTTTAGAGAGGATAAAAGTACGAAATAGAAAAGAAATTAAGGTCTAAATCAGCCATTTAAAACTTTCTTCGGGCCCTTCGGGCCCTAAATTTATTTTAATTGCCCACTGCCCTTTGAAAAAGCATAAAAAACCCACCAGCTTTAGGCCCGTCCCCCATATAGTGTCTGTAGACAGTATGTATATAATATACATTTTGATCTCCGCAACGCCAATTTAAGGAGCGGGGGTAACGCCATTAAACGAAAAAAATCTTATTTTGTGCATTTCTCGAATTGAAAATTATAATTCTTTTGGCTAGCTTGGCTTTATTTCGGCTCGCGTGTAATTTATTGTTAGTAAAACCCTACATATACTTTGCTGCAAAAAAAGGCTTGACGCTGAATCGATTGAAACTGGTCCGAAGTCGATACGATCACTCTAAGTGACCTAAAAGTCGAAAAACCCATAAAAATTGTCAGTCTATATATTACAAAATATTACAGTCTATAAAAAATTAAATTTCGAGTGTGTTTTGTTTTATATGTCATTTTGGGCGCTGAATCAAATAAAATCGGTCCAAAGTCGACATGACTACGCTAAGTGACCAAAAAGTCGAAAAAACTGTGGTCAATACCAGAAAACCTAAAATACGGCCGCTAAACAACAGATTTCAAGTGGGGAGTCGTTTTTTCGTTGGGTTCGAATCCTTGTCTGGCGCGGTGGTCCGCATGTCGGGCAAATTTAAGGTTCCAGTTTATACTTCCTAACTTGAGCTGATACTTAATTATCAAGCACTACTCGAAACTATTTTTACTTTTCCTCACCTTCTTATACAGAAGGTATATAGAGGAAAAGTTGTTGGGTTTCACCCAAAAAATTGTAACCCGAGATTTCACTTGAATTATCCATTTTAGGTGTTTTTAGGACCATTTCAGCTTGATGTCTGTGAGTGTGTGTCTGTGTCACGCATAACTCCCACTGTGTTTATGCTAGATAGTTGAAACTTAGTACAAAAATGAGTCTTTGGGTCTAGTTGTGCTGCCTGGAATATCAAAATTTTATGTCACCATTAACCCTATTTGCTTAGTCAGCAAAAATTTAAAAAAATCGTAAAAAATCGAAAAATGACCCGATGAACTTGAAATTTGGCAGGAATATACCTCTCAATATGACAAACAAATCTTTCGAATTTCGTTTTGATATTGGCCGCCATTTTGAAATTATTTACTTTCGAAATTTAAAATGTTGACGCTACCAATATACCAAAAGTATACACGTGTTTTTGACATATAACACGTCGTTGGAACCGCAAAAAAAATAGGAACAAATATAAAAAACTCCGATCAAAATCTACTAATTAGTTAAAAAGTTATAAGCTAACTTAATTATTAATTAGTGCGACACTTTTGTTAAACGTAAAAGTTTGTTTACATTTGTCAAGGTTACAAATTTCCGCCAAAAATTCAAATAATCAAGCGAAGCGAGACCAAATTTGAAAAAAACCTAGGCCATTTGTTAAGTATCCTATTCTGAGGACAAGCGAAGCGAGTCCGAATGGTGAGGAAAAGTTCCGAGGTTCCCCGTACTCGATTTTTTTTCTATATTTTTCAAAGAATATGCTAAAAACCTTAAAGAAACCAACTATAAACATTAAAATAGTGCTAATAATGACGTGCACTGCCAATTTTAGAGGCATAATTTTGCATAGCCAACAGGATATTTATGCGCATTTCCTTTGAAAAATACAGAAAAAATCATTTACGAGTAGTGTTTGATAACTGCTCAAGTTATGAAGCATAAACCGGAACCTTAAGCAAGTGATTGTTAAGCACGCAAACATGCATTCCAATGGGAATACGCCTGACATGCGGACCAGCGCGCCAGAATTTTTGGATATGCCTAAGTTTATAGAAAAAGGCTGCGATAAAATTTGGCATATTAAAAAAATTGCGAGCGAAGTGAACGTTGTGCATATGTAGTTATAGCAATTGAAAAAAAATTAATAAGCGAAGCGAGCCTTTTTGCCTATATTTTGCATATATATTTATCGCAATCTAGCTAGCGAAGCGATTTCCCATTAATATAGATCATTTTTAAACTTAGTAACCTATCGAGCGAAGCGAGCCTCTTTTTCTAAATGCACGCACATATTTATACCAATCTAGCGAGCGAAACTAGCCCTTTTTTAATACCCCTTATTCTATATTTTACCAATTGTGCGAGCGAAGCGCGTCTTTTTGAATATACTTGGATGTATATTCATAGCAATCAAGCAAGAGAAGCGAGCCCTTTTTGATGAACATAATTTTATATTTTAGCAATCTAGCCAGCAAACCGAGCCTCTAATTTCCATGCATCATTATGAACATAAAAATTCTAGGGAGCACGAAGCCCTTTTATTATCAAATGCTTATCAATTAGATAGCGAAGTTAGCCTTATTTTTGGACTATTGATCATGGTCGCTATTGATCTATTGTATTGACCATAATCTTGTGCGCAAACAAAAGATTTTTAATTTTTATAAATTTGTTTCAAATTTTTTACGATTTTTCCTGTTGCAACGTACTACTATTAATTGAACGAACGTCAGCGAGTGCGTCATTAGATGTCCAATTGGTACTATGTTTAATGAAAATACGTGTAAATATGTGTTGCGGTATCTCCAAAACAGTAACCCTTTTCCTAAAATTCATACTGATACCAGCAAGCGAAGCAAGATCTTTTTTCAATTTTTTAAAATTCGTAAATACGTCTTTCGCCCCCCCCCCTGTTGCAAAAACGTAAAATTATTATTTATATTGATTTTATTTAATGTAAAATTATAATCATTCATTAAACAGAAGCGGATCATGAAGGTTTTACTTATCGTTTATGTAATATAGGACGCACGGCTTGGTAACACCCCCCCCCCACGGTCGCATACATTTTTATAAGGTTACCCCTCCCAGGATTGGGCTCTAATACCGCCACTGTATAAAACGTCTACTTCAAGGCTCCTAACAGCAATAAATCATCATATAATACTAACAAACATGTATAAATTTCAACTAAAAAGGAAACTGGAGATAAAACTTTGTTTCGATAAAAAAAAAAGTTTTATACAACTTTAAACTTGTGTAATAATATCGTGTGTGTAAAAATCAGTACTAGTATGCATGCATGTTAGTATTTTATTTTAGTGTGTTCATTTGGGTTATAAGTTTTTATGTATTTGTTGACTAGTGTTGCTACACCTACGTCTAGATGTTTGGGTTTAGTGTTCCAAGTATTTGTTTCTGAGTAAAGTTCTGCCCCATAACAGTCCTTTTTAAGAACTGTAAGAGCAAAGATTTAAAAAAGCCAATAAAAAAGGACAGGTTGTAAAATTTTACAAGGTTTTTTTAGTTTTTATCTGACCGAGAACCCTGTTTTCTTTCAAGGCTACTTCCTCTTGCCCTTCGTCTGTTTCACCCTATGAGTCTCCCCCACCTTTCCTAACTACTTTTTGTCTCCCCACTCTTCTGGATGAGTCATTTTCCCCACACTACTTGATCCCCTTGTTTGTCTGTAAACCACAGAGCTAGGCTTTTTGAAAGTTTTATATTTGAACGTTGAGTCTTGAATTTTATAAAACAATAACGATAAAAGAGAACAAAAAGAAGATTTAATCGATTAGCTGAATAAAAGATTTTTGCCTTTTAGACTGTCTTCAATGCTTACATGGTGTTTACTAGGATAACTGAGTTTTATTACAACTTTCTATAATGGAACTCTGGCTCAATTATAATTTTAAAGGGAATGTTATGATTACAGTTAGTGCTGGCTTCGGGCTATGACTACAGTTATTGCTGGCTTCGGGTTATGACCACAGGTAACGTAGTTGGCTTCGGGTTAATGACTCAGTTAGTGCTGGCTTCGGTATGACCAA
The DNA here is from genome assembly GCA_018340805.1 of Microvelia longipes. Taxonomy (NCBI): domain Eukaryota; kingdom Metazoa; phylum Arthropoda; class Insecta; order Hemiptera; family Veliidae; genus Microvelia; species Microvelia longipes. The sequence continues at coordinate 45,971,567 of JACMZG010001870.1, read as the reverse complement.
CAGCTAGTGCTGGCTTCGGGTAATGACTACAGTTAGTGCTGGCTTCGGGTTATGACCACAGCTAATGCTGGTTTCGGGTTATGACTACAGTTAGTGATGGCTTCGGGTAATGACAGTTAGTGCTGGCTTCGGTTTCAGGTGCTTCGGGTCATGACTACAGACTAGTGCTGATTCGGGTTATGACTACAACTAGTGTCTACGGCTAAACTAGTGCTGGCTTCGGGTCTACTACACTACAACTAGGCTGGCTTCGGGTCATGACTACAACTAGTGCTGGCTTCGGGTTATGACTACAATTAGTGCTGGCTTCGGTTTATGACTACAACTAATGCTGGCTACGCTACTGCTTATGCAACTTAAGAATTTACTTTTCTCTCCCTTTTTAAAATTCCTTATTTGGCTGCTAGTGAGAAATATATGTTAAAGCTTTCCGTCAAATATTTATGAATATCTCAGACTCCTTAGACTGGGTGAATACAAAAGAACACGAGCCCGTGGTGGTCTCCCTGCGGAGGTCTCAGTTTCTTTATCTATTGTTTTACATTGATTACTGCTTCCCTCTTCGTTCAAACATTTAGCACCTCATTTCTCATCATGACACCTTTCCTTGATTACGTGATTATTCTGTTAAAGACGTATAAAAAAATGTAAAACAAATGTTGATATAATTAATTATCTAAGGAAATATTTTTTGTCATTTATAAAAATGGGACAGAAATTGAGCTTTTCGGAAATTAATTTAATGACATCTATCTTGAGCGATTCTTAGTGCTTTTTATTGACCGCTAACTTTCATATTGTTAACCTGAGTTTTGATGAAATCATACATATAAAATAAAACTTGTATTTTTTTATTAGATTTCTTGAAAATATTTATCGTTTCATCCCTGTTCCTCCTCATCATTAATAATTATAAAACTGATTGATATCTCTGCTCTTAATTGAAAACTTTATTTTTATACTTAACAACTCTAAGCACTCTTTTAAATTTCACGGTTTTTAAAAAGTATATCAAAGTTTCACAAAAACCTATAAAACATTTTTAGAACGACATAGATACAAAAGAAAAAAGATATTTGAAAGAAGTGAGATAATAAGGCTGAAGAGAAGTCGAAATCTAAGCTGTAATTTGATGACACCATGGTCTTAGGTTTTCTTTGGAGTATTGTTTTCCTGTCGCTTGAAAACCTTTCTGATTCTTTTCCTTTTGGTCTCGAGTTTTATCTTGCGGTAGTCACTCGGTTTTTCCTCCTTGCGAAGGATATCTTGTGTCAAAGGAAGAAATTCTTTTACTGCCAAAAAAAATGTTTTCGCCTTAAAAAAGGAGCAATTATTTGAAACCTTTGATTTTCATTTTATTTTCGAATTTTAAAAGAAAATTTATCTCGTTTCTAAAGACATGCAGTTGATTGATCCCAGATGATTGACTAAATGACAATTGTCATCTACATTCGTAGACTGACTTAAACCAAATAAGAATGTACGTGAAAAATTGTAAAACAAAAAACTTTATAGGGACATCTATTTTAAATTATTCAAGCTTTTGAGGATGAATAGGTCCAAAAAAATTTAAAAAAAACTAATTTTGCCGAGCTTTCGATATAATTTTATCTTTTTCAAGACTTAACATAATAAATAATAACAAAAACAGTTGCATGGTTGCTAACAAATAGATGTTTGGACAACAACTAGAGTAACAGACAAACAATTCCGTTAAAAACAAAAAAGGTAATAATGTTGTTGAGTTACATTAAGGTCTAAACAAAGATCTACAATTAAAAACTCCTTAGTTGGGGCAAGGCCCTCTTAAATTAAATAAAACTTTAAAGGTAAATGTTATTGATTAGGATCGCACTATTATTTATGTATTATTTTTAAATTATAATTTATTATTTAAAAATATACTTATCTACTAATAATATATAATTTAAAATACAATTGCACTAATTATTTTTAAAAGGAGGAATAGATATTATAATAATAAGTCTGAGATATCAGACTTTTTATTAAAAACATTAGGGTTAGTCGACATATATGACTTTTTGTTATTATTTATTATGTTAAGCCTTGAAAAAGATAAAATTATATCGAAAGCTTGGCAAAATTAGTTTTTTTTTATTTTGGACCTATTCGTCCTCAAAAGCTTGAAAAATTGTAGTATATTATACTATGAGAAATGTAAAAATAACCAAAAGAGGTCTGTTGAGTATAAAAAATTCAAATTGTGTTTATAACAGACCTACGACACTATTGCATTGCCATGCGCAACTGACAATATTGAACCTGGAATTTTTATGTAGCGTTTTAAGTTTTCCTAACAGTGGGAGCCACTGGGTGAACATAAAGGCAAAAAAGCCTACTTATATAGTAGAACGTTAAAGTACAAGTCAAAACTCAAAAAATGTGCGGGAAGCCGAAATCAATTAATTTATTATAACTTTAAGTCACTCTTAAAGGAGGTTTCAATGAGGTTCTACAGGCCCTGAGAGCCCCGAAAAGATGTTTCAGGCTCTCGATGTATTAGATAGGCTATGCCTCCTCTAGTATATATCTCTATGCAAAAAAAGTGTCGCCACCATCACATTTTCTATTCAATGAGAATAGATGAGCATGGGACAAGTTGTCACATATAGAGTATAAAAGTATTAGAGGAGTCTATAAAGTTTGTGCTTTTCTCTTTTAAGATCTAAACGCTGTCAACAGTCTTTAACTCAAAATCTTAAACAGTAAGAAAACGTAACTTTAATATTTATCAATTATCTAACTACATCAAATAATTATAATAACTAAAAATTTACTCACACTTGTTTTTAACTTCTGATAGGAAGGATGCACGAGGCCTACGGAGTAGTGGTGGGGGTTGATAGGAAGGATGTAGTAGTGCTACGAGTGCCTGAGGGGTAGTGGGGGTTGATAGGAGATGTGTATTTGTGTGCTACGAGTGCTGAAGGGTAGTGGGGGGGTTGATAGGAAGGATGAGGTAGTGCTACGATGCCTGAGGAGTAGTGGTGGGGTTATTTGATATGGATGTAGTAGTGCTCGCGATTGCCTGAGGGAAGTAGTGCGGGGGTTGATAGGAAGGATTAGTAGTGCTAAGATGCCTGAGGTAGTAGATAGGAAGGATTAGTAGTGCTACGTGCGAGGGCTAGTGAGTTGGGAGGGTGTTGTAGTAGGAGATGTAGTAGTTGCTACGAGTGGATGAGGGAGTAGTGTGGGGTTTGATAGGAAGGATAGGTAAGTGCTACGAGTGCCTGAGGAAGTTGGTGTTGGAGGTTTTTAGTGAAGTAGGATAGATGTAGTGCTACGATGCCTGAGGAGTAATGTGGGGGGGGTTGATAGGAGGATGTAGTAGTGTACGAGTGCCTGAGGAGAGAGAGTAGTGGTGGGGTTATAGGAAGGATGTTAGTAGTGCTACGAGTGCCTGAGGGAGTATTGGTGGGGTGGATAGGAAGGATGTAGTAGTGTACGATGCCTGAGGGAGTAGTGTGTGGGGGTATAGGAAGGATGAGTAGGAACGATGGCTGAGTGTGCTACGAAGTGCCTGCCTGAGATTGTAGGAAGGATGTGAATTGTGTATGTGCGAGAGTGAGTGCCTGAGTCTAGTTGTAGCTGGGGGGGTTGATAGTGCGAGAGGTTTATGGGGGGGTTGATAGGGAAGGATGTAGTAGTGCTACGAGTGCCTGAGGAGTATTTGGGGGGTTTGGCGACACCGTTTTGTCATTGTGAAGGCTGACTTGATTGTTCCTTCCCCTTTATATATGTTCCTTGCTGGGAACACAAAGGCAAAAAAGTGTCGCCACTGTTTTAAAAAAAATTAACAACTTGCCCCAAATAGAGTTTAAGAGTATTGAAGAAACGTATAAAGTTTTTCACTTTTAAGGCCTAACACGCTTAATGTCGATAAATTTTAATTCTTGTAATTCTTTATTTTCTTAGATTTATAACTTAAAATCTTAAACATGGTAAGAATACATTAATATTTAACAAATTGTTATTGGACTGTTAAGAATTAAATTCTAGGTTGATTAATGAAGACTTCAGTCCTTTAATTTTTTTTGAAGGTAGTACGTAATGAGCACTTAATTGAACCGTTTTAGGATGAGAAGCCAATCATTATTGTTATAGGAGGTTATTTAGTACTTTTCACCTCCGAGGACAATAATGATGTAAAAAAAACTCCTAGGACGTAAAAGTAATTCATATATTGCCGCCATTACTGTAATGTAGCGTGTTCAAAAAAAACAATCTGTATAAACCTTCATGAGGTTCTTTAAAAACGTTCATTTTGTTCTCTGTTTTTGTTCGTAACTAATTTTTTTTTCGTTTTTAAAAGGTGTTCTAATTGACAATTTTTGTGTGTTATTTTGTAAAAGCTTTTACATTTTTGGAGTAAAAGTGTGAAGCTATGGATGAATTCAATGACGACGATAATATGGAGTTAATTGGACGTTTGTTTTTTTTTTTCAATAAGTATATAGCAGCAGTTTATTTAATGAGTGCTACCTCAAAAAAATAGTGTATGTCATCCGGCTGAGAATGTCTTTATGTCTTGGCAATTTTTCCCGACTCGCTTCGCTCGTCGGTAAATCTAATTGCCGTGACATAAAGACAAACTTCTCAGCCTTATGGCATAAATAACTCTTTTATTTATTTACATAAACATTAATAACAGACGTTTCGCATGGCGAAAACGAAAGCCAGGCAACTTCAGTGTTAAACAATAAAACAACAAACAACCATCACCAAAAAAACTAGTAAACCTTACCAAAAGCTAAAAACAAAAGAACATCACCAAAAAACTTTACCATCGTTTAAAAACCAGTTGAAATAAAACTTAAAAACACAATAACAAGTTCAAAACAACAAACTTCTAACCTTTTGTCTTGTTGTTTTTAACTTGTTATTGTGCTTTTAACTTTTATTTCAACTGTTTTTTAAATTGTGGTAAAGTTTTTTGGTGATGGTTGTTTGTTTTGTTGTTTTTTAACACTGAGGATGCCTGGCTTTGCCAGTTTTTAATTGTCTGTTATTAATGCTTATGTAAATAAATAAACAAATTTAAAGGACTTAAGTCTTCATTAATCAACCTAGAACATTAAATATGTACAATTAACTACTGCATACAATAATTTTTATGCTGAAGAACTAATTTTTTTATGCATTCTTCTGACGTGAGTTCTTGATGCAACGCAATACTAGTTATTTGATTTTTAGACATTTGTTATGTCAATGTTTTTTTTAACTTTGTGTGTATGTTTGATTATACATTTTTCTTATAGTTGTTCCTTTTGATAATTTCTTTTAAATTCCTTTAATTTTGCTTATTACATTCAATGAGGCATAAGTACATGCTTTTACTATTTGTGTTACATAAATTCGTACAATTTATATTTAAATACAGCTGATCGCCGAGTTTCTTCACTCTGTAAAATGCCATATTTCCTTTGGCAAATTCTTTATTAATGGAAAATGAAACAGGGATTATGGTACTCTGTGCCGTTTTTTGGATGCCCTGATACTGCTCGAAAAGTTACTATGTGCTACTTTGAATGAGATCAAGTACAGATTTGTAAAGAGGCGGGAGGAAGTCACTTGTGTTTCCATTTTTCACCGCTATTTTGGGAGACCAGAGTTAGTTAGAGTCAAAGGAAGATGAGGGAAGTAGACACTCTTGCATTACGAGGTTATGTTATCTGTGATCCTGAATTTAGCAACACTCACGGTAAGGTTCAACTTAATCAATTAAAATCAATTAAGATAAATTTATAAAATTAATTAAATTAAATGTGAACTTGCATGCCACCAGTAGCGTTCTTTGAAATTCAAAAGACGGATGCGGCTAGTTAGAAGTAAGACTACTTGACCATAAAATTTATGACAAATTAATTTCAAGTTGAATCTGTGACCGTGATCGTATAGGCACTCGATTTCGGCACCTGAGGTCCGGGGTTCGCAGCCCGGGCTATGTTCTAAGATTTTATATATATATTATTTGTTTTGAAAAGATTTCGTCAACTTTAATTAATTCTTAGAGTATAGTAGATGCAACTCACCTGAGGTTGTTCCCACAGGGTTAATACCCTGATGGGTATTAAGTGCCGAAAGGCCCTAAAACGGGCATTTTATTTTTAATTTAAAACTGAATATGGGCAAAAGCCGTGAAATTAAGCCACTCCCACTCAGTTAAAAAGTAGCTCCAATCCATCTTCCACAGTTTCCTACCGTTGTATCGACAGTACTGCTTAAGTGTCTTTAGTCTTTGGCAGCACTCGGATCACTATTATTATTGAAGCAAGTCGAAAATTTCTGGTCATATTTTAAAAAAGTACTACTTATTAAATTGTCTAGTGCAAATACTAAATTCTCTATTATATTGTCTTGTGCAAAAGTTTTTAAGAACCAACTTTTGAGACTTTTATTATGGGAAAATAAGAAATTGAGAAGGTTAAAGGCCTGTATCGATTAGATTGTTAAGCATACAAGAGCTTTGACATCAAGTCCTTATTATACCATCTTCTTTGATCTTCCGAGACTTTGATAATATATTTACTGAAATATAAAACTTGATCCTCTAAAACTTGACTAAGCTTTTGGGGAAGAAAATATCTAAACTTTCCGTATTACCCAGAAAGTTTAAGCCGGATTAAAATAATTGGAAAACCACTCAAGTAGCCGTTCTTAGTAAATTATTCGTTTTTATAGTAAACGTAAAACTAGTTTTCGTCAAACGAGACCTCGACCACATCAGTGACTAATTCTCCAGGTATATATATATATATATATATATATATATAATATATATATATATATATATATATATATATATATATATATATATATATATATATATATATATATATATATATATATATATCAGTCATATCGTTAAACCACAACATGTGTCGATGTAACGTAGAGTTTGTACAGGACAAAAATACGTCACGAGACACTCCTATCCTGATTAGACGTAAGATCGACACCTATAATAGTGTCGAGGCTTTATAGTGTCGGTACCACGTAGGGACTGGAAGTATTTATTTTTAATATTTTTACCCTGGCAGGATTTTACGTTGTAATGACACTTGAACGTTGTTACGTCTCGACACGGCGCAACATCGACGCATGATTCAGTTAGAAGTATCGATACAACGTAGAATCCTGACACGAAAAACGTCGACGTTATATAGTATCGAGACATCGTGATATCGAGACTACGTGGGGAATCGATCTTTTACAACGTCTATGGGGTTAGAAAAGTTCCTTTTCTAATCCCCTATAATAGTCATCTCCTCTATTTGAGCTCCTTGATGGATAACTTAAATATAGAAGGATTCAAGCAATTGTAGAGTAACCTAAATTTTATTTAAGTTTATTTTATTTAATATAAATAAAAAATAGCTTAAATTGAAGAATCAGCTACCGTCGATGCTTGCTGTTGGATATAAATATCCCTGGACCGGTTTCGGCATAACGCCATCATCAGCAGGCGGGGCAACACTCGAGCTCTCAACTAATAAAGTTATATCAGTGATTAACTTCTAGTCTCAATGAAGAATGAAGCCCTCTGAAGAGCTTCGAGTGTTGCCCCGCCTGCTGATGATGGCGTTATGCGAAACGGTCCAGGGATATTTATGTCCAACAGCAAGTATCGACGGTAGCTGATTCTTTCGATTGCTTCTTCAACTTGCGGTAAATACAACCTTTTTAATAGCTTAAATTGTTAGTTTACATTATAGAGATATATTACTAGTGGGGCCTTAAACTATTCCAATACATTTAGAGCCTTGAAACATATTTTTGGGGTTCTAAGGAGGCTCTGTGTAACATTATTGAAACCTCCTCTTAGAGCGAGTATAGGTTGTAGTAAACCATTTGTTGTTTTTTCTCATTCTTTGGGTTTTTTGTGTACTATAAACGTTCTACTATAGAAGGTATTGTAATTTTAGGTTATAATGGTCAGGTTACTTTTTTTGATGTTTCAATTCAAACATTAGGACCTTTCTAGTAACATATTTTTACGGTTTGTTTACTTGTAAATAAAATTACTGCGGCTTTTAAAAAAACTTGAGCCAGCACCCTAGCGGGTAAAATGTGAAACTCATGCCAAGTCGCCTTCAATTCCTATTTTTATTCAATCGGAAGAAGCAAATAAAAAAAGAAGAAAATAAAAAATAAGTTAGCAGACAAAGAAATATGAGATTTTGGACAAAAGGACGTGAAATATGGAACGAGAAGCCGGATTATCCTACAAAATATCTCGTTTCTTATCCCAACATCGGAACCCTCAGGCTTTCCCCGGGAAGCTCTGTGATTTCACTCCAGTAAGAGAAAATTCACACATTTCTCGTCGGTGTCAGTTTCAATCCATATTTCTTGAATTTTTGGGGGTTTGAGGGATGTGGGATTCAAATATCGAATATTGTCGAGTATTTGTCGGATTTTCTGTAATTTAAGATCCTTTTGGGTTGAATATTTGAATTGAATATTTTTTATATTTTCCTCTTTTGCACAAAGCAATTTGTATTTTTATTTTATTTAGTTTGTTTGAACAATAACTTTTTCATTATTAAAATATTTTAATCTACTCCTTGTATTGTAAGTTCTACTTACAGTCTTGTTACCTCACACTGTAAAGTATTGTAAGTTCTACTTACAGTCTTGTTACCTCACACTGTAAATATACTTTTACTCCCTAGGGAGGAAAAGTGAAAGTGTTGCCAACTTGACAGAATTTTTTAGTAAAATTTTTAGGATTTTTTTTGGTGTTATGTTGGTACTACGAGTAGAATATACAATATACACACGCTAATGTTTAAATTACAAATATAGTATTACACATTATTCTATTGTTCTATTATTTAATAACTATTTTTGTTTTAATTAATACGCTTTCCTTATTATAAGGACAGCTCGTCTATACCTACTTATATAGGAAGATTATTCTGTTTTGTGCCTATTTTATTATTTTGTTGTCTATAGTTTAATCATATTTGTAAATTATTCATATGTCTAATTCTGCTAATTTTATTACAATCATTCTCCATTTTTGTTGGAATGTCAACGTGTTGCGGTTATAACTTGTAGTTACTCTGTATTTCTCTAATCTTTTGTTACCTTTAGTTTTGATAACTCGTATATATTCTTAGTATAATACTATATATAGAAGGAGCACTACTGATAACACGAAAGCCGGTTCACTGGTGCAACTAAGTAATGCTGCCACCCTTACAATATACAATTTTCTAAAAAAAAAGTTGGCAATACTTCCGGTTGCTGAATTATTATGTTCTATAATTAATTAATGATTGATTATCCATAAAATAATAATATAAATATCGGTGCATTACAATATTTTATGCATTTTAAATTGTAGTTTAACGTATTTATTAAAATTATATATAAAAAGTAGTCCTCGTCAACTAAATGTAGATTCTTGTATTCCGCCACCCTTTTGCCATCTAAGACCAGTTTTATTAAATACTCAGCAGGTGTTTTAAGTTATTATATTTGTTCTTTACGATCTTTCTTCATTAATAGATATTTATGACACATATTTAAAATAATGTTTTGTTGTCAGGTTGGCAGCATTACTTAGTTGCACCAGTCAACCGGCTTTCGTGTTATCAGTGGAATTACATTGTGTTTACGGTCCTGTGCTCCTTCTATATATAGTATTATTCTATGTATATGTTGTTGTTTTCTCTTACATTATTTTATACTGTATATTTGTTAGGTTATTTAGTTTAATTTTTATAGTCTTGTTGTTTATGTTTTAATAAATCTATTTACCCTGATGACGACCAGGATCCCTGGTTTTTTTAAAGCTTTTATTTCACATTTTTTTATACAATCTTTATAAATTAAGAATAGATACAATTTAGTCTCAATAGTATTACAATCATTAGTAACAGTTTATATAGTCAAATTATTTGCACATTATTTAAAAGTTAATAATAAAAATAAAACACGTGAAATCCCACAAGGAAATCCCAATGGTTGAAAGCTCGATACTTGTTTTTCAACTATTTTTGGACTACTGTCTTCTTTTATAAACCCTTTTCTTGATAAATTTGTTTACAGTCCATTAATACCTCTTTTTGTTTAGGAAATTTATTCTGTTTGCAAACAGAGCCGACACCGGGAAATTACCTGAATTATCCTTTTAATGTTAATACAGGTTAAATTAAGGTTTATAAGACCTCCCGAGTGATTTTACCTAATTTGTCGGTGTGTGTGTCTGTTATCATCTTAGCCCTAGCGTATTTATGCTAGAGATTTGAAACTGAGTCCAAATAAATCTTTATGTTTAGTTGTGGCGCTTTCCAGAAAATATTTTTTTATAACCCCTACAGAGTCTATACGAACAAGTCATTAGACCAACCAAAGACTTGATCACATACAAAGCTTTCCTCCTATGACAGCCACTGAAGTCCGAGTCCAAAATAAAAAAATAAAAGTGGGCCAAGAATGGAACCCGGAGGAAGTACAAGGACCAGATAATAAATTTGATGAACGGACACAACATTGACGATTGGACTAACAACTACAAAACCCAGTTATTAATAAGGGCTGCAAATTAAAGTTCTATAATTTACTACGTTTCGTTTGAATTACGGCAAATATATCTGCAGATTTTGTTTGATCATCAAATGTTAAGCAGTGTGGAGCGTGGTCAGTGCCTGGATTGGTGACCGCTTGTAATGAAACGGATGTATGAGCGAAGCAAGTCCAAAGTAGAGAATTCGATAAGATGAAGACAATTTCAGAGGTACCCCGTTCCCGATTTTTACTTTTTTCATTTATACCGTAGGTATATTGGGAAAGTATTGTGTTTGCAAAAAAAATCGAAACCGGGATGTAACCGGAATTATCCGTTTCAGGTGTTTTTAAGTCCTCCTGAGTTGGTTTCGCAAAGTTGTCTGTCTGTATGTGTGTGTGTCTGTTATAGTAGCGCCCAGTGTATTTATGCTAGAGAGTTGAAAATTCGAACAAAAATCAGTCAACCGCTGTATTTGTGATATTCGGGAAATCATTTTTTATGACGTTATTAACCCGCAAAAATTAGATTTGGCACGCATGTCACTATGTATATGACTAACAAATGTAGGAAGTCTCATCTTATTATCAGTATGACATGCATACGATCTTTTTAAACAGAGAGACTAATACTATAAGAGGGAGTAGAGAACCGATTTACACAGTGATAAGGGTCTTGGAAGTGAGACAGTTTCCATAGGTGCCGTAACTGTACTTACCCTTCTATAGTCTCCCAAAGAGAGACTAGATATCTCCCTCTCAAACCCCTTTTAAGGCACACACTCTACAAAACGGCGGACATTTTTCTGTGATGCCACATTAAACCACTTTATTCAACACAGCAATTAAAGATAAATGCAATAGATAATAATTAAACTTTTTTAAATTCATTTTACTTGATTTTAAAACAAACTAGTCGAAAATAATGTAATAATTACGTGAAATTGTAATTATTACGAAAAATAAAGAAATGACGTGACCAATGTACCGTTACGGCACCTAGCTACCCAAGGAATAATAAGAACTGTTGTATCCTCTAATAGTATTAGTCTCTTTGTTTTTAAACTACGGGTCTTTCGCCTGTAGCTGCAGCGCGCTACGGATCCCGCCCCCCTCTCCAACTTCCATCATCCGAAACCACTTAAGCGTCATTTTTATGATGAAAATTCGCTATAAATGTTTAGAATCAATAAATTGTTTAATAGAGTGATTCCTTTAAGTTATACATAAGTATATACTAAGATTTATCACAATGCGGCTAATATACACACGGTTTTTGTTAGATCACTAATGTCAGGGTGTGACCGCTGGGAATTAATCAGATGTTATTACTGTCCGCTGACGTACGCAGTGACTGCTAAAACGTACTGCTATATAAGTTAGATGATTTCCATATTGTAAGAAGCTCATCTTGTGAAGCGAGTCCGCATTGGTGGGAATTAGCAAGCAAATGCGGTGTGTTGAGGAAAAGTTCCCAAGTACGGTGTAATTTAATGGTTCTGTTGTTTTCACCAGATTGTGGGAACCAAAATGGTTGTGTTAAACAGAAATGTAGGATCGACCGATAGACGTGAATAAAAAAGATAATGACCTTGTAGAATGGAGAGTTACATTTTTAAATCTAATTATAATATATTATTTGATACTACGAGTTTTGCAAAACATGAATAGTTGGCACAATATAATAATTATAAATACTTATTTATACTACTTATTATAAATACTTGACTCAATCGCTAAATTGTATTATCTGCCTTTGAAACTACGCCTTGAAATAAATTGAAGATCAGTTGATAAAATACTGAGGAATTTGTACCAAGTACTGATCTTCCACCTTTTTTCAGTCGAGGACTTGATTCTAGAGGCAGGTCATGGTGAGGGGAAAACAAGATATAAATATAAAGATGATCTCACTTTCTCCACCGTGAGGGCGTCCTGGACGGGTCATTTGCCTCGAGTCCGGTTCACTTCTTGTCCGGTACTCCTAAACTGTCCGGTACGCCGTAATTGTTTGTGACTAAATGAGACGAAAAACTTGTTTGTCAAGATTAATGACATCGAATTATCTATTCTATCGGAACTATTAACAATTTTCTACTTATTTCTAAGAAATTTTATAATATAAGAATTTTATACATGCGAGAGTGACATTCTCCTTACATTTTTGAGAAAAGTAAGCGAAAATAGCAATAGTGATAGTTATAGGGAGTGGTGATACATCACCTAGCAAGTAGTACGTCGTTGGACCTTTTCCTCAATAAAGCAAGAAGGGTCGTCGTTGGACCCTTTTTCCAACTCATCACCAAGCAAGTTGGGTACGTCTTTGGACCCTTTTCTCATACCTGCAGAAGTAGGGTCACGTCTACCCTTTCCTCTCACCTAGCAAGTAGGTACGTCGTTGGACCCTTTTCCTCATCACCTAGCAAGTAGGGTACGTCTTTGGACCCTTTTCCTCATCACCTAGCAAGTAGGTACGTCGTTACCCTTTTCTCTCACCTAGCAAGTAGGGTAGTCGTTTGGACCTTTTCCTTATCACCTAGCAAGTAGGGTACGTTTGGCCTTTTCTTCATCACCTAGCATTGTAGGGTACCTCTTTTCTCATCACTAGCATTAGGTAGGTATCCTCTAGTTGAAATACCAAATTAGTGTTATAAATTAGTGAACCTTTTTTTGTTGGAGAAATTGTATCACTACGGCATTAGAGGAACTCCTTTGGCTTTAATTGACTCTTATCTGAGACATAGAACTCAAATTACCGCTTTCAATGGAGGAACTAGTTCTATGGGGAAACTATGTATGGGGTGCCTCAAGGCTCGGTCCTTGGACCTTTACTTTTTCTAATTTATGTCAATGACCTCCCTGATAACGATTCCACATGTGTAGTAAAAGGGCTCGATCCCACAGTAATTAAACAAAATATGGAATATAATGTTAATTTAGCTCAAACATGGTTTATTGCTAACAAATTAACTTTAAATCAAGATAAGAATCAATTAATAACCCATACCTTAAAGAGTAGTGGCAATAAAAATAATAAAGTCAATTAAAATCCTAGGGTTATCAATTGATTGTTCTTTAAATTGGAAAATTCACATCAATGATGTAAGCAGTAAACTCAGTTCTGTTTGTTTATGCTTCGAAGCTGAGCACTACTGTGACTTGAAAACCTGCAAGCTGCTTACTATGCTCATTTCACTCACGATTATTATATGGCATCAGAGAATGGAAAGTGCCCCGAGTGCAATAGTGTTTTTCTATTGCAAAAAAGCCATTAGAATTATTATAATATGATTGAGCATATAATGATGAGCTTATAATGATTGAGCATATAATGATGAGCATATAATTATAACGGAAATGAGCTTTAATGAGCATAGCTTTAATGAGCACCTGTGGCTTTGAATGAGCACCGTGTAATTAAATTATAAGAGGTATAAATGTCATATAGAATGAGCTCCAGTGGAGTTGTTCATAACTAAAGGAACGAAGAGAAAAGAGTCTGTCCGCACAAAATAATTGACTCACCGACATGGTCGAGTCGAAAAAGAAGAGAAGGAAAACTGTGAATTCCACTGTTGGACTTGAATTTATTTACCTTTTATGATTTTCTTTTAGCTGTTTATTCTTTATGTTATATCTGGCACTGATGATGGCCTCATGTTAGGTCGAAAGCGCTTTGAATAAATTATTGTTTTGTGGAGAGACTCTTTTCTTCGTTCCTTTAGGTATAAATGTATTAATTTCGGATTATGGCGCCAATCTTAGATAAGAATTGGAGGGAAATAGATTGACTATCTTTTTTAGAATATTTTTAAAGTGGTGATTTCTTTATTATTTTCTTTAATTTTTAGGATTTATTTTATTGTTTAGAATAGGTTCGATTTTGTTTTAACATTAATCTTTTAATTAGATATTTTTGCTAGTTTGAGCCTTGGGATTAGAGTTCAGTGTGTGATAAGGTCAGGGGTCAAGCATTCTGTTCTGGATTACTTTTTGTTAGATTGCTTAATTTTGGTGGTCAAAAGTGAACATTTTTAGTGAATTAGTTTTTGGGAATTAGTTTACGTAGTTTTAGTCCAACGACCTTTTAGCCGAACCTGGAAAAATGTGACTCATTTTGTGCTACTTCAAACCAAATTATTCTGAAAATATACCTTAAATTATGAAAGAAAACCATAGTCTGCCTATCTAGAGTGGAGCATTTCATATAATTGCGCATGCTCAAAATTTTATAAAATCGCACTAATTCCAGTTTTCTTGCGATAAGTGGCTCCCTGTATGTCGTGTGCAAAACATGAAGAGACCATTTTTTAAAGTTGATAAAATTTCCTATAAAACGAGTTAAATCATCAAAATCTGACGATTACAACCAAAGTTATGGCTCTTTCAAAAACTCCAAAAAATTGGTCAATATATGCAAAGTCAGGGAAATTCTTTGGAAAATATTGGCTTTTTGTGCATTTTTTTGGCCATTTAACAAATGTCATAACTTTAGTTGTATTTATCCGATGTTGACGATTAAACACTCGTTATATAGGAAATTTTACCAGCTTTAAAAAATTGTCTATCATGTTTCGCACAGGACTTACAAGGAGCCACTTATTGCAAAAAAAACTGGAATTGGTGCGATTTTATAAAATTTTGAGCATGCGCAATTATATGACAGACTCCACTCTGGATAGGCAGACTATGCTTTTCCTTCATAATTTAAGGTATATTTTCAGAATAATTTGGTTTAAAGTAGCTCTTGTACTAATAGTATTTTAATTTTTATTGTACTTACTTGTATCTCTGAGGATAAACTCTTAAGATTGACAGCGGCTCTGTCATTAATATATGTTACTATGGAGAGACAGAGTTTTCTTATTAGTTATAATAAATGCACAATATAAATGCTATTCCAAGCTTGAAATTAACCTTACATTTTCTTTCTTACTATATATCTACTTTATTTTATTTTATTAAAGCTTATTTCTTGGCATAATTTACTTGAAAGCAAATTTTGCAAGGTGTTCTATCTTTAGGAATGGGAAGATAGAAGGCTCTGGTAAGATAGAAGCCTATGGGAAGATAAAAGGCTCTGGGAAGACAGAAGGCTATGGAAAGATAGAAGCCTATGGGAAGATAAAAGGCTCTGGGAAGATAGAAGGCTATGGGAAGATAGAAGGCTATGGTAAAATAGAAGGCTATGGGAAGATAGAAGGCTATGGTAAAATAGAAGGCTAAAGGGAAGAAGAAGGCCATGGAAGATAGAAGGCTATGGAAGATAGAAGGTATGGGAAGATAGAAGGCTCTGGGAAGATAGAAGGCTATGGGAGATAGAAGGCTATGGAAGATAGAAGGCTATGGGAAGATAGAAGGCTGGGAAGATAGAAGCTATGGGAAGATAGAAGCTATGGCTATAGATAGATAGGCTATGGGAAGATAGAAGGTTATGGGAAGATAGAAGAAGATAGAAGGCTATGGGAAGATAGAAGACAATGGGAAGATAGAAGGCTATGGAAAGATAGAAGCCTATGATTATAACCTTTTTCAATAATTACTAAACATAGGGTTGGTTCTTTCTTCGATAAAAGAACTTAGCGTCCATATTTAACAGTGGAGAACAGATTAGAGAGTCAGTTTTTTCACATTAGAAAGTATTTGTCATTGTACGCCCTATGCCGACTCGAGTTGGGCTCTAGCTACGCTATAATATTTTGGCTTATTGGAGGTTATGTTTAGGTTAAAGGGCAAATTTGTGGTTAGCACTGGTTACAGTTACATTTTCTTTTGGATAATAGTTAAACAAAGACTGTACTAAAATATGAAGAAACAAATACTATAAATAAGACAACGCAAGTGGAGTAAATCTTAAAAAAAAGCATCAGTCTCTCCACAAAATATATTTAAAAAGCAAAAAGGCTTTCAACCCACAAAGTTCATCTTCAGGCCGGTGAGAAGAGAATTATTGAGCCTGTGAGTCCTTGTTAGTTGGTACTAACAAGGACTCACAGGCTCAATAATTCTCTTCTCACCGGCCTGAAGATGACATTTGTGGGTTGAAAGCCGGTTTGCTTTTTAAATATATTTTGTGGAGGGACTGATGCTTTTTATGAAGAAACAACTTTGAGGAATAACAAAAAAAAGTCATCAACCTTCTTGAAATTTCAGCCCAATACAAACACTTTTTGAAGTTTTGTGATTTTTGAAATTTTTGCTGAGTCATTATCGTGGATTAATGGCGTCACTCACTTTTCATAAACACCAGGCTTTGGGACATTAAATAGGTTGATTTTCGTACCAAGTTTTATTTCGATCCGAATAAGCGTTCGGAAGTTATCGTGTCATATATAGAAACTAAAATCTCGTATGTACATACAGGTATATATATATATATAATATAATATATATATATATATATATATATATATATATTCTTGATCAGTGAGTCCCCGTTCTAAACATCCCCCTTCCTACTTCATGACCCTCAAACTTATAAGCACACTTTTCTTTGAAAGTTCACTCTAGAAGTCCTTATAAATCGTTAAAATCTTAGACCTCAGTTTTTATAAATTGATTAAAGGTATTTTAAGTTAATTGAAGAGTTGTCAATTTCGGTTTGTCATTTTCGAAAATGCATCGTTCGGTACGAAAGATAACATATGAAAAGTACAGAGTAAATACTCTGTTAATGGAGAGCTGCGTGGGTGGGGACAAGACTGCATCTAAACTGGTTATAAGCTGCATCTTTAAATACATGAGACCTCATTACTATACCAAGAGATTGCTTACTCAGGGGTCGATAAACACATCTGGTACCGTTAGTAAATGTGACTTTATTCTAAAACGACTTGCCCTCTATTTTAAGAATATTAATATAGACAGAGACTATTAGAATGTTTGGAAATAGCTACTGGGATTTTACAATGTTTAGCTGCTCAAGCACAGGTTCGTCTAGCTTCTAAAAACAATTATTGGCAGGGCGTGTTGCCGGAAGGGCTTCTAATACACGAAAACGCAGTTTGAGCGTATGGCTAGTCTAAGCTTCAATGCGCGATTTAATAGGCTAGGCGTGTGGCTGGATCAACTTTTAATAGGTAAAAACGCATGTTGAGCGCGTGGCTGGCCCAGCTTCTAAGCTTGATTATATGCTAGGCGTGTGGCTGGCCCAGCTTCTAAGCTCGTTATATGCTAGGCGTGTGTCTGGCCAGCTTCTAAGCTTGATTAATATGCTAGGCGTGTGGCTGGCCTAGCTTCTAAGCTTGATTATATGCTAGGCATGTGGCTGGCCCAGCTTCTAAGCTCGATTATATGCTTGGGTGTGGCTGGCCTAGCTTCTAAGCTCGATTATATGCTAAGCGTGTGGCTGGCCTAGCTTCTAAGCTCGATTATATGCTAGGCGTGTGGCTGGCCTAGCTTCTAAGCTCGATTATATGCTAGGCGTGTGGCTGGCCCAGCTTCTAAGCTCGATTATATGCTAGGCGTGTGGCTGGCCTAGCTTCTAAGCTCGATTATATGCTAGGCGTGTGGCTGGCCCAGCTTCTAAGCTTGATTATATGCTAAACGTGTGGCTGGCCTAGCTTTTAATAGCTGAATGAGAGCGTAAACTGGCTAAGTAGCCTTCTCTCCATGACAAAGTGCAGAAAAGGGATTTATGTATTTTTAATAAAGCAGGATATGGAGGAAAAGATAACCTTAGAGTAGTTTCTCGAATCATTTATAGAGCTCTTGTCCGAATGTATAAATACGATCGCCCTCAGATAGAAGAAGAAGAGACTTAGAATAATACTATATATAGAAGGAGCACAGGACCGTAAACACAATGTAATTCCACTGATAACACGAAAGCCGGTTGACTGATGCAACTAAGTAATGCTGCCAACCTGACAACAAAACATTATTTTAAAAATGTGTTATAAATATCCACTAATGAAAACAGATCTTATGTAACAAATAAAATAACTTAAAAACCTTTGCTACTTAATACAATACTTAATACACTTAACTTACTTAATAACACTTAATAATAATAACTTAATAGCTCATTTAATAACACTTACTTAATACAATCGGTCTTAGATAGCAAAAGGATAGTGGAATAAAAGAATCTACATTTAGTTGACGAGGACTACTATTAATATCATTTTAATTTAAAACGTTCAACTACAATTTAAATGCTTAAAATATTGTAATGGACCGATGTTTATATTAGTATTTTATGAATAATCAATCATTAATTAATAATAGAGAATAAAGATTCAGCAACCGGAAGTATTGCCAACTTTTTTATAAGGAAATTGTATATTGTTAGGGTGGCAGTATTACTTAAGTGCACCAGTGAACCGGCTTTCGTGTTATCAGTAGTGCTCCTTCTATATAGTATTATTATAAGGTCAGAGCTGTAATCTGACACTGGTTTATCAGTTATTATGTTTACAATTAACTTGAAATTAATTCAGCTGAAAACATAGTAGATTGTTTGGCTGGTGATAAATGCAAATATTTCCATAATTTTAACCTCGTGTCAAAGCACACTATTAGTCTTTGAATGAGATCTTGAATCGCTTAAAGCGATATTATGCGTGTTTGTAATCACTCACTCGCCAAAGTCTAAACCTTAAGTTAAATTACTTTTATCTCTAGTTTGTATTGTAAAATCTGTTAGAACAAGGTTTTGAAACCATTTTGAAACTTAAAACTGTATTCAAAATTTGGACTGAATGATTACTTCGGTAAACGTGAGGGGCACTCCTTGAGTGGGGTGGCTGAAATAAAGCTGATAAAGCTCAAACACCAAATTCTTGGCGTGAGAAGAGTTTTATTTTGATATTCCTCAATTTAATATTTATAGAATCAAACAATTATTATTGTCTTAGTAAATTGATATTTATATTTGTTCATAAAATCTCACAATAAGTAGGCTTCATTTGTAAAATTTTCGCTTTTTTTCTTCGTTCGCAGGCTTTTAGTATTTAATTACTACGCGTTGAACTAGATACGAGACTCTAAATTTGGATTTAGCTCTTCATCCTATTGCCACCACCCCTGTTAGATAATGTAATCATCTTTTTTTTCGGGCGACTGTAAAGTAGGATCTTTACATCCTCAAAACAAGGGGCATTCGGCCTCTTTGCCACCCCCAGCGTCGACTGTGGCCTCTTCACGGCACATGGTTGTTGTACATTATCAATTCGTCGTATAAACTAATTTATATGAGTGGCATACTGCCACGACATAAGCGAATTTTCAAATGTATTAGTCAAAAAAACTTAATTTGCTTACATTATTTCAATCGATGACGTAATGTTTTGTTTATAATATATATATATATATATATATTATATATATATAATATATATATATATATATATATATATATATATATATATATATATATATAAAAATATATAATATCAAAAAACCTAATGTTTGTTTTGATGATCTTATCTATTTAATGTGTTGATTTTTTAATTGCAATTGCAGAAATTAATAATTATAAAATTTGTTTGTTCAATGAATAATTTAATGTTACTTAAAAACATTTTAACGTTATAATATATAATTGAAAAATGTCCTTATTATTTGCATCTAAAACCAACAGCTGAGATAATATTTCAATAGCGGTTTTCAAACGAATAATTCGCTAAATCAATACATCTGAATCACAACTACATAAATGCTGCCAACACACAATTGAGAAACGTTTTATAATTCCAGGGGTATTTATCATTTTACAGTGTAAAACTTAATAACACGTTTCCAAATATGAAATTATAAAGCTATAAATTTTTTCTAATCTGAAATAAATATAGATTTATTTATGTTGGATTCGAACCTACATTGTTTCAGATGGGTGCTACTCTTAGTATTTAACTTGAGAGGAAAGTTAAATTAAAATTTTATAACTTATGTGTGCAACTCTGTCGAACTGGTTTTATTCCTTTTCCTGATATATTCCGTAGGTATAAAGGAAAAGTATTTTGTTTGCGCTATTAATCCGAAACTGGGATGTAACCGCAATTATCCGTTTCATGCATTTTTAAGACCTCCCGAGCAGTTTTTACGATTTTTGTCTTGAGGCATGTAGCAAAAAAAATCAGATTCTCATCACTTTCCAAAATGAAGCTGCTTGTTGTGCTTTCGCTCGATCCTGCTACCGCTAAAATATTGTCGCTTACAGATGTAAGCGACAATATTTTAGCGGTAGATTGTATATTGTATTGTATCAAAAAGATTTTTGATACGGAGGTGATAGTAAAGTAGGTTATCTTTCATTAATTTTAAATAAATGTCAATAATTGTTAGTTACACGACTAGGGGGAGAAGACAATTTTACAGGCGCAGGTGAAAAATTCATTATCACCCGACGCCGTTAGGTCGAGCGGGGTAAACAAGTCGACTCCCGAGGCTACGCCGAGTATCTAATCATAACAAGAAACAATTTTCCTAATTAACATAACAAGAAGACACAACAACAAAAAATTAAGTATTACTTATATGGATCAAAATAAGTCATTGTCTTCGAAGTAAGACTCCAAAGTACTTAAGAGTAACTCTAACCAGCAAGTGGTCTTGGAATTAACATATATCTCATAAACCATTTAAAGTACTAAGCTATGTAAATATAAAGTCCAAATCTGCAAAAGTCGCCTGGGTTATGTATAGATCCGACCAACCCACTCAAACCACTCAGTCATTTATAAAAAAAAACTTTCTGCCCAATGTTAAAGTATGCTACACCTGTCATAGCCGATGGTTAGAAGACTAAACGAAATATGAGTAAATTTAATTCATTTCAAAGGATCATAGCCATAAGATTTATCAGAAGCTATAAAACCATATCATTTCAAGCGGCTTGTGTAATAGCAGGAATTCTACCAATTTGCAAAAAGACAACCTAATATGTATATAGAACTATACAGAATCACACATGGAGTAAATTTACATTTCACGTTGTTAGGCTCTTTTTGCCAGCTCCTTAAGATAGTGTTCAGCTCCTTTTAATTTTAAGTGTAGGTATATTTCATCTAATCTAGAGAGAAGAGCCGAGGATTTCTATGGTTCCTCTCATGCTTTTTTCAAGCAATCATTCATATTTTCACTGACTCTTATAGTCTAGTGAAAACTAGGAACAACACGAGCCCTCGCTGTAAAACCAAACCTCCATACACTTTAAACTACAAGGCAGACACACTATAGTATTATAATGAATCTACTATGAGGGTCCTAAATTTTGCCTATACCCAGTTTTATTTAGGGTAAGGGATCTTTAACGAGTACCTGACAACGCACAGACTCGAGACCACCGTCTTTACGTCCCTTCTGAAAGACGTTGTACGCAGATTTTTTATCCCTATCATAAAAATCTCAGAGGCCCGTGCTGGGATTGAACGAAGCCATGACTAAATAAACTCGGAAGTTTAAAGTCCATTAATTTTGTGATAAATGGACCATTGATGAATGGATGAAAAGTCCATTGATGAATGGATGAAAAGTCCATTGATGAATGGACTTTACCATTTTGTGTATTGGCCGCGTATCTTAACCACTACACCACAGGTGACCCTCTTCAATTTTGCTAAATTGATCAAGGGCAGGGAAGTAGTTGAGAAGGACATTCCCTACCTTCTTTCTCAGTAAATTAATTCTTCTTAGTAGACCAAAGACCCGCAAAGCAGTGATCAAGGTCCGGCCTGTGGCAAAGGGCTGTTATTTAATCTTATCTACACTTTTATAACATTCATCTTAAAAGGTAATAAAATCGGTTTTATAGCTTTTAGGTTATAAAAGGTAAACATATGCGTCAGTAGTTGACAAAGCGTGCTGTGATTTACAGCTTTACCTTTTTTTATTTCGTGTAGTTGGAAAGGTGTTGAAGTAGCTAATAAAAATATTACTGCAGCTCTATTACAGCTTCAGTTAAACATAATTTTATCATAAATTTTTACCTCCAAAGAAGATGTTAGTGCTGTGATATTTTTATGACTTTATTTTTAGCAAATTTCGAAAGGAAAAGCGAGCTTATGAGGTTGCGGTAATAGATGAGGAAGATCATATCACTTATATATATAATTTATATATATATATATATATATATATATAATGTGTGTGTGTTGTGTGTGTTGTGTGTGTGTGTGTGTGTTTTCACGGTAATAGATGAGAAAGGGGGAGGAAGATCATAACATTGATGGGAAAAAGATTTTTACTTCATATATATATATATATATATATTATATATATATATGTGTGTGTGTGTGTGTGTGTGTGTGTGTGTGCATGTGTGTGTGTGTTTCATACCCATCCAAGCACTATGCTTAATGCTGCTTAACTTTTATGATCCAACAAAAGTCATGGATATACTTGTCCTAATGAAACGAAACTTGGTGTACTAATTTACTACGTAAAGTATCGAATACACTTTCACCTAATTTCAACTCATAGGGATTAATTTCCGATTTTTACCGTTTTTTAAAAAACGTACAGAAGTCATGTGATAAAAATTGAACTAATGCTGATAATGAGATGAAACTTAGCACTTATGTTAGTCTTTTACGTGACTACATGTATGCTGTATGAATTTCTATTCGATCGTAGTATTTTTTTTCGCAATTAATGATTTATTAGAAATTTCGCTGAGTCATTGTTGGGGGGATTAATGATATCAAAAATGTCGGATAGCACAACTAAACCTATAGATTGATTTTTCGTAGCATGTTTACATTCTTTAGTATAATTACATTAGGAGCTACGATGATAATAGACTCACACACACAAATACAGAAAACTTTATGAAACCCATACAGACTGATGACTTTGTAAAACCCACTTAAAGGTCTCAATAACACCTGAAACGGATAATTCCGGTGACATCCCTGTATCGGATTTTTTAGCAAACACAATACTTTTCCAATATACCTACGGTATATAAATGAGGAAAAGTAAACAAACGCTTTTTCATCAAATGCCGTTGTTTCAGCACCCAAAAATCAAATTAAAATAATATAGTATCTGCGTGTATGTATAGAAGCGAGCCAGTTGGTAATCAACTGTATTTGATTTATTCTTTTAACGAGAGTTACTGGTGGAACATATTACTTGTTTAATTATATTTCAAATGTAATTTAAAAAAGTAATTTTTATTAAAGAATGCAGGATAATAATGCCCATTACATTTTTAATAATTTATAGTGCGGTTCAAACTAACTTTTCTGATTTTCCGCGGGGAGGGAGGGGTCAAGTGACCCCCATGCGGACGTCTATGGATACAAAGCAATAAAAGTGCCAATTTCATCCATTAATTTGGTGGATAAAAAGCAATAAAAATACCACTTTTATCCCCTAATTTGGTGGATAAAAAGCAATAAAATTACCACTTTTATCCCTTAATTTGGTGGATAAAAAGCAATAAAATTACCACTTTTATCCCCTAATTTGGTGGATAAAAAGCAATAAAAGTACCACTTTTATCCCCTAATTTGGTGGATAAAAAGCAATAAAAGTACCACTTTTATCCCCTAATTTGGTGGATAAAAAGCAATAAAGTTCCACTTTTATCCCCTAATTTGGTGGATAAAAAGCAATAAAATCCCTTATCCCCTAATTTGGTGGATAAACAATAAAATTAACCACTTTTATCATTTGGTGGATAGTAAGCAATAAATTACCACTTTATCCCTAATTTGATGGATAAAAAGCAATAAAATTACCACTTTTATCCCTAATTTGGTGGATAAAAGCACACGCCGAGTATCTAATCGATTCTATAGAAGAAACGACTTTGGCAAGAGGCGACAAGTAATGAAAAGGAGGATTGAAAACTGTGCTTACTCTCCAACAAAGATAAAAAACAAAGAAATAAGGATAAGATGGAGTCCTTTTAAATAAAGTTAAAGTTCCAGGACCTTCCTATGCAGGACTTCTTCAGCAACCATGTCCTGGGGTCATTCATCACTTTATTGTTTATAATTTATTGTATGTCAATCATTATTATTCTTACTTCATCTTCTTAAGTTTTGATACATTCACATAATAATTCTCACTACGTAAATTTCACAATTTTAATCATATAATAATGTAACGACGACGAATTTCGTTTAATTGGACAAATTTGATTTGTTTTCGTGGCGATTTTGGAAATTAAAACTGATACAATTGTTGTCGAACAAAAGAAGTATAGTTCCCCCACTCCTTCCGCCTTAGAAGACTGGAAACTTCTTTTACCAGTCAGTCGATTAAACCTCCTTCAAACGCGTTCTAACTAAAAATATAAAAAAAGTAAAAAAAAACTGCGCGTACAACAACTTACTGGACGTGTTTACTCGGCTATTAACTAAAGATTGTCTATCTTTCTAAACTATCGCACTCTTCCAGATATTATTGACCAGCTCGTCAAGATTTCAGCATTAATTATCTAGAAAGATTACAGTCATTATAAAATTAATTTTCATGCTTAAAATTTTTTTATAAATTCCGTAAAAATTTCACTACTTATGTTTCTTTTCTAGTTCCTTTCATACTATTTATTATCTACATAGATAAAGCTATTTTTTATTACTATCAGTGTTGCCAGTTAGATTGAAGTTATTTTAACATTTTTTTTAACCAGGTGAGTTTGTTTACATTTTTTTTAAGAGATTATGCTTAAAGATTATTAGTTGATGGAAACATAGAGATATTATTACTAGAGAAGCTCTATAGGTTAAATTATGAAACATAGAAAAATTAACCTGACCACCTTCGATTATGAATACAATCAAAAAATCAGTACATAATTTCAATAACTTACTCGTATTAACATTTTTTGAAAATGTTAAAAATGCAAATCAAAACAAAAAATGTGCGGGAAGCCAAAATCAATTGATTATATATCCTTAACACTCTTGAAGGAGGTTTCAATGAGGTTACACAGAGCCCCTGAGAGCCCCAAAAAGATGTTTCAGGCCTCTCAATGTATTTAGATACTCTATGCCCTCTCTTGTTTATATCTCTATGAATTGGAAGATATATTAGTATACTTCATCTTAATACGTTTAGAAGCTTAAAACATCTTTTTAGGCTTTCAAAAGCTCTGTGTAACCTCATCGAAACCTCATCTTGCAGGGTGTGAAGGTTATAAAATATCAGTCTTTGTCAGCTTTTTGTCGTTGTTTTGTATTTCAGACAATCTATTATAATACTAATGACATCCGTTTATTAAATAAAGTTACAAAATTATATTATAAGTATAATTATATTTTGTAATATGAGTTAGGCTCTCGAGGGCTCTATGTAACCTCATCGAAACCTCCTCTTGCAGGGTGTGAAGGTTACAAATTATAACCTTGACGTGTGACGTCATTGCAGGAATCGTGATATACGGTTAACATTGAAAATTCTCTATTTATTCCTGCAATCATATATTTGTCAATTCCGAACTATAACCTAACATGCCGAAAATTCCGAACTAAACCTAACATGTTCGAAAATTCCGAACTATAACCTAACATGTCGAAAATTCCGAACTATAACCTAACATGTCGAAAATTCCGAACTATAACCTAACATGTCGAAAATTCCGAACTATAACTAACATGTCGAAAATTCCGAACCCATAACCTAACATGTCAAAAATTCCGAACTATAACCTAACATGTCGAAAATTCCGAACTATAACCTAACATGTCAAAAATTCCGAACTATAACCTAACATGTCGAAAATTCCGAACTATATAACATGTCGAAAATTCCGAACTATAACCTAACATGTCAAAAATTTTTTTAAAAACCCTCTAATTAAATCGCCTTATAAACTCTAACAGCTTGGACACCACTAACATAACTGAAATCATCAAGATATTGACATTTGAGAATACAGATGAATAAAAATGGTTGTTTAAGAAAAGGTCGTATATTTAGGTTGTTTGCATACGGAATTGATTTAGACCAGTCTCAGTTGAGTTGGACCGTCTTAAGTGTCAAAAACGTCATATGTACACATATATACTTATCTATATTATATATATAGATAGATGATGGTGAAGGCATATAGTGGATGAACTACAAATAGTATATAAAGTTTAGGTATACCATGAATAAATATATATATATATATATATTATATATATTATATATATATATATTACCTAAACTTTATATACTATTTGTACTTAATCCACTATAATGCGTGTAATATTAAAACTAAAGTTAAACTAATTTGGGAGTTAAATGTTAAAAACTTATTTTAAAACGACTCCATTATTCCACTCAACAAGTTTGCTTACTCGTGACCAAATTGAGTGAGTAATGCTAATAGATAAACATGCTAGAAACTCCTACGTGACTCCCAAATTTGGACTTACATAACTCTAGCGTTGAGAACAAGAAATCAAGTAGACATCAAGCACTTACAGGGACTTAATAAGGGCTTGATTTGGTCTAAGACTTGTTGTACTTGCTTATCAAGCTAATTGGTTCGTTTGGACTTGAGTAATAAAACTAGTCCGAGTCGTTGTACCGTGAACGTGTTTTCTTGAGCGAAGTTAAGTACTTCTTATACTTCAATTCACTTCCAGTTTTATGTTCTTTTAAGTCAAGTTGCAAGTTATATTACTTTTGCGACGTTATATTTTTATTTTAATTGCATTATTCTTTTGCCACTGACTTATTTTAAAAATGCACTGTCACTAAAAAAATCGAGTTTGGTCTACCTCGGAACTTTTTCTCATCACATCGGATTTGCTATATACGCTCATTCTCACTACTTCGGACTCGCTTTGCTCGCCCTCAAAATATACACTTCGCCAAGCGTATATTTATTTGTAGTAAATACATCCGTTACGGTCACCCATCCAGGCTCTGACCACGCTCGATGCTGTTTAACTTTTATGATTCACCAAAAATGATAGATTTACAAGTCATGTTAAAACGAAACTACATATTTATAACGTAAAGGTATACTTACGTTATATATATGTACTGCATACCATTAAAACATCTCGAAACAATGTTTTAAAAAACGTACACCATATGATAAAAAATTAATTGATGCTAATAATGAGATGAAACTTAGCACGTATGTTAGTCTTGGGTACATGCGTGCTAAATCTCAATCTGATACACAGAATGAATGGACGATAGTCATGGGTTCAATCCCAGCACGGGCCTCTAGGATTTTTATGAGAGGAATAAAAATTCTGCGCACCACGTCCTTCAGAAGGGATGTAAAGCCGGTGGTCTCGAGCCTGTGTGATACAGTAATACTGTGTCATAAATGTTAAGCAGCATCAAGCAAGATCAATTCCTGGATTGGTTACCGCTGGGAACAAAATAATGTATTTAAGATCTTAAGACGAGAAAAGTCCGAAGATGTGTTGCGGTATAGTTTTTACTTCGCTTGTTCGAGAACAAGCGAATTTTGAAGTAGTGCAAGGATGAGTGTAGCAAATTCATTCGATGTGGCGAGAAAAAGTTTTTCCTTCGTTTTTGAGGAAATGTTCCGAGGTACCGCGTACCTGATTCTTATTTTTATTATCATAACTTAATAAGTCATTTTATAAATTATAACCTTAGTAATATTTAAAGTCACGATGTCCTCTTTGCAAGTCCTGAATTTTGTTACTTGAATCGAAAACATCTGATAGATATCTTGAAAAAAAGAAAGGGGATTTTTATGATATCTTGTGAATTGAGGACTGGATGACATTTAATTCTAAGTATAGTTTAAGGACATGCTTATCTTGAGTATTATTGTCTATCTATGAGTTAGATTTCTTAGATTCTTCCGTGGTAAGTCGCAGAATTAAATGATACCAGTTTGAAGTCAATTGATAAAAAAAAGAATAAACCAAAAAATGTTTCGGAAAAACAGAAAATGCTTGAGGAAATAGTAAATAAAAATAAACCAGGATAATCGATGAGTTTTATATTTACTAGAGCAGACTATTGTGCTATAAGACCATTATAACCAAAATAATAATCGTAATTTTGGTAAATTGCCTTAAGAATTTTGTTTAGAATTATTACCTTATGTACGTTCTGTATTCGGAGATTCTAAACCCGTAGGGAGAAAAACTTCAAACCCGAGGGGAATAATTAGGTTTTAATAGAAGATCATAAAATGTTTAGTGAGTCATTCTCTTTGTTTTAAAGGGCACTGAATCAAATGAAACTGGTCCAATGTTGGTATACAAGTAAGAATGCGTAACACAAATATCTAAATAAAATATATATTTACCTTAAAAAATATAATATAAAATAAGATAAGGGGATCTGTTTTTGGCTAAGTAGTGAACGGAACTAATGTTGACCAAATATTAAAGGGAACTGATGTTAA
This sequence comes from Microvelia longipes, assembly GCA_018340805.1. Lineage (NCBI taxonomy): Eukaryota > Metazoa > Arthropoda > Insecta > Hemiptera > Veliidae > Microvelia > Microvelia longipes. The sequence goes on along the minus strand of JACMZG010001870.1, from coordinate 45,942,739 downwards.
CTTAATATTAAAGGGAACTGCTGTTGACTTAATAATAAAGGAAGCTGATGTTGAATTAATATTAAAGAGAACTTCTGTTGACTTAATACTAAAGGAAGCTGATGTTGACTTAATATTAAAGAGAACTTCTGTTGACTTAATACTAAAATCAAAAATAACAATTGCAGGTAAAGTATTTTATAGATATATTAACTATCAGAAAAAGGACCCTGTACCTTGAGCAGTTACTAGCCGTAAGATGGGAGTTAGACATTACCCATGTAAGATTATTATACTTTAATTTGATAATAAATAATAAACAAAACAAATAAATAAATAGATGTGTGTATGTATATGTATATATGTGTACGTGTGTGTGTGTATATGTATATATGTGGATACGTATACATGTGTGTGTGTGTGTATATGTATGTATGTATGTGTATGTGTGTGTATATATGTATATGTGTGTGCGTGTATATGTATGTATGTGTGTTTGCATATGTATATGTTTATGTACAAATAAATAATACAAAAATACAAATAAATAAATTTATTATAAAAACCATTGAATTATATTAAATTTATAAAATAACATAGGTTAAGTTCTAGAAATACTAACATAGGTTAAGTTTATGTCTAGATTAAGTAGTTACTAGTGCTAAAAACTATCTATATGTACAGAGTTAAGGAACTCCCTCTCCGCAGCGCAAAGCGCAAGCTTTATAGCGGAGAGGTAGCCTTGTGTTTAATATATTATGTATGTAATTTAAATATTGTAAAACTAATTATTTAATAAAGGCATGTAAAAAAAAAAAATAATAATAATAAAGGAAGCTGATGTTGCATTAATATTAAAGGGAACTGCTGTTGACTTAATAATAAAGGAAGCTGATGTTGCATTAATATTAAAGGGAACTGCTGTTGACTTAATAATAAAGGAAGCTGATGTTGTATTAATATTAAAATGTACTGATGTTGATTTAATACTAAAAGGAACTGATGTTGACTTAATATTAAAGGGAACTGCTGTTGACTTAATAATAAAGGAAGCTGATGTTGAATTAATATTAAAGAGAACTTCTGTTGACCTAATACTAAAAGGAACTGATTTTGACTTAATATTAAAGGGAACTGCTGTTGACTTAATAATAAAGGAAGCTGATGTTGACTTAATATTAAAGGGAACTGCTGTTGACTTAATACTAAAAGAAACTGACTTTGACTTAATATTAAAGGGAACTTCTGTTGACTTAATACTAAAAGAAACTGACTTTGACTTAATATTAAAGGGAACTGCTGTTGACCTAATACTACAAGGAATTGGTTTTGACTTAATATTAAAGGAACTTCTGTTCACTTAATACTAAAGGAAGCTGATGTTGACTTAATATTAAAGGGAACTTCTGTTGACCTAATACTACAAGGAATTGGTTTTGACTTAATATTAAAATGAATTGTTGTTTACCAGACAATAAAAATAAATAATGATGACCTTTTTAGGAGAAATGCTAGCAAAATATTTGTAATTGTTTTTTGTAGAAAGATGATATCAGTGAGGAATAATACTCTGAGCCGATCGGGTCAGAGTTTTATTAATTCGATGATCAATATTTTCATTTTGTTGCTAAACTAACAGTTGGAATAAATTATAAGTTTTCCCTTCTAAACTACAAGAATTTTCAGAAGTATAGCGTGCAGAAGCATCTACAACTTACGAGAATAGTAATAAAAATATGGCTTTTCCAAAGCTTCGTATTACTTTACTTAATTACAAACAGCCTAATTTATAACTTAGAATTTCCATTTATTACAAAGTAATATATAGCTCTTGCTTTAGATACTTCTAAGTTTATTTTGACATCAATAAACTATATGTATATGTTTATTAAGTCATAAATTAAGTCGATTAACTTATTTTTCAGCAAAAAAAATAAGTAATGATTAATCCTAACAGCACAAAGCGTTAAGAATGTAAACACTTAGTGCTTCGTATATATTGTTTTTAAAGATAAGCGATTCCGTGATCTATGTTTAGTCTTTAAATATTACTTTGGGAATAGATTAAATACAGTGTAATAGTTTAGAGTAAAATATGATTGATAGGTAACCTATAAATAAACACGAATATGGGACCTAAGAACATGAAAATTACATTTATTCATCGATTTGTCTTGTTTATATTGAAAACATAATTGAATGAAATAAGATCCTTTAATAATTTAATGTATTAAAGATGATTCGTTATTAATAAACCATTTTAAGGGGATCAATGTATTTTTTTAAGGCAAAACCATTAAATTTAAGATGAATTTGGGCCAGGACTAATAATTGTGTTACCGATCAAGTAGGGGAACAACCCGTACCCTTGTCATGTAAAAAATAGGCTACAGGGTTTTACGGTACTTACTCTTAAAACTTAGGACTCGTTTCTCTCGACCTCAGACTGTCTTGATTACATAAAGTAAATCATATCGTTAATAAGTAAATCATATAGTAATCATTTATTGTAAATAAATAAATAAAGCTTAAGGTGTTTAGCGGAATTTAGCGGAAAAAAGACCCGCAAGGAACTGGTCACTTTGGCTAAGGGTTCGAGGGTCCTGTGTGAAAGAGATATTTTTTTAAAAAATCTATTCTTCACAAAAAGCCTGAAATATTGTCATTTTTTATTCATATTTTAAAGATGAGGCACTAAGCCTCTTAGCTGCTGATGTCCCCGTGATCACTTTGCGGCCTCCGTTCCTTTTTTTTTCTTCATTTGTTAAGTAATTTTTTGTGTTTCACTTATTTTATTTGCTTGTTTGTTAGGTTTTGCACTGATGATGGCCTCTAGTTAGGTTGAAAGCACTTTGCCAATAATATTTTATTTTGTGGAGAGACTTCTTTTCTTTCATTATTTATAATGGACTCCATTCACGCTCACTCTAAGGATAATGTTTTATTCAGTTCGAAAAAAGTCCTCCTGATCAGAATATCCCATTAGGCGAATTTCCAAAGGAAATTCGCTAAAAAAGCCACCTCTCTCCATCAACTCTTTCATGATCCCAACGTCATGATTTTTCCTTTAATACTTTGTTGAAAAGGTTTTGTCAAATTTCCCCTCTATTGGAAGAATATAAATATAATATAATAAATATTGTTTTTAGTCTAAGGGACGCTTATCCCAAATACCCTTTACATCTCATCATAAAATCATTCAACATCTCATAGGATATATATTTTTACTTTTTCTCGTTTAAACCGTAGGTATATAGGAAAAGTATTGTGTTTGCAACAAAATTCGATAATTCGTTTTCGCAAAGTTGTCTGTATATGTGTTTGTCTGCTATCATCGTAGCGCCCATTGTATTTATGCTAGAGAGTTGAAACTTTGTACAAAAATCAGTCTGTACGTGTAGCTGTGTTATTCGGGAAATAATTTGTTTTATGACGTCACTAACCCGTAATAAAGTTGAAAATCATAAAACGCAGAAAATGATACGATTGAATTGAGATTTGGCTCGCTTTTAGTCACCTATAAGACTAACACGTGTGTCAAGGTTTTATCTCATTATCAGCATTAGTTTAAGTTTTATCAAATGACTTGTCTACGTTTTTTGAAAAATCGTAAAAAATCAGAAATAATCCAATTGAGTTGAAACTTAGTTTAAGTGTATACCTTTACTAAATAAGTACGTACACCAAATTTCATTTAAATTCAATATGTATATCTATGATTTTTGTTGCATCATAAATGTTAAGCAGCATCAAATAAATGCCTTATTAAGTATATTAATTTAACTTAAGTGTTAAATTAAGTGCCTGGATTGGTGCCGCTGGGAATGAAACTAATGTATTTACTACTTGAGGACGAGCAAAGCAAGTCCGTATACATGTTATAGTATAAATTGAACAGACTTCTATATCGTGAGGACGAGCGAAGCGAGGACGATATAGACAGGATGCATAGAAAATCTGATAAGATGATCAAAAGTTCCGAGGTACCTAGTACCCGTTTTTTTAATGTAGAATAAATGCATATTAGGGTAGTGTGAAAGCTATTGGAGCAGTAAAATAGGATAAAATGTTATGAAAACAATACAAGATAAAGCTTTTATTAGAAACAGCAGACTGGATATTGGCTAAATAATACCAATATCACGACTTGCCCCTTCTCTTCTTTCTATAGCTTAAATTCCTAATAACTGCTCAAATATTTAAAGACTTAAAGGTTTCAAATAATTTTTTAAAATGATTCAATTAAATTTACAGAATTAAAGTTGTTAACTATTTTTATTAACAGGGTTTTTTAAATTTGAGTATTTAAAATTTGCCTTAAACTCGCTACTTTGCCACAAAGTAGCGAGTTTAAGGCAAATTTCCTTTTTGGCAAACCACTTTTTGATGAATCGTAATTATTTGAAATGTTTGTGGGGTTATTATTGTGGGTTTATGACGTCACACATATTTCATAAACATTAGATTCATGACATAAACAATGTTAATTTTTGTATCTTTACAAAAGGTTTCATTAAGTTTCATTTCGATCCGAGAAAACGTTCAAATGTTATCGTGACCCATAAAAGCGTTATATAAATACATACACATACACAAACATATATATATATATATATATATATATATATATATATATATATATATATATATATATATATATATATATATATATATATATATATATATATATATTCTTGATTAGTAAGAAAAACAACCTTATATGTATACAACCTTTCGATGTATCGAAAGCTCGGCGAAATTAGTTTTATTTATTATTTTAGACTTATTCCTCCTGAAAATCAATAATAACTTATAATATAGTGATTGTATTACAACAGTACTTTACACTGATTAAGTTTTCAAAACGCATTAATTTATCATTCAAGTTTTTCTACTTTGCTGAAAATCCTGCTGTGGAACGTTTGGTCATGGGGCTTATACTTTAACACTTAGACGTATAGTAAAGGCATTTATTTAAGGAAATATTGTTTTAGATAAATAATTTTATGAAAATAAGCCACAGTTTATTATTAAAACATTTATAAATTCATAAAATCGTGGCCATATGGTTTTTACTTAATATGCTATTTTACTTAATATGCTACTAATAAAACACAGGACAACGAGAGAAGCAGACATAGCGTCGCGCAACCGCCATCAACCCATGAGCTTCGTATATTTTATTAATCGTACAATAGTTTTGAAGATGATGCGTCTGAAATAACTCATTTCAAGACGATAAGTTAACTGTCCATTAATTTTAAATCGTTAAGTTTAAAGTAGTTAGCGCTACTGGAGTGGGTGGCGTGGTACATTAGAAAGTAGGACACCGAGATAAAGTATTTTGAACTTGAAAATAACTAAGCACATGGTCACGGACACACTGTACCGACTTACTTTTTAGACCTTTCATTTATTTGATGCATTAAAAACTCTTGTGTACAAGTTTTCACCTTCAGCGAATTTCTTTAAGATTACGACGCGTTTGATGTAAATAAAGATAACTTGTTTATTAGAGGTTTTATCAGAAAGTGACTGTAGTGGAGGGAGAGTAGGAGGATCGATATTCCAATTAGATTCCGGAACTATTTGTCCAGGTATATATATATATATATATATATAATATATATATATATATATATATATATATATATATATATATATATATATATATTATATTATATATAATATAATATATATATATATATATATATATATATATATATATATATATATATATATATATATATATATATATATATGTCATATAGAGCAAGATATCTCACCAATTTCCTCATTTATACACTAGGTATATAGAACAAGTATTCACAATTGTAATGACTCGCAATCATGACTTAGCAAACATTTTGTCCGCGTAACTATTTGTCCAGTGGTATATATATATATATATATTATATATATATATATATAATATGTGTGTGTGTGTGTGTATGTATGTATGTATATACGAGATATTTGTTTCTAGACGGTTCTATGGGACACGATTATTTACGAACGTTTTCTTGGATTGAAATGAAACTTGGTACGAAAATCATTCTATTTTAATGTCCCAAACCATATTGTTTATGAAATATGTGTGACGACATTAACCCACAATAATGACCCCACAAATATTTCAAAAAATCACAAATCTTCATAGTGTTTAGATTGGGCAGAAACTGTTTACACATACACTACTATGTATGGTTTATTAAACACACGAAGTTTCATTGTATTATCAGTATTAGCTCTGGTTTTATTGATTGACATATATATGTCAAACAAAATATTATGTCATTGATTGACATAATGTGAACAAATCACGTTTTTTTATCTGATGCACTTGAAAATTCGCTCATATCGTGGCAGTATGCCACTTATATAAACCAGTAATATGACGAACTGATAAAGTACGACTACCATGTGGCCGTAAAACTGGCCTCAGCGCTGAATTTGCGTTTCAGCAGAGGCCGAAGGTCTAAGGTACAGAGAATATAAAATGACGCTTATTTTAAAAATGAAATTATATTTATTACAATAACCTACGAACAGATAATTATAACTACTATTTACCTCTACAATAATGACCTGAGATCACGGAAATTTCTTGAGAAATATCTGTTGTAAAATCATAAACTTTCAGCAAAATCATACATTTCTGCAAAGCATTAGATTTCTGCAAAATCTTTACATTTCAGCAAAATCATTACATTTCGGCAAACATTTCTCAAAATCATTTCATTTCAGCAAAATCATTACATTTCTGCAAAATCTTTACATTTCTTCAAAAGCATTACATTTCTGCAAAATCTTTAATTTCATTCTGCAAATCTTTTTCAGCAAAATCATACATTTCTGCAAAATCTTTACATTTCAGCAAAATCATTACATTACTGCAAAATCATTGTCATAGTCAAACGGATCTTTGGTGTAAATAGCGGCTAGGATTGCAGGTCCAAACACCTCTCCTTGCGTTGTATATTTAACGCTCATTCGCTTCTTGTCTCTATTACTGTAAAATCCCAATATGTAATCCACTGCCTTAGTGATGTATTCTATTTCGCTTTCTACGCTGCTTCCGTTTATTATAAAAAATGCTTCGTCTGTCCAACGTACCCCTTGGTTTAAGCAGCCTGAAATAAGCATACCTGTAAGCATAAATTAGTAACTGTAGAAGGTTGAACAATTAATATACTGGGTGAAAGAGTTCAGGTGAACCAACATTACATCTATAAAAGAAAGAGTTCAGGTGAACCAACATTACATCCATAAATTTTTTTGGAAAACATGGTACTTTACCCTCAGTAAATTGACTCGTACGAGTTTAAATTTAAAAGTATTCTTATATTAACTATTACACAAGTATGGTAATTTCGTTAGCACTTTGTATAATTTTAAACGCTTGCTCTAAACACTAATGTAGAGCCCACTGAAATATCCCCTTTTTCCTTTTCCTCATTTATACCTTAGGTATATAGGAAAAGTATTGTGTTTGCAAAAAAATCCGAAACCAGGATGAAACCGGAATTATCCGTTTTAGGTGCTTTAAAGGCCTCCTGAGTGGTTTTCTCAAAGTATATATCTTTAAAAAATAAATATAATTTTATAATATTAATCAAATTAAAATTATTATTATAATAAGGCAGAGTGCGTTAATTATAACAAAAGTGGCTCATCCAAATAGTAGCATTTCCTTCTTGCTTAGGTATACTCGACTGATGTCAGTAGTCGACTATTATGTAAAGCAGCAGAAACTTAGCGAATTCATACTTAGCACAAGTCAAACTTAGCAAAACAAAGTTTTTTTCTGTCTAATCTATCAAAAGGATTGAGTCCAAATTTAAAATTTTGAGTCTTACCTAGGAGCATTGACGCTCTCCAAGATATCACATCTACAACCCGATTCATTGTAAAAATTTCTTCAACACTCAACTCTTCAAGACGAAACGTCCGACTCAACTGATCTCCCATTCCTCTAAAATAGCTTCTCGAGAGAGTCGATATGGCATGAGTTTCTTCATGAATGTACCCTAACAACTTCACTTTGTTGCTCTTATTTTTTTGAAAAATTAGACCTTCCTCTGCTAATTGTAGTACAACGCCTTGAGCTATCTGAATTATGTATGGCTCCGAAACGATCCTTTTGAACGTATCATAGCTTGATTGTTTATCAAACCCAGTCAGGATACTGTTCAGCGCTCCATCTTTCCCAAAATCATTCCAGTAGATGTTGATAAGTATGTTTGGTTTATCGTCATCTTTGTTGGATACTTTACGTACTTCGGTCGTTACAGCTTTGTAACAAATAGTGCATCTGTCGTCGAGTGAAATAGAAGCTATTGTGGATTGAGACTTCCATATTCCATGTAGAAAAATAGCTTCTGGGCTATTGATAAAACCTTTAATACCCACTTTAAAGCCGATCTTATCAGCTGCTTTGTTAATTTCATGATATAAGTTGTTCATTCTTACTGGTTTACCCGTGAAGTTGTACTCGTCTGGCCAAGAACCAGCTCTGATTTTCTTTAAACTAAATTTAGCTTCTTCCTTCAAATACCCTACATTAATACCTAAATTCCATTGTGGTCCTATATCAGGAAATTCAGTAGGTCTAATTCGTCGTGAAAATTGTTTAAGTGCTTTTGCAACAAAAAGTACCCTTTCCGTACCTCTCAACAAACGTTCCTCTTCAGGAACTACGACGCATTCGTGAATAGAATGTAGTGTTACTAAACCTTGCACTCTAATTGCCGCTAAATTAATAATTCCGCTTGCAAAATGAACTCCGAGAAAATCACCGTTTTCTTTGCCGTCAGGAAAGTCTTGGATGTATGTTTGTTTCTTACTTAAACTTGATACCTGTCCGCTTATTACTTTAGTCAGTTCATGTTCTATGTTTTTCACTATGGTCAAAATTCCGTCTTGATTTTCAAACGGAGTTACAAATACCGAGAGTAGTTTGTCGGCCGGATGATCTCCAAACTTAACGATCCTGAATGTCCTAGGTTGAAATGGAATCTTCATGCCGTATATTTGCTTCCCATGAAGGGATGCTTCTTTCTTATCAATGACATTTTCGAATGTAACTAAAAACTCATAATTTTATGTAATAATCTTAAAACCTAACTCTGTTTTAAAGGTAATTAAAACTTCGCACTTAAGGATACTTTGATTAGTTTGCCTTAATCTATATCAGTTTTTCTTGATAGCTAGTAGTCAGGTTCAGTCATATCTTCAAGTGACACGTGACAGGCATTTTTAAGTAAACAAAAATGAAGGTATTTAATGTTAGGTTATATTCACTAATCTTTATAGTAACATCTGGTCAACAAGGGAAACTAAATTACTGCAGCGCTGGGTGGCCACTACGGGCAAAGAGCAACTAATGACGAAAAAAAAACAACAGGTTCACTTAATATCTTAAAATCTCAAGTTGATTTTGTTTTTTTACATCTGAAACCATTGTTTCAGATGTAAAAAAAGCCTTTTGCTCGGGAGGCTTATGTAAAAAGTGTTTTCCTCGGGAGTTAAACACTTTGGTTCCCATGGCTTAGACCTTAGGAACCAACTAACTGCTCAGGGAAATAATAGCATTCTTTAATCTTGGTGCATAAATAACAATTAGATTACCTTATCTTACTTCCTGTAAGAATTTTTAGAAGGACATCCTTCACTCAAAAGTAAACATTTTTTTACTCTGTAAACACAAATTTTAAGTAGCCTGTAGTTTTCCAAGTTTTTTTGGGGTGCTGAATCGTATAAAACTTGTCTGGAGTCGATACTACCACACAGCGTACTCGAAGACCAGGTTCCCAGGAACGAATCTTGGTATCAGCACTAACTTCTTATCGTTTTATTTGCACTATATAAGTTTATAACAATTCTCTCGTTGAAGCATAGATCAAATAAGTAGAGGCCAAAAAATTTTTAATTCTTTTAAACCATCCTGCATAACATTGTGATTTAGACCTAGGATTACGCGATACATCAGAGCTGTGACTCCGTACGATCATAGCTTTATTTCCTTATCTATGTGAAAATCCGTTTAATCGTCAATTTTCCCATGATTCAATGCTTTCACTAAGATTTTCCCTATAGTATTATTCTTAACACAGTTCTCACTGCCATAATTAAGCAAATTGTCCGACATTTTGTTATTCTTCTTATTTCTCCTTACATAATGTGTAATTTACTGTTATGTAGGCTTTATTATGATATTTCTTCTTTATATTATTATAATATGTATTTTTCCAGACTGTTTAGGTTTTCTTTATCAGCTTATATAATGAGGTTATCTATTTTACTTCCTTGTTTATCTCTATATTTAGTCCTTTGTTGTGTTATTGTAGTTTAAATTAAAGAGGTTGTATTTACCGCAAGTTGAAGAAGCAATTGAAGAAATAGCTATATGAATATTTATCCCTGGACCGGTTTCGGCTTTTATTATTTTTAATTATACATTAAAAATATTCTATTGAGAATTATTAGTACACGCAATCTTGCGAGCGAAGCGAGCCTTATCAGAGATTTTTTTAAAATAAAATATGGTTCTTAGTTAGCAAAGCGAGACTTAATTGCAAAGAGACTTCTGCATAATTATTAGTACACGCAATCTAGCGAGCGGAGCAGGAGCGAGCCCTTTTTTATACGTAATAATAATACATATAATCTAGCGAGCAAAGCAGGAGCGAGCCCTTTTTATACGTATAATAATACATATAATCTAGCGAGCAAAGCGAACCTCGTTTTCTAATTTCACCATTTTAATTTTAGAAAACCAGCGAAGGATTACTTCCCAATTTACTCTATCTAGCAGGCTGTTTAAGCGAGTCCGTTAATCATTTTTGTTGTTTCATTTTGATAAACTCTTATTATTTTGGTTAGGTTCAAAAAAAGATGATAGTATACTAATTTATTGTTGATATAATGAAATAATCAATTAAAAGTCTTATTTAATCTTAATTAATTATTTGTGCTGTGATTTATAATTATTTAAGCAATTTTTTTTAAAAAAATAAATGAGCTTATGAGATTGGGGTCATGGAAGAGGTAGTGGGGGGAAGGTAGATTTTTTGGAAGGAGGGTCTCCCTGATCAAGACTATAAATATATTGATAAGGTATATTTATTATATATATACATACATACATATATATATATATATATATATATAATATATATATATATATATATATGTGTGTGTGTTGTGTGTGTATGTGTATGTATGTACAAGATTTTTGTGTCCTAGACGTTCTATGAGACACGATAACTTTCTAACGCTTTCTTGGATCGAAATGAAACTTGGTACGAAAATCAACCTTGTTAATGTCCCGAAACCCTATTGTTTATAAATTATGTGTGACGTCATTAACCAACAATAATGACCCCACAAACAATTGAAAAATCACAAATCTTAATATAGTGTTTAGATTGGGCTGTCATTTTTTACACACATACTAATATGTATGCTTATTTATTGTATTATCAGTATTGATATATTATCATATTTCCGGTTTTATTGATTGACATATGTATGTAAACAAAACGTTTTTTTCTCTAATACATTTGAAATTTTGCTTATATCTTGGCAGTATGCCTTTTATATAAATCAGTTATATGACGAACTGACAAAGTACAACAACCATGTTACCGCTTCGCGGCCCGCAGCTCCGACGTCATGTAGCGGCAAAGAGGCCGAAGGCCCCATGTTTTTTATGTTCCCATTGTAAACAGGACAGGAAAGAATACATTATTAAGACGTAATATTTTAACTATCCTCGGCTTCCCCTCAGCAGTTAGAATTTAAATTATTTTTCTCGGCTTGTTACATGAATAAGTATTATTGATAACGTATTGAAACGTTATATTCAGTTTAATACATCATGATTTGTATTTATATAACGAATAGTATATTAAATAACAATGTTGTGACTTGCGCAATAGTGTTATTGTTGAGATAAAAAAGTGATGACGCTGAGGAAGTTAAACAATAAGTCTATGAGTGAGTATCACGTCAATACAAATCTTTTAGAATGTAATAACAACCCTGACTTGTCGCAGGTAAATTGATTGATAGTTGTTATTATCAAACATTTTTTGTAAAAATGATTTGTTAAATCCTCTTCTTCAAGGAGTCGGAAGTTGTGCTTTTAAACACATTCTTTAAATTTCGGGTTTAGTATCCAAGTAATAATTGACTGAGGCTGTAACATGTTTCTCGGAGGAGAAATCAAAGAATATCTGGCGTGGAAGTCCGCAAACCGGGCGGTGTTTCTTAGGAATGTTCGCTTCCTTGACCAACAACCCATTTCTTTTGTACGTTTTCGGTTCATGCTTCATAGTTTTAGCATAGCAGTACCATGTGTTGTCTAATTGCCTGGATTTTCAAAGGAAATGCTCATATCTTACCAAAAAATCAATTGCGTGTTAAAAAAACTCTCGCCAAGTCTTTGTCCGTAATAGTTATAAAATTAACTTTACTGTACAAGGCATGTGGATTCTGGTTAGAGACGATCGTTCGCGTTTTTAAAGTGAAGTTATATAATTTTGATACTACCGAGTTTTGCAAAACATGATTAGTTGACACAATATAATTGTGCGAGAGACACCAAGGAAATGTAACAAGCAAAATGCAATGCTACATCTGGGAACTATTCCTTCATTCGACATTCGTCATACTTGATGGCTCGACATAATGTCATGTCCCACTCTGTTTCGTTTCATGTTTTGCAAAACTCGATAGTATCAGAATGATATATGTTTGCTTGCCATGCATGATGGCGGTAAGAGAGCACCGCTCATCTCTGGTAAGTACTTCACATTATATTTTCGGAATTAATTGAAGGTCAGAGTGAGTTCAGGCTCTGTCGGCGCCCTGATGAGTTAGACGTAACGAAACAGAGTGGGACATGACATTATGTCGAGCCATCAAGTATGACGAATGTCGAATGATGGAACAGTTCCCAGATGTAGCATTGCATTTTGCTTGTTACATTTCCTTGGTGTCTCTCGCACAATTATATTGTGTTAAAGTGAAGTTGTTTGGTTAGCAATAGCAAAGGACCTCATTTAAATCAAAGGCAATCATCAGCTTCTTCTCTTTGGCGGTATGCCAAGTTTTATAGCTCTTTTTTTATATTTTATGAGATATTATACAATTTATCGTTGAGAAAAATCATAGCAGATAAAATATAATTATTGAATCAATGTAACGATAAAGGTTACTACACCCTTACATGGACTACCTACCTACAAATTTGAATAACTTTATTTTTTGACGCACTCTGCAGGCACGCGCCAAAGAGAAGTAGATGATGAGTGTCTCTCCTTGAGATCCTTAGTATTGCTATCCTAACAATTTTGCTTTGAAACGGAAATGAGCTTCTCTAACTAAAACCGACCTTACATGGCGAGACAGTAAAGTTGATTTTACTACTATTATGGACCAAAGGCTTGGCGGTGAGTTTTTTTTACTACGGAAATGGTTTTTGGTTGGATTTTATTACTTTTTGTATGGCTTCTAATGGTTGGACGGCTGTCCAATTCAAGGATCTTGAATACAGGGGATGACGCACTAAGTCGATTTGCCATACAGAAAAGTGACCCCGTCGAAACCAATAAATAGAGAGAATTCAACACGAAAATTAGGTCAAAACCCAACTGCACATGCTTGGTACAAACTGCGCGTGCTTACAATTCTTATAACAGTGCAGGTCTTAAATTTTAGATGCAAACATACCTCTCAATGGTTTCCCATTGTTTATTGCTTGAGAAGGTTATAAACACCCTTAAATTATCACTTACTGAAGTGGGTAATAATTGAAAATATAGTCCAAAATTTACAATGAAATAAGCACAAATGACTTAACAAGCACCACAAATGTAACAATGACGAGACACACAGAAGAAAGTTTAGAAGCAAACTTAGGTTATGTAGCAAGGTTGTCGCTACATAACCTGCGTTTGGTGCCTTTTTTTCATTATAACCAAGGGGAAGGTAAGTTTGCTCCTACTTTTCTATCTCATACAACTTCCATGGAGTCAGAAATGTTCCTTAATCCGTCATCCCCTTTATTCAAGATCCTTGGTTGAATGTAAAGGGAAAGAAGTATACATGTAACGGAGAGTAGTTAAATGTGGAAAATTAAAAATTAAATATATGCTTAAAAAATAAAGTTTCCTCATCACATCGGATTCGCTACGCTCATCTTTCTGATGAGCGTAGCGTTTTACAATGAGTTGTAAAACATCAAATGATGTTTTACAACTCATTTGATAAAACATTAACTAATGCTGATAATGAAATGATTCTTGGCACATATTTTAGTCTTATACACGGCAAATCTCAATCTGATCGCAATATTTTTTCGCGTTTTATGATTTTTCAAAATTTTTGCTGTCATTGTTAAAGGTTAATGACATAATTTAAAATTAATTTAATTTTACAAATAAACCTATAGACTTATTTTTGTACATAGTTGCAACTCACTGCCGTAAATACACAGGGAGCTACGATGATAACAGGCACACATATACACACAAATTGGTGAAAACCAGTCAGGAGGCCTTAAAACCGCCTGAAACGGATAATTCCGGTGACATCCCGATTTCGTATTTTTAGCCAACACAATACTTTTCCTATATACCTACGGTATAAATGAGGAAAAGTAAAAAATATATATACTTGATTTGCACTCATCTGAAAAGGCAAGTGCGTCCCCAAGTACAAGTGCATTCTGCGATCCCAGGACACTTTAGTTATAATCATATGTTTGCTCAATTCATAATCTCTTCTAAATTTTTAAAAGTGAGAAGATTTGCACAATCATAGTAATCATAAGTAATATTTTAGTACTTTTACGTCTTAGTGATTCCAACTATGTCCATGGTTCAAATAATTCTAGCGCAGTGATCCGCAAGCCGGGCGAATTTTCTTTCCAATGCTTACTTTTTTGCGTACCAATTCTGTTCTTGCAAATGTTCAGTTTATGCTTTATAGTCGGAACAGCAAGACATTTACATGTCTGCTTATTTGCATGGATTTTCCAAGGGAAATGCACATATTTATGGATAAGACGCATTTATTTATTTGAACATAGGTTGTTCACAACTATTTTCGCCCTTGTATAATCAATACTGAACTTTATTTAGACGGCCAGTTATTGGCCGTCTAAATATAGAGCTTTGTATATACAAAGTTTAGTTTAAACTAATCCACAAAATGTTTCTCCACATTTTCTCTGGAACCAAGATTCGAACCCAGGCCCTTAATTTTGGCTACACTTTAAAGTTAGATCCGAAAGGCGCCTATCCCCTCTACGAATTTTTGCCAAAGGAAATTCGCTGAAAATGCTAACAAAATTCTAAACATTTAGGAGAAAAGGCTAATGTTGGTGAAAATGTTTCTAAGTGTGAAATAACAATCAAGTAATAAGACTGGACGTGACTTGTTTTACTAACGAATCCAATAAAACATTATTAATTTTATTACAACCCTTACTCTAATAGATTCTAACAGTCAATTTTGTTCATCCCCCGTGAAATAAAATTTTTCCTCTCACTTAACCATGATTGAAGATATCAATGATCCATTGTAAAAAGTAAAAAATTGTTTCCGGTTGCGTTCCAACATCTAAAAAATTCTTGAATTTAATTTATAGACTATAGAACTATCTTACTAAAAACCACTTGCAAAGTAAAAAAAATCGCCAAGTTTATGGTCCAAAAAAAGGGAAATCAACCTTTCTGTCCCGCCAAGTCGTATCCGTTTTGGTTGGAGACGGTCATTGACGTTTCAAAGTGAAGTTGTTAGGTTAGCAATACTAAATAACATTGTTTAAATTGAAACGAAATCATCAGCTTCTTCTCCTTGGTGTCGTGCCAACAGTGTACCTCTTAAGTCCAATACCTTTATTTTGATGCAATCTGCTGGCCCGCTGCCAAGGAGAAGAAGCTGATGATTGCATCTTAGTTAAAACAAGGTTCTTTAGTATTGCTAACCTAACAACTTAACATCGAAACGCTGATGACCATCTCCAACCAAAACGGTCATGACTTGGTAGGACAGATAAGCTGATTTCCCTACTTTTTTTGTACCAAAGACTTGGTGGGAAATTTTTTACCACGCTAGTGGTTTTTGGTAAGATATCATGACTTTTGGGTCTAAAAGATGGGCGATTTTTCAAAGTGAAAACAAATTACGTGTTGTTGATAGAGCTGTAAAGGGTGTCAAGGTATTGTATATACCACTCGCAAACTATGTTTTCTGCTGCGCTTACATACTGTTACGCATACATACGAAGTATTAACTTGGGATTTATTGATACAGGAATGTTAAAAGGCATCACACATAACCAATTCTCCACAAAAACCAAAATCCGAACGGTAGTAAAGGCTGGAGGTGGGTCAATGTATAAAACTACCGTTCCTAGCTTAGTTTTTCGCTTCATGTTTAGCTTAAGAATGTTATATTTGAGATTTTATCATGTAGGAATGCACACGGGCATAAGACGAATGCAGAAAGTCGTCATATGTCAAAACGAGTTCAGTAGTGATGGCTTTAGGCGCATCAACAAAAAATGCATGAAGCATAAGAATTAGAATTCGTCAAAAATGTAATTTTCAACCCTCTTTTTCTACGCTTCTACTAGGCTTATTTAAATGATTTTTTTTATTTTTTGATCTGAAGACACACTCTTTAAGATATTATAATTTTTGTATTTATATTAGCCGTTTTAACGCCACAGACGTCCACAAAAACTAAACTTAGTTGCGTACAGTATTAAATACACTGGCAGCTATAGTGGAATTTCATATTTTTTTAAGAATTAGCAGGGTATTTAAATTTTCTTATTGACTTAAAGAAGGGGGCGAAACGCTGCTGCATTCCGAAATACCAGATAATCTCCCTGTAATCTATGGAATATAGATAATAAAGTTTATCTCAGTAAATCATTGACTATAAAACTATAACAGGTAACTCCCTGTAATCCATGATATAGAGCCATAATTGATTTCAGTAAAATCCATTGACTATAAACTTAACAGGTAATCTCACTGTAACCATAGATTATAAATAATTGATTCTCAGTAAATCATTGACTAATAAAACTATAACCTCACTGTATCCTACATTATAGAACCATAATTGATTATCTTAGTGAAATCTATTGACTATAAAACTATAACAGATAATCTCACTGTAATCCATAATTATAGAACCATTGATACTTAGTGAAATCTATTGTAGATAATCTCACTGTAATCCATAGATTACTGTAGCAGATACTGTCTATGTAGTTCATAGAATTGACTTGAGTATGTTGACTTAAACGGAATATATTTATCTCTAGTTTTTCTTGTAATTATTTGTATTCTCTTGTTTTTTTTTTCTTTTTTTTGAGTTAATATTTTATTTTTATTTGTTTTGTTTTTAAGGTTTTTAATTTAATTGGAACTGTACAAGGAGAGATGGAAATGGTGTAGAAAATAGTGTTGTGATAGCGTGCTAGTGTTAATAGTGGCTTTTTCACGATGCATTAGTGCAACCCTTGCATAAATACCATTTTGGAAAATCGTTTTGGAAAATTTGGGAAAATTAGTGTATTTATGTAATCCAAGGGAATGATATGTTACATGCCGAGGATCCACGTCATAGAAAAACTTAAAATTAGATCTGAAGGTACATTTTAAGTTTATTAATTGGTGATGGTTAGTTAAATAAGTGATTTTAAGAGTTTCTATTTCAATATTGTCGAAGATCTTTTTATATGAGATGCAGAACTAAAAGGAATGTCTATGGGTAGCTTGTTACCTCAAGGCTGACTCATCAAAGTTATGTCGATCAAATTATTTCGGATTTTGGAAAACAATCCTGTATTCATCTTAAAAGAATTTTGAAACATAACCCTCGCTAATATATTACACCTCCTATTATTGGAGATGGTTAGTATTAACCTTCTCCTATTCATTTCGTTATCTTCAGACAGCTCGTCTCACTCATTGAGACAAGAAGTTTATTCACTGACATTACTTAGGTAGTCAGTGAAGTTAGTTAGTTGTAAGTTCGAATGTTGCTTCTCCTGGTTATGATAAAAGTAAGCCGAAACCGCTCCGGGATATCACTGCTTAACATCAGTAATACCACATCACCCTTTAGATATAATAGCCGTATTGAAATAAACTTGGTGTACTTTTTTATTACCTAAAGTGTAATAAACTTGTACGAAATTTCAACTTAATTAGATAATTTTTCAATTTTTAAAAAATTCTTTCAAAAAATTCATTCAGTCATTCGATAAACATTGAACTACAACTGATAATGTAATGACATTTTGTACATATGCTGCTATTTTACATGACTACATATATAAGACTACTTACAAATTGTTCAAAACTTAGTTTCAACAGCAGCATAAATTATTTTCCACAAAGCACAGTTCTTTCTAAAGATTAATTTTTGTATCTAGTTTCAACAGCAGCATAAATTATTTTCCACAAAGCACAGTTCTTTCTAAAGAATTAATTTTTGCATCTAGTTTTCAACAGCAGCATAAATTATTTTCCACAAAGCACAGGTTCTTTCTAAAGATTAATTTTTGCATCTAGTTTCAACAGCAGCATAAATTATTTTCCACAAAGCACAGTTCTTTCTAAAGATTAATTTTTGCATCTAGTTTCAACAGCAGCATAAATTATTTTCCACAAAGCACAGTTCTTTCTAAAAGATTAATCATCTAGCAGCATAAATTATTTTCTTTTTCTAAAGATTAATTTTTGTATCTAGTTTCACAGCACATAAATTATTTTCCACAAAGCGCAGTTCTTTCTAAAGATTAATTTTTGTATCTAGTTTCAACAGCAGCATAAATTATTTTCCACAAAGCACAGTTCTTTCTAAAGATTAATTTTTGCATCTAGTTTCAACAGCAGCATAAATTATTTTTCCACAAAGCAAGTTCTTTCTAAATTAATTTTTGTATCTAGTTTCAACAGCAGCATAAATTATTTTCCAAAGCACAGTTCTTTCTAAACTAGTTTCACAGCAGCATAAATTATTTTCCACAAAGCGCAGTTTTTCTAAAGATTAATTTTTGTATCTAGTTTCAACAGCAGCATAAATTATTTTCCCAAAGCACAGTTCTTTCTAAAGATTAATTTTTATCTAGTTTCAACAGCAGCATAAATTATTTTCCACAAAGCGCAGTTCTTTCTAAAGATTAATTTTTGTATCTAGTTTCAACAGCAGCATAAATTATTTTTCCACAAAGCACAGTTCTTTCTAAGATTAATTTTGTATCTAGTTTCAACAGCAGCATAAATTATTTTTCCACAAAGCGCAGTTTTTCTAAAGATTAATTTTTGTATCTAGTTTCAACAGCAGCATAAATTATTTCACAAAGCACAGTTCTTTCTAAAAGATTAATTTTGTATCTAGTTTCAACAGCACAAATTATTTTCCAAAAGCAGTTCTTCTAAAGATTAATTTTGTATCTAGTTTCAACAGCAGCATAGCGCAGTTCTTTCTAAAGATTCTAGTTTCAACAGCAGCAAAATTATTTTCCACAAAGCACAGTTTTTCTAAAGATTAATTTTGTATCTAGTTTCAACAGCAGCATAAATTATTTTCCCACAAAGCACAGTTCTTTCTAAAGATTAATTTTTGTATCTAGTTTCAACAGCAGCATAAATTATTTTCCACAAAGCACAGTTCTTTTTAAAGATTAATTTTTATATCTAGTTTCAACAGCAGCATAAATTATTTTCCACAAAGCACAGTTCTTTCTAAAGATTAATTTTTGTATCTATTTTTAACAGCAGCATAAATTACTCTTGCAGCTAAAATTATAACAGACATAGACACACACTCACACAAAAGCATTTTTAATTCAAGTCAAATTATCTTTTTAGCGAATTTCCTTTGGAAATTCGCCTAATGGGATAGGCGTCCCATTAGGCATTCCCATTAGGCGTGGTTAATATTTTTTAACCAACTTGGTACAAAAATCAACCTTCGGTGGACACGAACCCTATTATTGAAACCCAGGTTTTTGTGACGTCACTAACCCGGTTTGCTGAGTCAGCGAAATTTTCAAAAAAAAGGCAAAATTCAGGGTTAACATTTTTTGCCGCGGAAAAGGTGAATATTTATGTTTTTTGAGACGCCGAATCGAATTAAACCGGTCCGAAGTCGATACGACCACTCTAAATGACCAAAAAGTCGAAAAAACAATTATAAATTACCAAAAACCAAAATTTAGGTCACCAAAAAATAAATTTCGAGTAGGGTGCCGTTTTCTATGTATTTTTGGGAGCTGAATCGAATGAAACCGGTCCGAAGTCGATACGACCACTCTAAGTGACCAAAAAGTCGAAAAAACTACAAAAATTATAGAAAACCAAAATTACGGTCGTTGAAAATTAAATTTCGAGTAGGGTGTCGTTTTCAATGTTTTTTGGGCCTCTGAGTTGAATGGCAGTGGTCCGGAGTCAATAGGAGCACTCAAACTCAGGGTACCTGGGTTCAAATCCTGGTAGGGACGATAAACTAAAAAATAATTCTGGCGCGGTGGTCCGCATGTCGGGTGAATTTTCTTTGGATGCGTGTTTCCGTGCTAAACAACAATCCTGGTTGGAAAGATAATTTTTATAGTCTTCTACATTATATAAGTTTACAACTACCAAATAAAAAATTCCGGCGCGGTGGTCCGCTGTCGAGCGAATTTCATGTAGAATGCGTGTTTCCGTGCTTAACAACTCATTTCTTGCTTAAGGTTCCGGTTCATGCTTTAGAACCTAAGCTGTTACTCAATTGTCAAGCACTGCTCGTAACTTATTTTGTCTGTATTTTTCAAAGGAAATGCGCTAAAACCTTTAAAGATAACTGACTAAGCCTAAATATAAGTAACTAAGCTTTAAACTAGTGCAAATAATAGAGTGTACTTCTAATTTTAGAGGCATAGTTTTGTACAACCAACTGGATAATTATGCGCATTTCCTTTGAAAAATACAGACAAAATGAGTTGCGAGCAGTGCTTGACGATTGAGTAACTGCTTAGGTTCTAAAGCATGAACCGGAACCTTAAGCAAGAAATGAGTTGTTAAGCACGGAAACACGCATTCTACATGAAATTCGCTCGACAGCGGACCACCGCGCCGGAATTATTTATTTGGTAGTTGTAAACTTATATAATGTAGAAAACTATAATAAATTATCTTTCCAACCAGGATTGTTGTTTAGCACGGAAACACGCATCCAAAGGAAATTCGCCCGACATGCGAACCACCGCGCCAGAATTTTTATATAATACCATTTTAAATTAATACCAGTTTCGGATATTTTGTGCAATCACAATACTTTTCCAATATTTTTTTTTTAAAAAATATATATCCTTTTATTTTCAGTTAAAAACAAATTAAAACAGATTATCAATACAAAATCAAATTTTGGTATTAACAAATATACCTACAGTATACTGAGGAAACGTAAAATTGATTGTCATTCTCTTTATTTACTTTTGCAATTTCTTAATGTAAACAATAAATTAAATTATCCAATTTAAGTGATTGAGTTTGGAATTCAGGTTTCGGTTGTGGTTAACTATGTTGGTTTAGTGTAACCTCACTTCTCCAAAAATTTTCATGAAAATTCCCGACTGTAGCTAAGTGTTTTCAAGTGTTGGGGCTCTTAATTTAGCCCCATTGTTGGGAATTTTAACAGAATACTTGTGGCATTTATTTTGGTTTTGCCATCTAAATAATTTCTGAATTTATTTTTAATTTTCCCCATTTATTCCGTAGGTATATAGGAAAATTATTGTTTGCAAAAAAATCCGAAGCCTGGATGTCACCGGAATTATCCGTTTTAGGTGTTTTTTTTAACAAGTTCTTTATTGGCAAAAGTATACAATATTAATTTTGTGTAAACCGGAGCCATATTTTATTTATTAGTTTTGGGTAATTTGTGTCTCTTTTTTTATTTTATTTATTTATTTATTTTGGTATGAAATTTGGTTATTTTTTGGTCTTTGAAAGGGTTTGTTTGGGTTAAGGATAATTTTCAATTTTTTAGTTTAGGTATTTTTTTTGCTGGATATTCAGAAGATAATATTTTTGATGGTGTTTTGAATAGGTTTATATTGTAAAGGGATTTTGCAGGAGTATCAAAGAGGGTTTCATATGCAGCCTGTGGACTGACTTTCGATGAATTAACCTGGCATAGAAAAGAGTCTCTCCACAAAACTATTAATTTGTTCAAAACGCTTTCAACCTAACATGAGGCCATCATCAGTGCCAGATAATAATTAAAAGAAAACAGCTAAGACAACGATATTAAATACGCAAAAAAATAAATGGAATTAATAATATTCTTTTTCTTCTTTTTCGACTCAACGATTTCCAGTAACCAGTCTATATCTTTCTCTACGCTGTTTTCTTTTAATTATCTCTGGCACTGATGATGGCCTGGTGTTAGGTTGAAAGTGCTTTGAATAAATTGATAATTTTGTGGAGAGACTCTTTTCTTCGTTCCTTTCATTATGAACAACTCCACTAGTGCTCATCCTAAATCATCGGTATATCCTGTTAACTATTTATGTTATGCAAAACTCAATGATTCTAATCATTGAGTTTATTAGAATGATTGCCAAATGATTCTAATCATTGAGTTTATTAGAATGATTGCCAAAATGATTCTAATCATTGAGTTTATTAGAATGATTGCCCAAATGATTCAAGTCACCTATTAAACATATCCGATAGTTTTTACCAGCACTTTAATGTAAACTAAAGCTTTGTCTTTTATATTTTACATGTTTAAATTCAACGTAAAACTTTTTAATTTTAAACAAATAGTTGTAAAGAAAATGTTTATAATTAATTCAATGAAAGAGTTGATTCCAAACAAAGCTTGAGGGATCAGAGAGGTTTTCTGACCATAGAGTTGTGGTTTAGCCTCACATCTATTTTACATAAACTTCATGCGCATGTTAAACCTTCAATGTTGTTTCTTTGATACTCTAAATATATTTAGGCTCTCTCCCTGTGTTAGTTAAATATAGTTCTCTTACTACTATGCTATACTGTATTATGTGTATACTGTATACTCTATGACTACAGTATAAAATACTATGAAAATCAAGTATACTCTAGTATGAGACTTTATCATATTCTACTATGGCTTGACAGGATTCTCTAGTATTAGTCTATAGTGTAATCTAATAAGATTTTACAGTATACTCTAGTATGAGAGTACATCATATTCTACTATAGTTTGACAAAACTCTCTAGTATTAGTCTATAGTATAATCTAATAAGATTTTATAGTATACTCTAGTATGAGACTTCATGATATTCTACTATGGTTTGACAGGATTCTCTAGTATTAGTCTATAGTATAATCTAATATGATTTTAGTATATTCTATTATTATATCAATTAAATTAATGAAGACTTTAGTCATTTTTATTAAAATTCATTGAAAATAAATTGATAAAGAGCTTTCGCCCAGGGATCCTGAGCTTCTTCGGTTTTTAAAAATAACAAAAATAAAAAGTTTGAAAATTTTTTCAACTTGAGAATGTTTTTTTATGTCACGTGTCTAACTAAGTAAATAATTAAAGGAGAGATCTCTCAACTTTTCAAAAAAAGACTTGACATACATAACAACCAAAACTTGACAACTCTAACCTTACGGCCTTATCAGAACATATGACAAAACTTGACCACCGACCAGACAAAGAAAACTGCCTTATACTTCATACAGAACCACATACAGACAAAAGGACATTTTTAGAAATGCTCTATATAAAAGCTGACCAAGACAGTATAAACAAAAAACAAGACATTAACAATCTTAGCAGTATTTATTATAATATTATCTTAAAATCTTAATTTTTCCGTTGGCCTGTTTTGTAATTTCATTTTAAAATTATTTACTTAGTTAGACACGTGACATAAAAAAAAAACATTTAAAATTTTATTAATTTAAAAAATATTTAATTTTTGTCATTTTTAAGAACTGAAGAAGTTCAGGATCCCTGGGCGAAAGCTCTTCGTCAATTTGTTTCCAATACATTTTGGAAGGACTGATGTCTTCATTAATTTAATTGATATTACAATTTATAAAAGTCCAAAAAGCTCTTAAGTTATTCTTTATTATGCTCTTAATATATGGTATGAATAAGGAAAAGTAAAAAAAAAAATCAAAATTGAAATATATCAAAAATACCTTTTTAAATACTAAAATGTTTAGAGAAATTATATTTCAACCTACAATTCGATATCGAAATATATTAAAAACCCAAAGCATGTTTCTGCCAAAACTTTAACGCCGAAATGCAGTTGAAAATCGTTTGGGGGAGATACCGTATAATTTCGTCATTTCAAAATATTTTAAATCTTAATTATTTCGATACTGAAATACAGTCCTCAATTAAAACCATATAATTTCGCTATTTATATATTTGAATTTCGAAAAATTTATATTTATTATAAGCCGTTCTTATACTGCAATAACAAATGCTATTTTATATTAAAAATTCAATAATTCATATTTTTATAACTCCCTACTTTTTGATTCTAAATTTCTCTTCCATCGAGTTTTATAGTTCTCCCCATTTCGCAACACCAGACCATCTCTACCTCAAAGATAAAACTTTATTTGAGGTGGCGCTTAAGTGTTTAAAATTAATCAACTTAAATAAATAATTTTTCCTTAACTAAGCCTGAGAAACTTTTCTTTTAAATCTTTTTAAATTACTTAATTCTCGGCGAGATTGATTAGTAGTAGATTTTAGTATTTAAGTTGCACTCGAAGTTCTTTTAGAAGAAACTATACTAGACTTGCTGAGGTTACTTAAGTAAACTTTTCTGTTTTTAACAAAGAGTGTCGACGGTAATTTTTTATCTTTATCGACGGTAATTCTAGTAATTCTATATCTTTATCGACGATAATTCTTTATCTATATCGAAGGTAATTCTTTATCTTTATCGACGGCGATTCTTTATCTTTATTAAAGGTAATTCCTTATCTTTATCGACGGTAATTCTAGTATTCTATATCTTTATCGACGATAATTCTTATCTATATCGAAGGTAATTCTTTATCTTTATCGACGGCGATTCTTTATCTTTATTAAAGGTAATTCCTTATCTTTATCGACGGTAATTCTAGTAATTCTATATCTTTATCGACGATAATTCTTTATCTATATCGAAGGTAATTCTTTATCTTTATCGACGGCGATTCTTTATCTTATTAAAGGTAATTCTTATCTTTATCGACGGTAATTCTTTATCTTTATAGACGGTAATTCTTAACTTGAATCTTCTGTATTTCATAAACAACATAAATGTTGTTTATGGAAACAAGTAATTATGCTAATTTATATGTATCAAAGGATGGACGTAAAAACTAATGTTGTCCTTAGAGTCCATCACTTTTACAAAAAAGTGTATTTTTGTAAGTATGTATCAAATTAAACTTTTTTTTGTAAATAAACGTTTATTTATTGATAACTTCAGTAAGTGCAGTGGAATTTTCTACAATAATATCAACACCAACAACGTCTTTCCACTAAATTTAAACTTTATTAAGCAGAGCCGGCTTTCGCATGAATAGAAAGACTCAACATCTCGCCACGACACTGTAGATGGCATTATTGCCGAAAGCCGGCTCTGCTTAATAAAGTTTAAAATTAGTGGAAAGACGTTGTTGGTGTTGATATTATTATTTATTTATTATACGATATTAATTATCATAAATGTTGATATTTTGTTGTACATTTCAGAACAAATAAGAGAAAGTATACATTATTTGAATTTCCCGAAAAAAATTCCTCTAATATTTCTTTAAGTAATGAAAGGCATGCACCTTTCACTTACCAAAAGCTGAAAGAATTTAAAGTAGTGACTCAACATAAATAAATAAAGTCGGGTACGGGGTACCTCGAAACTTTTCCTCATCATGTCGCATTCGCTACGTTTATGCACACCACTTCGGACTCGCTTCTCTCGTTCTCTTATTTCCTGCGGTCACCTATCCAAATACCTATTTTGAACTCTAACCTTACGGCCTTATCAGAACATATGACAAAACTTGACCACCGACCAGACAAAGAAAACTGCCTTATACTTCATACAGAACCACATACAGACAAAAGGACATTTTTAGAAATGCTCTATATAAAAGCTGACCAAGACAGTATAAACAAAAAACAAGACATTAACAATCTTAGCAGTATTTATTATAATATTATCTTAAAATCTTAATTTTTCCGTTGGCCTGTTTTGTAATTTCATTTTAAAATTATTTACTTAGTTAGACACGTGACATAAAAAAAAACATTTAAAATTTTATTAATTTAAAAAAATATTTAATTTTTGTCATTTTTAAGAACTGAAGAAGTTCAGGATCCCTGGGCGAAAGCTCTTCGTCAATTTGTTTCCAATACATTTTGGAAGGACTGATGTCTTCATTAATTTAATTGATATTACAATTTATAAAAGTCCAAAAAGCTCTTAAGTTATTCTTTATTATGCTCTTAATATATGGTATGAATAAGGAAAAGTAAAAAAAAAAATCAAAATTGAAATATATCAAAAATACCTTTTTAAAATACTAAAATGTTTAGAGAAATTATATTTCAACCTACAATTCGATATCGAAATATATTAAAAACCCAAAGCATGTTTCTGCCAAAACTTTAACGCCGAAATGCAGTTGAAAATCGTTTGGGGGAGATACCGTATAATTTCGTCATTTCAAAATATTTTAAATCTTAATTATTTCGATACTGAAATACAGTCCTCAATTAAAACCATATAATTTCGCTATTTATATATTTGAATTTCGAAAAATTTATATTTATTATAAGCCGTTCTTATACTGCAATAACAAATGCTTTTTATATTAAAAATTCAATAATTCATATTTTATAACTCCCTACTTTTTGATTCTAAATTTCTCTTCCATCGAGTTTTATAGTTCTCCCCATTTCGCAACACCAGACCATCTCTACCTCAAAGATAAAAACTTTATTTGAGGTGGCGCTTAAGTGTTTAAAATTAATCAACTTAAATAAATAATTTTTCCTTAACTAAGCCTGAGAAACTTTTCTTTTAAATCTTTTTAAATTACTTAATTCTCGGCGAGATTGATTAGTAGTAGATTTTAGTATTTAAGTTGCACTCGAAGTTCTTTAGAAGAAACTATACTAGACTTGCTGAGGTTACTTAAGTAAACTTTTCTGTTTTTATCTATTTTTGTTGACGGTAATTTTTTATCTTTATCGACGGTAATTCTAGTAATTCTATATCTTTATCGACGATAATTCTTTATCTATATCGAAGGTAATTCTTTATCTTTATCGACGGCGATTCTTTATCTTTATTAAAGGTAATTCCTTATCTTTATCGACGGTAATTCTAGTAATTCTATATCTTTATCGACGATATCTTTATCTATATCGAAGGTAATTCTTTATCTTATCGACGGCGATTCTTTATCTTATTAAAGGTAATTTCTTATCTTTATCGACGGTAATTCTTTATCTTTATAGACGTAATTCTTAACTTGAACTTCTGTATTTCATAAACAACATAAATGTTGTTTATGGAAACAAGTAATTATGCTAATTTATATGTATCAAAGGATGGACGTAAAAACTAATGTTGTCCTTAGAGTCCATCACTTTTACAAAAAAGTGTATTTTTGTAAGTAGTATCAAATTAAACTTTTTTTGTAAATAAACGTTTATTTATTGATAACTTCAGTAAGTGCAGTGGAATTTTCTACAATAATATCAACACCAACAACGTCTTTCCACTAAATTTAAACTTTATTAAGCAGAGCCGGCTTTCGCATGAATAGAAAGACTCAACATCTCGCCACGACACTGTAGATGGCATTATTGCCGAAAGCCGGCTCTGCTTAATAAAGTTTAAAATTAGTGGAAAGACGTTGTTGGTGTTGATATTATTATTTATTTATTATACGATATTAATTATCATAAATGTTGATATTTTGTTGTACATTTCAGAACAAATAAAGAGAAAGTATACATTATTTGAATTTCCCGAAAAAAATTCCTCTAATATTTCTTTAAGTAATGAAAGGCATGCACCTTTCACTTACCAAAAGCTGAAAGAATTTAAAGTAGTGACTCAACATAAATAAATAAAGTCGGGTACGGGGTACCTCGAAACTTTTCCTCATCATGTCGCATTCGCTACGTTTATGCACACCACTTCGGACTCGCTTCTCTCGTTCTCTTATTTCCTGCGGTCACCTATCCAAATACCTATTTTGATGCTGCTTAACATTTTTGATCCTACAGAAATCGTAGATATGTCAGCCGCGTTGAGATGAAACTTATTAGTTATTCATTACATAAGGAATACACTTTAACGAAATTTAAACTCTATATTGCATTATTATTTGATTTTTATTATTTCGATTCGATTTAACAACTTTTATTTTTATTTATTTATACCGTAGGTATATAGGAAATGTATTGTGTTTGCAAAAATTCCGAAAACGGGATGAAACTGGAATTATCCGTTTTAGGTGTTTTTAAGCCCTCCTGAGTGGTTTTCTCAAAGTTGCTTGTGTGTCTGTTATCATCGTAGCTCCTAGTGTATTTATGCTAGAGAGTTGAAACACTGTACAGAAAACAGTCTACCGGTGTAGTTCTGCTATTCAGAAAATTATTTTTTAAAAACGTCATTAACCCGTAATAATGACTCAGCAAAAATTTGGAAAAATAATAAAACAGGGAAACATGATGCGATCATATTGAAGTTTGACACGCATGTAGCCATGTATAAGGCTAACTTATGTGCCAAGTTTCATTTTATTATTAGGATTAGTTCAATTTTTATTGAATGACTTGTGTACGTTTTTTAAAAGATTGTAAAAAATTGAGAAATAGTCAATTAAGTTGAAATTTAGTACTTCTTTATTACCTAATAAAGAAGCAGAGCTAATAAATAAGTGATAAATAATGAAATAAGTTTCCCATTTTTTTCAAATCTAAGGGTGAGCCACCCATACGTCTCCCAGTGTAGCACTTATTATAACTCCAATAATAACTACTCAGTCTGCATCTAGATAAATATTAATAACTATATTTGATGAAAATAAACATGTCAGTTTACATATTTTTTTAAATCTAAGGGTGAATCGCCATCTTAGAATAATACTATATATAGAAGGAGCACTACCGATAACACGAAAGCCGGTTCACTGGTGCAACTAAGTAATGCTGCCACCCTAACAATATACAATTTTCTAAAAAAAAAGTTGGCAATACTTCCGGTTGCTGAATTATTATGTTCTATTATTAATTAATGATTGATTATTCATAAAATACTAATATAAATATCGGTGCATTACAATATTTTAAGCATTTTAAATTGTAATTTAATGTATTTATTAAAATTATATATTAAAAGTAGTCCTCGTCAACTAAATGTAGATTCTTGTATTCCGCCACCCTTTTGCCATCTAAGACCAGTTTTTATTAAGTACTCAGCACGTGTTTTTAAGTTATTATATTTGTTCTTTACGATCTTTCTTCATTAATAGATATTATGAAAATATTTAAAATAATGTTATGTTGTCAGGTTGGCAGCATTACTTAAGTGCACCAGTCAACCGGCTTTCGTGTTATCAGTGGAATTACATTGTGTTTACGGCCCTGTGCTCCTTCTATATATAGTATTATTCTAAGATCGCCATACTATTACTATTGTAACTCACAGAGTTTATAAACTTTATAAATTTTTGGGTCTATTTGTGGTATCCAGAAAATAATCTTGACTTTATTTACCGGCAATAATGACTCTGCAAAAAATCAAATGTACATAAAATGCGGAAAATTTAGCAAACATATATAGTCGTATATAAGACCAACATTTCTGTCAAACTTCGACTTATTTTCAGTATTAGTTTAATTATTTATCGAATGACATATAAGTTTTTTTAAAAATTGCTAAGAATAAAGAAATAATCAAATTAAGTTTAAATCGGTACAAGTGTATCCTTTTATGGAATAAATAAGTTTTATTTAAATGCGGCTTAGTCCTTTTATAGAATAAATAAGTATACTAAGTTTTATTTAAATGCGGCTTAGTCTATCTAAGGGTTTGTGTTAGATCACTAATGTTAACCTGTATCGAGTGAGGTCAGAACCAGGATGGTTGACCGCTGCTAATAAAGCAAATGTTTTAATGTCCGAAGAGACTTAAATATCAATTAAATTAACGAAGACTTTTGAAAATGTTATGAAAATTTATTTTCAATAAATTTTAAAAAAGGACTGAAGCCTTTATTAATTTAATTGATATTACAATTTATAACAGTCCAAAAAGCTCTGATGTTATTGAAGAGATTTTAAGATGATTTCTATCTTCTGAGGACGAGCGAAGCTAGCCTGAAGTTGAGCGTTTGAGCGTAGGAAATCCAATATGAAAACGAAATATTTCGAGTTACCTGTGCCCGATTTTTAAATATGAGGTTAATTCTGTAAGAAGTTTTTTCTCAAGTTAAAGTAAATGTCAGTGTGTGTACAGAGTGAAGTAAATATATGTACGTGTGAGTACTAAGTACGCGTGTGTAGGTACTCTATAGACGTGTAGTTGTAATGCGATGGTGAAGTAGACATAATCTAGTGGTGGGGAGAAATCTTTATTTTACCTTTACTAAATGAAATCAGTCAAGTTACTGGCAAGCCACTGTACGTCTGTCTGGCAGTAGCCTTCGCCAATCATCGCGCCGCTTCCTTTCGCCAATTGTCGTGTACTGCTTTAATAATGTGTCGCTAAAACATACCTTATTGTATCAAGTCGCATATTGTTTAATTAATCTTTTAATTCGCATTTAATGTTCATATTTTGTTCGCCAATTTTTAATTTCGTTTGTGTTGCTTTCGCCGTTGGTTAAAGTGTTAAACACTTCTTATGTGATTCTATCCGCTCTTTGTTTTTCTGATATAGTCAAACCTGAACTTAACTTGTTTAATTAATAATACTTAATTATTGTCTTTACTCTCAAAATGTGTTTCAATCAATTTTAACTTATTATAATTCTTAAACGTTTTCTCACATATACAATTTCCTAATGATTTTGAACCTACTATTATTTCAGTTATTTTTTGACAACAATTAATTCGTCATAACTAATAAATGTGCAAACATTCTTCAACCACAATTACTCCAATTTATTTTTGACAACATTTAATTCGTCATAACTAATAAATGTGTAAACATTCTTCAACCAACAATTACTCATTTATTTTTTTGACAACATTTAATTCGTCATAACTAATAAATGTGTAAACATTATTCAACAACAATTACTTCATTTATTTTTGACAACATTAATTCGTCATAACTAATAAATGTGTAAACATTATTCAACCAACAATTACTCCAATTTATTTTTTGACAACATTTAATTCGTCATAACTAATAAATGTGTAAACATTCTTCAACCAACAATTACTTCATTTATTTTTTGACAACATTTAATTCGTCATAACTAATAAATGTGTAAACATTATTCAACCAACAATTACTTCATTTATTTTTTGACAACATTAATTCGTCATAACTAATAAATGTGTAAACATTATTCAACCAACAATTACTCCAATTTATTTTTTGACAACATTTAATTCGTCATAACTAATAAATGTGTAAACATTATTCAACCAACAATTACTCCAATTTATTTTTTGACATCATTATATTCGTCATCACTAATTCAAAGTTTTTTTAACGCTTTTAATTTAAAAATGTTTTTCTAAACTATAACTTACACAAAAGCAGTTTTCCGCTAAATTTTCAACGATAATTTGTTTGGTTATTTTTTTAAGTGATTTATTGTGGTAGTGTTATGTGGCAAAGTGTTCTAGTTTTAGAAGTGTAAAAATTGTGTTTTGTGTCCACGTTTCAGCTGCTATGTATTTCAGCAATGGAATTAAGACTGTGTCCAATACAGTGTGTTTCATATGATCATTTCATTAAGCATAAATTCACTCCGCATAAACCATCTAATAACCGAATCACTTGTAAGTTGATAAGTTCATATTTATTTTACGTTTAAATGACTTATTTATAGAACTAATTAGTTAATAGGCATTTTTAACTGAATCAGGGTGGGATTATCGCCCATTAAATCCTAGAAAAGTTCCCAATAGAGGAAAAATGGTATATTACGATACTAGGGTGTAAAAATTACTTAAGTATTTTTACACAAGCTCGTACGTAATTTTTACGCTCTTCACAGCCTTTTAAATTACGTAAGTATAATATAAGTGCAATCTTATATTATACTTTGTTTCTCTTTATTGTAAAACTATAGTAACTTAATATTTGTATTGTTTTGTAAAATTGATTATTACCTTTAATAAATTTTCTTTATTTATTCTAAATTGGGAAGTAGAAGAGCAGGGGCCTAAAAATTCCTTAATTATCATTTTAAATACGAATTTATAATTTTTTTTATGTTTTTATATTTGTACTAACATTTTTATGATATTAATAACTGGTTATTTATGTAAAAAAACATTTCAAAGTCATTTAGCATATGCTATTCTTTCTGAGTTAGGTTCCATTCATGTAATATTTTCTTTGTTTAGACGCGGGGTTGGGTAGGAGACTCAACCCCTCGGCAGTTGTCGTGTGAACAGGATTAAACACGGTGTTCAACCCTGAAACTCATTTTCATTGAGGATGGGTCTAATTTATGGGTTAAAATTCTCCCTTGAACCTCCAAGCGGGTTAAACCCCCTCTTACCAAACCCTGCGTGTGAACGAAGTAATAGAAACGTAAAAACTGACTTCACAAAAACTTGAAGTTTAAAACTTTAACTTTTAAAGTTAAAAACTTTAACTTTAAGCTTCAACCTTTTAAAAAAGAACAATTCTCTTAAGTTATGAGAAATATAAATGCAATATTCAACTTCTTCTTTTTTATGTCGTTAAATTAATATGTGTTTTAGGTAAAACACATTTTCGTTAATATTTGACTATTTCATTATAGTAATGAAAATCAATTCAATGATGGTATTGATGATTTTTTTAATAATAATTTTGATTGTTTAAGGTTGCTTAAATAAAGCGCTAAAAACGGTAACGCTTTAATTTGCAGTGCACCAAAAGTGCCGCACGCTGATTATGCGGTACCTTTATTTATACATTTATGAAGAGATCTTGGCTTTGACAGCGAAGCAAAGACTTGAATGGTTTTAAAAAAAAAATAATAAATCCAATATTTTTTGATAATTCCCAGTTTATGATTTTTAAGGTTAATTAATACAACAAATTTTCTAAATGGCTATGGAGGATGAGGAAAAGTAAATGAAACTAAAAGTTATACAAATATGTAAATAAATAAAACTTAATAAGCAAATTAAAACAAATAAGTAAATAAAAACAAATAAGTATATAAATATGCAAATGAATAAAACCAAATAAGCAAATAAAACCAAATAAGTATACAAATATGTAAATAAATAAAACCAAATAAGCAAATGAAACCAAATAAGTAAATAAAAACAAATAATTATATAAATATGTAAATGAATAAAACCAAATAAGTATACAAATATGTAAATAAATAAAACCAAATAAGCTAATAAAACCAAATAAGCTCATAAAACCAAATTAGTATACAAATATGTAAATAAATAAAACCAAATTAGCAAATGAAACCAAATAAGTATAGAAATATGTAAATAAATAAAACCAAATAAGCAAATGAAACCAAATAAGTAAATGAATAAAACCAAATAAGCAGATGAAACTAAATAAGTAAATGAAATAAGTTTATAAATCTGTAAATAAATAAGTGAATTAGGAATTAAATTGAATCTAAAATTCGATAACAAAGTAAGAATATAGGAATTAAAAGAATCAAAGTTAATATGCATGACAGGAACGAACAAACGTTGTTTAATTCATTATGTTTTGTTTTAATTAATTAATATACGACGTTAAACGAGAGACAGGTCGCTGACAAAGACATCTTGGTGAATAGATGTTACACAGGGTGTAAATAAAAACACTTCATTAGTAATTATAAATTATTCTGTTATTATGGAAATATTTTGTAGTACTAAATGATTTTCCCAGTCAAACATCTGTTTTTATCAAAATTAACAGAGGGTGCTAAGCAGTTGTTTTGCATTAGGATTTTGATGAGTAAAAGGGTGATTGGTGCCTCGAAACTTAGTTAATTAGTATTTGATAATTGCTTCATTTTTATAATTTATAGCGTAGATCTGAAACCAAGCATTCAAAAAACAAATAAAATCGGGTGCGGGGTACCTCGGAACGTTTCCTTATCACATCGGATTCGCTTCGCTCGTCCTCAGAATATACAGTTCGCCAAATTTATACTGCAACTTGTCTTCGGACTCACTTCGGCAATGAGATATATACTAGAGGGGGCATAGGCTATCTAAATACATTCAGAAGCCTGAAACATCTTTTTGGGGCTCTCACGGGCTCTGTTTAACCTCATCAAAACATCTTTTAATAGTGAGTTAAGGTTTTATTTATTAATCAATTTATTTCGGTTTCCAGGACATTGTTTGTGTTTTGATTTGTATTTTTACTATAGAATTTATTGTAATTTTGTACTGATTATTTGATTATATTTATAGCAAAGGTAGTCAGGTTACTTTTTCAATGTTTCAAAATTTAACCTATAGGGCCTCTCTAGTAATAATATCTCTATGCCATGTGATAAAAATAATTTAAGTGTTATCTATGTATTTTAACAATATTATAACTATACTTATGCTATTTTAAATTAATAAGTATTAATTAACAAAATAAAGTTGTATTTTATTACCACTATTTATACATAGTAGTAATATTATGTATATTATACGTTATGAATTTTGTTGAAAATGTAATGTTCTTTTATTATTCTTATAGTTTTAGTTGTTTTTTTTTTACTCCTGACTTTCAAGGAATTTTTACAAAACATTGTATTTAAAGCTTAATAAAAATATTATTTATTTATTATTTATTTATTATTTATTTATTAAATTGTTTTCAAGTGTTTTAAAGATAGTTATTCTTTTATTAGGAATAGTTCTTACAACCGAGTCCGATTGTGGTGCACTTGCTTTTCGACCTGAAAGTCGAGGGATCAAATCCTGCTGGGGGAGGACCTTAATATGAGGTCATCCCTTGTGCTGATACTCGGGAGGTCTTGAATTCAAGATCGGCGAATTAAGCCTGACTTTTACGTGGCTTCCTTAGCTGCTAATATGCACATACGCGGTTGGCTCCTGTTTTATCTGATACACTGATACAAGTCTGAATTGTTGTATCCAGCTTACAAAAAGTTATAGTTTTGCGGGCTGGAGAAGATGGAGGTCGGAAAGATTTACTGAGCCTTCGTATGTCCGAAAACTTAGTCAGTGAAAGTAAAAGCGGTGACACGAATAACGTAAGTGACTAGGAACGAAGTGCTCGGGTCTTGAAGACAATCGTCTCCAAGTAGCACTGCAGAACTTTGACTTTCTGTTCAGTGCTAAAGAAAGAATTTGTGCACGCTGACGTCACGGTTACCAGAGTTCTCTGTTAATGGCGTTCCTCTCTGAAGTCTGGTGTTGCTAGAAGAGCTAATAACATCGGTGCCACTGGTTAAACGAGGACGGGCAAAGTGCGAGCTGCTGTTAGAGTTATAGTAGGAAAAAGATTTCGAGCTGCTGTTCGAGTTACAGTAGAATAAAGGTTTCGAGCTGCTGTTAGAGTTACAGCAGAATAAAGATTTTGAGCTGCTGTTAGAGTTGCATTAGGATAAAGATTTCAAGCTGCTGTTTGAGTTGCATTAGGATAAAGATTTCAAGCTGCTGTTAGAGTTGCATTAGGATAAAGATTTCGAGCTGCAGTTAGAGTTATAGTAGAAAAAAGATTTCGAGCTGCTGTTAAAGTTACAGTAGTATTTTTAAGAAGTTAATAAAAAGGTCAAAGAAGTTCTCCTTTTTTTTAAAGTAAGGTAAAAGGCAACATATAATTTCACATTAAGTCCATCATTAAAATAATTACACAACTGAACTTTAGACTAATTTATACTTAGTGCTTAGTCATCATAAGTTAACACAAAATAAAATACGAAAGAAAAAAAAATTTAATCAAAGGAGCATCTGTAATTATTTTCGTTTATTTTTTTAAAAAAAGTTAAATCCAAAAAATGGAAAATTTTTGTCCCCCAAATATTGGAAAGGTTGTAATTGAGCCTGAATAATTTACTTTTCCTCATTTATACCGTAGGTTTATAGGAAAAGTATTGTATTTGCAAAAAAACCGGGACGACACCGGAATTATCCTGAGTGGTTTTCACTAAGTTTTCTGTGAGTGTGTGTTATCATTGTAGCTCCTATTGTGTTTATGCTAGAGAGTTAAAACTTTGTACAAAAATCAATTTACAAATGTTGTTGTGCAATTCGGAAAATAATTGTTTATAACGTCATTGACCCACAATAGTTACTTAGCAAAAATTACGAAAAAACTGAAAAATTTCCGGTCTATTTAAGATTTGGCACGCATGTGGCTATATATAAGAATTAAATGCGTGCTAAGTTTCATCTTATGAACAGCATTAGTTCAATCGCAATCAAATGACTTGTGTACGTTTTTTTCAAAAATTGTAAAAAACAGAAAATAATCAAGTTGAGTTTAAATTTGGTACAAGTGTGTACCTTTACGTAATGAATAAGTACAGCAAGTTTCGTTTTAATACGACAGGTATATCTATGTTTTTGGTTGAAACATAAATGTTTAGCTGCATCGAGTTTGATCTGTGACTTCGTGACCGGTGGGGATAAAACGAATGTATTTTCTATATAAGGCGAGCGAAGCGAGCCCGAAGACGAGTTATAGTATAAATTTAATGACTTGTATATTCTGAGGACGAGCGAAGCGAGTCCGAAGACGAGTTATAGTATAAATTTAATGACTTGTATATCCTGAGGACGAACGAAGCGAGTATAAAGTAAAGAGGATGACCGTAGCGAATCTGATGTGATGAGGAAAAGAATATCCTTTTGTAGTTATAAACTTGTATAATGTTAAATAAAACGATAAAAAGTTATCGTCCTTATTTAGGATTCGTACTCAGGAACCCTGGCTTTGAGTGACTTTTGATCGCTCTTATTCAACTCACAGGCCCAAAAAACATCCCCACTTGATACTTCAAGTGGTTTACCAGCCGTATTTTAGGTTTTCTGGTAATTGACCACCGTTTTTTTTTCAATTTTTTTGGCCACTTAGGGTGGTGACGTCAAATTTATTTACATAAAAATTAATATATACTACTATCTTTTATTAGGAAAGAACCCCTAAAGTAAAACCTAATTTCAATAGAAATCTGTATATTCTTGTGAAATTGATCCACTGAAAAACTGCTGATTTTAAAAACACTGTAGAGTACCTTAAAAACAAAATCAACAACATGTAAAATATTGGGTGTAAAACTGCTATGTATAGAGGCAATTTTAAGCCCAATTTAAAAAAAATCGCCCCAGTCCTATTGTGCGATAAATCCCCCTGAAAAACGCCAAAATCATGAAAACCTCAATTTTTCAACATTTCATTGGCTCCAAAAGGAAAAATTTGGAACATTAAAATAATGTTTTCTTGTTGCTTATGGTCACCTAAGCAACCAAAAAATTATTTTAATTATTTTGCAATATTATCTTCCTTGTTAAAAAAAAATAATAAAAAAGTGCATTTTCAGCCTTTGTGGTCAAATTTATTATGCAAACTCACGAGTAGATTAGCAGCAGTAGAACAAAAAATATTGGTTTTTATGTAAAGCCCAAAGAGAAACGCTTTCAAACGAGACTTGTTTCACATTAAGCTAGGTTGAGCCAAAGCCGAAATAATAAGCCTCTAATATTAAGCTTATAAGGAATTAAAAAGTGATTTTTAAAAATGAAGGAGGCTGTAGAAAAATTTAATACTAGGCGTTTTGGACTACCTATGGGTAGGAGCAACATAAAAAAATCATCATTTTTAAAATTGTTTTTTGTGCCACATCTCTGGATCACTTTAAATGGATTGACCCGAAGATAAAAATGTTTCACTTTTGTCACTGTATTAAATTTTTCTGTCATCAAAAACTTTGATTGATCGAGTTAAAGTATGACACAGATGTTGAATGGACGTTTAAAATTGTCACACCACTTTCATTAACCTTCTATTGGGCGTAGTGCAGGGATTTATTTGCAAATTTTCTGAATAAAATTTTGAATGATGGCTTAAGGTATCGATTCAACTGATCTTTTGAATCAGTATCCCCTGGGTAATCATGAGACCTATTTTTTAAAATTATTTTTATAAAAAAAAAACGGGTGCAGACTACCTCGGAAATTTTCCTCGCCATATCGGATTCCCTACGCTTATTTTTACTACTTTGTACTCAATTGGCTCGTCTTCAGACTAAAAATAAATTTGTTTATTCCATTTTCACCCATCCATACTCTGACCTCGCTCGGCACTATTAAGTGAAGATATTTAAATGACAAGGCTGGAAAATAAACTATTACTGATTAGTTTTAAATTAGCTCCCAAAGCAAAGCAGAGAGGCTTCGGCTTTGGTAAGGCTATAAAAATAACATGCCAAGGGAAGCCGAGAATATAAAAATCTTACGTATCAGTAATAATTTGGCTTGAACTATATTAGTGGAATAGAAATTAGTTGAATTTTGAATAGTTGAATTTTCTGAAATGTTTTGCGTTTTTGCATTAAAATTAATATTGAATATAACAGAAGGTCATGCGGCCACTGTCGTCGAAGGCGTCGTGGAGGATTGGAAGGAATGGTTCTGGAATGTAAGGCTTGGACAAGAGGATTAGGATTCACCACTGGGTGATTCCTCTTATCAAGACTGCCAAGTCACTTTAACCAGTATGAGCACTATGTCAAATATATTTATTGTAGACAATAATCAATAAAGTTAAAAAAAAAGTAATAATTATTTTTCTGCCTTGTTGCATAACTACTTTTATTAAAAAAATACAAAATACAGCAAAAATAATTGATTTAGGATTTTTAATTGTTTATTTTAATATAACAACAATACGTTGTTAATTAATCAAAACTTCGACCTATTTTAATCTAATGTAATGAAATATAACTGTAATGATTAAAAACTGTGAACAAAAATTAATAAACGTAATAAATAAAATACTACTTACCACCTGTTATTACCTGTAAGTGGTATTTTATTTATTACGTTTATTAAAAAAATAAATCAGATCTTTGTCTAGAAAAACATAATTAAGAGTCAACACTGCAAAGTGTTACCACCACTTCCACAACAATAAATACAGTGGTATTTATTGTTGTGGAAGTGGTGGTACCACTTTGCAGTGTTGACTCTTAATTATGTTTTTCTAAACAAAGATCTATTTTATTTTTTTAAATAGTTTTGAGTCTTTGAGGTACAAAATAATAACTTTAAATTATTTAAACTTGAAAAGAAAACAATAAACCGTATTATTATAAATTCAAATAAAATATGTCCGATAAAGTTATACTTGCCTTAGGACGTAAAGCAAAACCCATGTATTTTAATTGTAACTTTTAATCCCAAGGCTGTGCCATATAATGCCAAACCGATTTTTTTAATTCTACTTACCTGTCATTAAAATTCTAGTTACAGATCAACAAA
This sequence comes from Microvelia longipes, assembly GCA_018340805.1. Classification (NCBI taxonomy): domain Eukaryota; kingdom Metazoa; phylum Arthropoda; class Insecta; order Hemiptera; family Veliidae; genus Microvelia; species Microvelia longipes. The sequence continues at coordinate 45,903,066 of JACMZG010001870.1, read as the reverse complement.
ATAGAATTTTTTGACTATAAAATAATTGATTGACGATTAATTTTGCTGCCGTAATAAGACAAACTATATAAAATGAAAAGTATACCTCTGCAATGAGTGTAAAGAAATGAACACAAAATTAAGATAACCATAATGAATAGACAGAAGAATAAAGCCGCTGCACTGTAATTACCGCTTCCTTCCGTTCCCACGTTCCGTCTGCTGAGTTTTCGCACAAAATCTGTTCCCATTCCGACCACTTAGCAGCAGTTCTAGCACAATTTTTTTTTATGTGTGTAAAATATCTTAATAATCAAACAAATTCTCCGACTCTTTGTTGAAAAAAGATTTGCATAAAAGGTGCTTGTTGAAAGGTTGTGTGAAAGAATCTGTACTTGGCTTATAGAGTCGAGTAAAGATGTCACTGCTTAGTTAAGCAGCTTAAGCATCCTCATCATGTAGTTGATCAGTATTTCTTCTCTTGGAATTGGATATTTTTTAAGTAAGCAAAAAAATTGTTTTTTAATGCTGCGGAAATTTGTTTAATGACAATCCCTAAGAAGTCTATAATAAAACTAAAAAAAACAAGTTGCTAATAATGGACAAGGCTTCCTTACATTACATTAATAATGGACAGGCTTCCTTACATTACATTGAATAATAGACAAGGCTTCCTTACATTACAAACAAGGCTACCTTACATTACATTAAATAATGGACAAGGCTTCCTTAATTACATTAAATAATGGACAAGGCTTCTTACATTAATTAAATAATGGACAAGGCTTCCTTCATTACATTAAATAATGGACAAGGCTTCCTTACATTACATTGAATAATGGACAAGGTTCCTTACATTACCTAATAATGGACAAGGCTTCCTTACATTACATTAAATAATGGACAAGGCTTCCTTACATTACATTGAATAATGGACAAGGCTTCCTTACATTACATTAAATAATGGACAAGGCTTCTTACATTACATTGAATAATGGACAAGGACAGCTTACATTACATTACATTAACAAGGCTTACATTATTAATAATGGACAAGGCTTCCTTACATTACATTAAAGGCTTAAATTACATTTCCTCATATGGTATATATAAAAACCATATTTATAGGTATATATAATTCCTGTTTTTATATATGATATATTCCTCATATAGAGGTATATATGAAAATTATTGTGTTGGCAAAAAAATCGAAACTGGTATATCACCTGAATCATCCGTTTAAGGTATTTTTAAGACCTCTTCAGTGGTTTTCACAAAGTTGTCTGTCTGTATGTGTGTTTTATCATCGTTCCTCATACTCTATTTAATCTATAGAATTGAAACATTGTACAAATATTAGTCTATAGGTGATGCTGCGCTGTTCGGAAAATAGTTTTTATGACGTTATTAACCCACAATAACGATTCAGCGAAAATTTCGACAAATCATAAAACGCGAAAACATAATGATATCGGATTAAGATTTGGCACAAATGCAGTGTAAGATTACCATATGTGCCAAGTTTCATCTCATTAGTAGCATTAGTTCAATTCTTATCAAATTACTTATGTACATTTATTTTTTTTAAAAAAACGTTAAACAAGGGAAATAATCAAATTTGGTTCCATACCGGTAAAAATGTATTGCTTTTCGTAATAAATAAGACAACTAAGTTTCGTTTCAATAGATTAAGAATATCCGTAATTTTGTTGAATCATAAAAGCTAAACATCATTGAATGTGGTCAGTGCCTGGATGGGTGACTGCTGGGAATGAAATGAAAATATGTAATATTTAAGGACGAGCGAAGCGAGTCCGAAGTAGGGGGGATGAACATAGCGAATCCGATGTAATTAGCAAATTTGTTGAGGTACCTCGTACTCGATTTTTTAATTTGAATTTTTGAGGTAAAAAGTCATAATTTTAACAGATTTAAACCAACTTTTTCATTACTTATAGGCATCGCACCAATAAATTTATATTTTCGTCCATAACATTAAAACTGTGATATAAAACCCAATTTTATTGATCATAGATAAAAGAGAGCATATTGACACTATTAATGGTTATCGACCATAGATAAAAGAGAGCATATTAACACTATTAATGGTTATTGACCATAGATAAAAGAGAGTATATTGACACTATTAATGGTTATTGACCATAGATAAAAGAGAGTATATTGACACTATTAATGGTTATTGACTATAAGATAAAAAGAGGTATATTAACACTATTAATGGTTATTGACCATAGATAAAAGAGAGTATATTGACACTATTAATGGTTATTGACATAGATAAAAGAGAGTATATTGACACTATTACTGGTTATTGACCATAGATTAAAAGAGAGTATATTAACACTATTAATGGTTATTGACCATAGATAAAAGAGAGTATATTGACACTATTAATGGTTATTGACCATAGATAAAAGAGAGTATATTGACACTATTACTGGTTATTGACCATAGATAAAAGAGAGTATATTAACACTATTAATGGTTATTGACCATAGATAAAAGAGAGTATATTGACACTATTAATGGTTATTGACCATAGATAAAAGAGAGAATATTAACACTATTAATGGTTATTGACCATAGATAAAAGAGAGTATTGACCTATTTAATGGTTATTGACCATAGATAAAAGAGAGTATATTAACACTATTAATGGTTATTGACCATAGATAAAAGAGAGTATATTAAGACTATTAATGCTTATTGACACTATTTATGGTTATTGACACTATTAATGGTTATTGACACTATTACTGGTTATTGACCATAGATAAAAGAGAGCATATTGACACTATTAATGGTTATTGACCATAGATAAAAGAGAGTATATTAACACTATTAATGGTTATTGACACTATTAATGGTTATTGACACTATTATTGGTTATTAACCATAGATAAAAGAGAGTATATTGACACTATTAATGGTTATTGACACTATTAACGGTTATTGATACTGTTAATGGTTATTGACACTATTTGATTATTGATGTATTAATCTTGTTGTGTCTCGCTATCCGACAATATGTCGTTCATCGACAATTAGTTGCAAGATTACAAGTTATAGACAACTGTAAATTTAAAATTCAAAAGTCTTTTTTCAAAATCGCGGAAGGCACGGATGTTTTCTTTTCCAAGAAAATGGAATAAAACTATAATGATATAGTTCGTTGTTATAGTACGTGACCCAGCTAAAATCAGTCGACAGCGCGGGAAAATAGTGTTGAGGAACCAATAAGGTTGGCCTAATTAGAAATTAAGGGCGTGGTTTAACATACAGGACTAACCTAATTGGCTCCTTCGCATTATTTTCCAACTGATTTTACCAGTGTCTCGTTACACTTCTTAGTTTGTATAATTTCATCTTAAATTTCTTGATAAAATTAGGCTTTAATACTATTTGTTACAAAATTTATTCTGTTTCAATAATTCAGCCAATAATATCCATCTTCAGAGCAATAACTAAATACTTCTTCTAATGTATGTAAATAACTAACTTTTTCTCGTGTTGATGTAGAAGTAAAAACACGGTTATTTTTTCTATAAGAAGATAACGGATTTTGCTGTAACGAATATATGCTATTGAAAAAATGCATCACTTGCCGTTTGTAATAGAGTCTAGTAATTATTTTTTTTGCGAATTACTTAAAGAGAAATGAGGTTATAATCTGATACGGTTTATATATATATATTATATATATATATATATATATATATATAAAAATAATAAAAGTTATGAGGTTTTGGTCATGATAAATAAAAACAACATTTAAGCTTTCGACATTTAATTTTTCTATACGTATGGTCAATAAGTGCTATTTGTTATTATATATATATATATATATATATATATATATATATATATATAATATATATAATATATATATATATATATATATATATATATATATATATATATATATATATATATATAGAGAGAAGAGAGAGAGAGAGAGAGAGAGAGAGAGTCTTCTTTCTTTCTTGAGTCTTCTTTCTTCTTGCCTGACGAAGTTGTTATACAACGAAACGTTGCAAATATACGAAGTTTTTACTGTCATTCTTTATCCATCTGTTTTTATCGTTAATTATTATATATATATATATATATATATATATATATATATATATATATATATATTATATATATATATGTGTGTGTATGTATGTATATATAAGTGTGTGTGAGTGTATGTAGGAGGTTTTGTTTATAGACGTTTCTATGAGACTAAATAACGTTCTAAGGCTTTTTTGGAACAAATCACGTTTTTTGCCTAATAAATTTGGAAATTCGCTTATATCGTAACAGTGTGCTACTTGCAAATCTACTAACACTACAAACTGCTTCAGAACAACTGCGAAGCGGCTACAGATAGGTGCGCCGTGGTGCTCTGCATGGCCATAGCGCTTACGCCAAGTGGCGGACTCGAAGACGATGTTCTCTTGTTTTCATTTTGACTAGTTCTTTACGCAGTCTAAATTAACGAAAAGATATCATTCAAAACTAATTATTTTATTGTATTACCGATTTTTACCCTTAAAGTATTAACAGGGCCAAAAACATTTTTACGTTATCTTCATATATTTAATTAAGTTTTACCCACTTCACAAATGAATTAAGTCTACCTACTTAATTCATATTTTAGGTATTCATTAAGGGATACCTAAAATTTTGCGGGTGATTATTTTGTTGGTCTTGACTTTTTTAGGTTACTTTTTTTCATTTCCATGGTCTCTATTTGACAACTAGAGATGGCTTCAAGCAACAATCTCTGTGGCTGAGCTCGACTTAGTGTGTTGTTAATTATCTGGATTTTTAATTGTAATTTTTTTAATTGAATATTTAATTTTTCTGCGGCTGTTCCTAATTGGTGGTTCAAAATTCGACAGGAAATGTTATTTTCGCTGGTCTTGATTGATGGTTGTGATCGGTTCGTCTCTACTTAGATTTTTGGTGTTCCATTCAACACTGACTTAATTTCAAAAACTAATTATAAATTTTGTACTTCAAAATACCAAACTCTTGCATCAATTCACAAAATTCAAATACCTTTCCCTCTTTCCGCTTCTATTACTTTCTATTCTCTATCTTGAATAATTAAACATATCCAACAACCTATAAATTTTAACAGAATGCTATGTCATATTTAAATTTTATGTGTACACTTAAAATACACGTTCAACGTTACAAAATATATTATTCCGACTTTGCAGACATCATTATTTCGAAAAGTTATTTCTCGTATTATTATTTCAAAATACGTTTTAAAATTGATTTTTAGCTTTTTGAAATTATTTGTCGACGGAACGTATATTGCTTTGCTGGTTTATTTCAAAAGAGCTACAATTCAATACGTTGTACTATATAGCAAATGTATTGTTTCGAAATATTTATAGGTAAATAATAATTTAACGTTGTATGTATAGAGATTGGTTTATAGTTGTGTCATGTTAATTGAATTATGTTGACTTTAATGTTTCAATTTTATAGTAATAAATGAAATTATTAATTTTTACTTTTCCTTATTATTACAATCGTTGATTTATTTATTTATAATTTACGGCGTGTGCCAATACAGAACAAGAGCCAAGGGGTGTTTTGTTAATAAAAAGTGTAATGGCTGGAAACGGGTTTAATTTTTCGTAAATACCTTCCTGAACAAGGATCTGCAATTCTGCCGACTCGTATCGGGTGCTATACAAACTTTCAATATTCCATCGATAAATACTTCGATTATTCCAGGATTTTAAAACTAGAATCAGGTTATTATCACTACAGACTTGGGTTTTTCGATTTTTAAAGCTAGTATTTACCGATATAAATAAAAAGTACAGTTTATATTGAACAGCGATCAAATATTTGTTTAATATTAAATGTAATGTAACACGAAAAGTAACACTGTATAACACAAAGAAATATAAAACTCAAAGGTTGGAAAATATCATCTTATCAGTTTACTGTCATACTTGCTACCATAGAGATATATACTAGAGGGGGCATAGCCTATCTTAATACATTGAGAGGCCTGAAACATTTTTAGTGGGGCTCTCAGGGGCTCTGTGTAACCACATTGAAACCTCCTCCAAGAGGGAGTTAAGATTATAATTAATCAATTGTTTTCGGCTTCCCGCAGATTGTTTGTGTTGTGATTTGTATTTTAAACATTCTACTATATAATTTACTGTTTTTTTGTTCTGTTTATTTGATGAAAACGATAATCGAATGTGGTCAGGTTACTTTTTCGATGTTTCAAAATTCAACCAATAGGGCCCCTCTAGTAATATACTCTATGCTTGCTACAACTAATTTAAACAATTTATTCCAACAAATAAAAGTTTTTTTATTTGTGATTATTATTTATTTAAATTTGTTCTCAAAGTGCTTTAATTTAATTAATTTTAGGGCGTATGAAATCAATAGAATAACAATTTCATTGAAAAATAGGGTTTTCATGGGTTGTCACTAGTTTTTAAATTGAGTGATAAGAAGGTGAAAATCACAATATAGTTTTTATTTTATTTATTGTTAATTAATGTTACTTTTAAATAATTTTAGTATGCACAAACACGCAAAATTAACTTTTTATTGCATTATATTGTTTAAATTATTGTAACAGATATTTAAATTAAGTGATATCAAGCTGATTTTCTCCATAATTGTGTTTTGTTTTATTAATCGTTAATCAATTTAAAGTCACTCTTTTTTTTGTAAAATGATTGTTTAAATTATCCGTTTAGGTTTTATTATTTCTGTGTTAAATCGGACAAATGCAAATCTCTAGTGATAAGATCCTAATTCTATACTTAAAATATTGGAATAATCGAAGTATTTATTTATGAAATATTTGCACTTTTTTGTCACCGATGTTCGTTCTATTAATTTTTAACTCGTTTATCACAAATTAACGAACAATGAAGAAATAAAAGAAGAATTTCTATCGGCTCCCATGCTAATCCTATGATAAAAAAAAATTTGATCACCCTTTCGTTTTCCCGCCATTGGTAATGCCAACCTTACAACTATCTCTTTAAATCCCGTTTTTAAAGTAATGGAACTAACATTTAAAGTTATTAAAGTTAGTAAGTTTTACAAAGTTTATGAAACCATTTCCAATTACTTGTATTGTTATTGTACTATTTTGTACAATACCAAAATGGAGTGAACCAATTTATTAAAACGAGGTTTCGACTGCGATAAATTAGAGTTTACACTATCTTTAATATTGTAAAGGTAAAAGTGCAGAGCTTTCTACCTCTGCGTTTTGCCAGAGCCCAATTTTAAAACACAATTGTGTGTGTGTTAGTAGTATGCATATTAGTTGTATGTGTGTTAGTTGTCTGTGTATTAGCGGTGTGTGTACTAGTGTGTTCACTCTCATTAAGTTAAATCAGAGAGGTTGAAGTGAGTAGAGGGAATATTGATTTAACACTTGAATGATATAGTAATTAAAGCTTTGGGAAACATGCTCATTCTGCTCACCTTTTAACTCTAAATTCTGAAAGCACTAGATTTACTCAAGTCTGTAGATTTTCTAAGCCTTCTGATACTATCTCTGCTGTGTCGAAAGCTCTCTAAGTATAAACCAAATTAAAATGCTTTTTAAGCTTAAATTTATATCTTAATTTAAAAAGTGTCGACTTTTTCTAATAAATTAAATTAATTGGTGATGTTTCTTTGGCAAATTTTTCAAGCTGTTCGTATCTCGGAAGAAAAAATAATCTAGAGGTATGATAGTATGCCTATCGAGATTGTAAATAAAATATATACTAACAAGTAAAATACGGAAAGTAAAATTTTAAATGTACTACTTAAAAATGTTTTAAATCTTAATAATTTTCGCGCAGAGGTAAAATTAGCGCAGGTTAGACAAATTTTCTTTTCACTGCGTTCCTACGTTCTTTCTTGCTTTCTTGCGTTCCTACGTTCTTTCTTGCTCAACAATATATGCCTTATGATCTGGGCAGTACACAATTACTACGTACACACAGCGTATTTAACAGGCGATCGTATTCTATACGCATTTAATACGATACGCTTCTTGCACCGTTGTTTAGTCGATCGAGTGAGATTACGTGATAACTGATCCCGCCAAAACATCGCGTCTTTTATGGTTAATGTTCATAATTTTAATGTTAAAAGGAAGTTTAAAACAAAAAATATATTTAATTAAATTGTAATTTCTTTGCATAATAATTAAGTTACACTAAAAAAAATAATATTTCAACATTTATTTGATAAAAAAGTTCGACGAGAAAGTTATGCGTTAAATACGATCGCCTCTGAAGGTACATACAGCGTATCGGAGGGAATCCATTTAGATTCCATCTCCCTAGTTGTAGCGTATGCGATTAGATTCCCTCCGCATGGTTCATACAGATAATATTACCGTATTTAGATATCGTACTTAATACGATCCGCGGATTTAGAAGTGTGTGTGAACGTACTAATTATTTTTCGGATTTTTCAAAGGAAACACACATATACATTACACAGATTATGTATGACCAAGCAAACACGATTAATGACGTCACAACAACCTGGTTTTCAAAAAGATTCGTGTCCTCCTTAACGTTGATTTTCGTACCAAATTTGATTTTAAGTATTTATCCATTCGAAAGATACCGTCTTTCCATAAATGCGTGCCAAATCTTAAATCGATCGCAACATTCTTCCGGGTTTTATGAAATTTTGAATTTATGGCGGGTTAATGACGTCATAGAAAAATTATTTATCGGATGGCACAACTAGACCATAGATTGATTTTTGTACCAAGTTGCAACTCTCTAGCATAAATACACTGAGAGATACGATTATAAATTACACTCATACACACACTTACACATAAGACAACAACTTTGTGAAAACCACAATTCGGAGGGGGGGGGGAATCCGTGGAGTGATAAAGAGTTAAATATAATTGACTTTCTTTGCAAATTTGTTTCAAGTTCAAATAACCAGTTCGAGACAGCTTTGTGTGTTCATTTTTAAAATGTAATTATATTTTTGTGCATTTAAAAGTTGGCGGAGGAGACATAAGGATGGTAAAGATGTCTATTTACGGACTAGTGCTGTAATGTGATGCGGTCAGTAAAGGTTCATTGACATCTAGACGACAAATAGTTGCTAAGTTTAAGACGGCATTTACTTTACACTTACCTGACACTGTACTCAGTCTTTTATACCTGAGCATCGTTTAGATTATTATTAAGCTTTGATAATTATTTCTTAAAGCCGCCTCCGTGGTCTAAGTCGTTAAGACGTCATTATTTATACTAACCTTTGACACCACGTAGTCTGGGGTTCGCATCCTGGTTACGATCTCAGTTTATATATTGACTAAGAGAGAAAGCGAGATTACTGTTCAAATAAATTTATTTCTGCTTTATAATGCACTTAATATATATTTAATTACTTAAATAAAATACAAATATCTAGAGCCCTCTTATTCTGTTTCGGGGCCCTTTACGGTCCTATTGTTCCGTATGGGGCCCTTAAAAGTCCTAGTAAAACAAATAAGGACCTGAAAGACCTTAGATTCAATTAATAAAAACTAATTGAGAATTCAAAAAACTGTATAAAGTTATGAGGTTTTGGTCATATTAAAATAAAAACAACATTAAGGCCCGTATTATAGACATTTCCCTACCTAAACCTAACATTTTCCTTAAGGGCTCCTTAAGGCTTCCTTAAGGAGACCTAACATTTTCCTTGCCTAAACTGTAAACTAACATTTTCCTTAAGTCCTAAGGCTTCCTTAAGGGCTCCTTAAGGCTTCCTTAAGGAGACCTAACATTTTCCTTACCTAAACTGTAAACCTAACATTTTCCTTAAGGGCTCCTTAAGGCTTCCTTAAGGAGACCTAACATTTTCCTTACCTAAACCCTAACATTTTCCTTAAGGGCTCCTTAAGGAAAATGTTAGGTTTAGGTAAGGAAACAGTTAGGAAAATGTCTTTGATTATGGGCCTTAATATTTTGACCGTACTATCTCCGATTTTTTAAAATTGTACCAACTTTTATAACTTTGCTTTGAATCGTGAATAGTTTTATTTTTTCAATTTGGGTACTTAAGTTGAGCTTATGTATTAACCAAATATTAAGTTTTGTCAACACACTGTTGCAATATTAAGATTACAAGTAGAGGCGTGGCCAAAAGTAAAGCCCTCAGCTGTGCACACCAAGTCCCATTGTTGGCACCAACTTAGGATTCTCCCCTAGTTAACTTCGTCGCCCCTATGTTATACGGCGCGTAACCATGAAGCCTCTGAAATCCAGGTGCAAAGCCAACGGTTTATTTCTAGCCAGTCGATGTTTTGTACGCGTGCCATGCCGATCAAGTCGTTTCCGTACTTTAGAGACTATATTTTTAACTTAATTTTATCAGTGATTTTTCAAAATTAAGTCAACACTTGTGCTCCTGTAAGCGTACTTTTATTAAAGTGGTGTGAAATTTTAAACTTGAGTGTTTCTAGTCAATAAATCATAAAGTTTATAAAGTGTTATAAAATTAAATTATTAAACAATAATTAGTGTGAGTTCCATTAAATACAAGAAATCATAAAAAATATTTACTTTAAAAGTGAAATAAATTAAAGCTAACTAGGATTAATTTTTTAATTAATTTATTCGCAATAAATTACAACATTATTTATTATGTCAAATTTATTTTACTCATTTAAATTTACTAGTTATTATAATTATATTATATATAATTTAATTTTCATAGATTACTATTATTACTATTAGGAAAAGAACAACTTTTATTCTACAATGTTTTTTTTTAAACAGGAACAATTTATTTCAATCCATTTGGATCATCTTCAGGAATATAAAACTACTAAAAAAGCTACATTAACAATAAATAAAATAGACTTTTAAAGTTTATTTCAGTTGATTTGATTTTTTTATTTATTGTTAATGTAGCTTTTTTAGTAGTTTTATATTCCTGAAGATGATACAAATGGATTGAAATAAATTGTTCCTGTTTATAAAAAAACATTGTAGAATAAAGTCGTTCTTCCGAAATAGTATTCCATAATAGTAATTATGGAATTCTACAAAAAAGACGTTTCTCTTAAGAAGTTTTACTATTATTGCTAAAGTTCTATTTAATATTACTAGCAACTTAAATTATTTCGTCGAATTTGCTAGATCAAGTTTGATCTTAAATAGGCTATTTGACTCATGCCAATTTTTATTTTATTAGCATATTTGCGCTACTTTTTATTTATCTAATACTAGCTGTAAACTCAACTATTGATGAATTGCAGAAATAAAAATAAATAAAACAAAAATAATCAACAAGATTTCATTAATGACCAATTGATCAGCTGACTTATAATCAACTGTGTAATAATTAATATAAAGACATTTATTTTGGTTGTAAATGGTAATAAAACATCTAATTTAAATAAATGTATGTATTATATAACATAAATACATAATATATATATTAGATTGTTCATTAAATTTACAACCAAAATAATGTAAATGTAATAAAACAATCTAATATAAATAAATGTATGTATTTATATAACATAAATACATACATTTATATATATTAGATTGTTTTATTACATTTACAACCAAAATAATGTAAATGTAATAAAACAATCTAATATAAATAAATGTATGTATTTATTTAATATAAATACATATAAAAATTAGATGGTTTCAATTTGAAATAAAATTTTTCATAATTCTCTTTATATTTGTATTTATTCAGTTGTATTTCTTTTATACATATATTTTACTTTATTTAATCTCTGATTTTATTTTATATTTAACGTATTTGTTTCATCTTTTGTGTCATATTATGTTTGTATTTATTCATCCTTATCTCTTTTATTTTTTTTTAATTCTTTTTAATTACTGATTTCATTTTAACTTTACCTACTTTTTTTTGTATAATTTCTTTTGTCTTTTTTTCAACCCTTCATTCTTTTGTCGTTTTTGTCTTCATTAAGATTGTTCGTTATCGTTTGATCTTGTCTTGATTAATCTGTCTCCTTGAGATCGTCATCTTAATGACTCGGCACTTTTTAATTTAGTGAAAAGAATCAAAATACCAACAATGATTAAGGGATAGCGATAAAGAAGATAAAGAGAATGTTAAGGGAAAAAAAGATGAAGAGGAATAAGAAGTCAAATAGGGTTTTCCTTAAGTATTGCTTAACGTGTTTGGAAAGGATAAATCAGACCCTTTTTTATATTTTACTTTTTGTTCTCTATATCATTGTTAGACACGACGTGAATGGTTGTTCGTAACAAAACTACACTTGTAAAAATCGGGTACGGGGTACCTCGGAACTTTTCCTCATTACATCGGACTCGCTTCGCTCGTCCTTAGAAATACAGTTCGCCAAATTTATACTGCAACATGACTTCTGATCGCTTCGCTTGTCCTCGGATAGTAAATGCATCTGTTTCATTCCCAGCGGTCAGCCATCTGTGTACTGAACACGCTTGAAGCTGCTTAATTTTTATGATCCAACAACAATCATGGATATACTCGTTTTATTGAACGAAACTTAATGTGCTTATTTATTAGGTAATAATATATATTTGTACTAAATTTCAACTCAATCGATTCATTTTCTGATTTTTTTTTAAATTTTTAAAAAAAGGTACACAAGTCATTTAATAAAAAATGAACTAATGCTGATAATAAAATGAAACTTAGCACATATGTTAGTCTTATACATTGTCACATGTGTGCCAAATCTAAATCCGATCGCATCATTTTTCCGCGTATTATGATTTTTCGAAGTTTTTGCTTAGTCATTTTTGCGGATTAATGACGTCATAAACAATTTATTTTCCGAATAGCACAACTACAGCGGTAGATTGATTTTTGTACAAAATTTCACCTCTCTAGCATAAATACACTGGGCGCTACGATGATAACAGACAGACACACACACACATATACACACACACTCTCACACAGACACACACACACACATATAAACAGATAACTTTGCGAAAACCACTTAGGAGGCCCTAAAAACGCCTAAAACGGATAATTCATAAAAGCATTGCCTTATAAGTTGGTAATAATGTTTTTTTATTAATACAAAAATTAATTAAAATTGGACTTTCTTAGAAACTTTCTCTTTCGGTCGAATACTTAATTAGTAAAGGTACTCACTAATATACTGAGTACATACTATTGCTATTCTCTGAAATAAAAGAATGATCTTGTTTTAGTTATTTGACATGCTGAATCCAATAAGACTAATTTCTAGCTCAATCGTACCATCCTAAGTTATCGAAAATTTATATACATTATATTATATATACATATATTATATATAATATTATTATATTTTTATATATATATATATATATATATTAATATATATTATATATATATATATATATATATATATATAATATATATATATATATATATATATATATATATATATACACGTTTGGACAACAAATGTGGCCCCAAAGTCATCTTTTTCATTTCAAAGTTAACTATTTTATTTATGAATGCATAATCTAATAATAAAATATTATAGCATTAGTTACTTGAGTATCAATTATACATAAATTGGATACTTCACTCACTTTTTTTTATGAGCACTCAAAGTACTCAAAGTTTGAGACCGGGTCACGAGATGTTATGAGCACGGGTCACGAGATGTTATGAGCACTCAAAAGTACTCAAAGTTCTCGGACTCAAAGTGTTTGAGACCGGGTCACGAGATGTTCAAAGTACTCAAAGCAGATGTTATGAGCACTCAAAAGTAACTCAAAGTTTGAGACGGTCACGAGATGTTATGAGCACTCAAAGTACTCAAAGTTTGAGACCGGGTCACGAGATGTTATGAGCACTCAAAGTACTCAAAGTTTGAGACGGGTCACGAGATGTTATGAGCACTCAAAGTACTCAAAGTTTGAGACCGGGTCACGAGATGTTATGAGCACTCAAAGTACTCAAAGTTTGAGACCGGGTCACGAGATGTTATGAGCACTCAAAGTACTCAAAGTTTGAGACCGGGTCACGAGATGTTATGAGCACTCAAAGTACTCAAGTTTGAGACCGGGTCACGAGATGTTATGAGCACTCAAAGTACTCAAATTTAAGACCGGTCCGAGATGTTATGAGCACTCAAAGTACTCAAAGTTTGAGACCGGGTCACGAGATTTATGAGCACTCAAGTACTCAAAGTTTAAGACCCGGGTCCGGAGGTGTTATGAGCACTCTAACTATTGGCTATAATTTTTGTATCGTTGTATCTTTGTGGAAAACTTGAAGATTGACTTAAATGTTTATATGGCAATTGTTCCAATCACTAAGTAAAGGGTGTATTGTGAAACAAGCATTGCAATGAGAAATCCTCTACGCACAGTTTTAGTTTTGTTGTAATATTAAATATGTTTCTATCGATAAGGTATGGTCAATAATTTATTTTTTCATTGATTTCGGTTTATGAAAATAAGTTTAAAGTAATCTAATATAAATTTTATTTACTATCTCTACTACTGCATTCTTAAAGCCTGGTAGCATTGTTAATGACGGATAGAAGATGCTTAACTCGTCAACTCTCTATAACACTTAAAGTTATAAAGCCCCCTTCGAAAAGGAGGAAGAGCACCCCAAAAGAGCGGGCCCCCAAAAATATATTGCAGGGACTGTAGGTGCTGTTGTTACGCCTCTGTACATTATGACAAGCATATTTGATTTTGATTCTTATTAAATTTTCTTCTTTTAAATACTTCTTTAAATTTCTTCTTTATTAAATATTACTTCTTTTCCATTTCTTTAAAAGTGGTTAAAAGAAAGGGGTTAATAGTAAAGCTGTTATTATTAAATTTCAAGCGGCAATTGCTCATGGCTTAATAAAAGAATAGGTTTGTGATGCAACAAAACTGAAGTCATTTCTCATATATAAGGTCCACATTCTCATGAAATTTGATTCCGATTTACATTCTGATGTAACTGATATTATATCATTTTCTCCCATTTTTTATTTAGAGTCAGTTACAACTTTAACTTCATCTACATCAGTAATGTATTTAAAATTAGGATTCTACGTAATGTGGTAAGGAAAAAAATAATATAATAAGCGAAGAAAAGAAATAAGTGATGGTTATAGGATGGTCAGAAAAGGCCAGGCAAATAGGTCACGTAGTAGGGCCTTGTTACCAACGAAATAAGTGATAGTTATAGGGTGATCAGAAAAGGCCTGGCAAATAGGTCACGTAGTAGGGCCTTGTTACCAACGAAATAAGTGATAGTTATAGGGTGATCAGAAAAGGGCCTGGCAAATAGGTCACGTAGTAGGGCCTTGTTGTCAACGAAATAAGTGATAGTTATAGGGTGATCAGAAAAGGCCAGGCAAATAGGTCACGTAGTAGGGCCTTGTTGTCAACGAAATAAGTGATAGTTATAGGGTGATCAGAAAAGGCCTGGCAAATAGGTCACGTAGTAGGGCCTTGTTGTCAACGAAATAAGTGATAGTTATAGGGTGGTCAGAAAAGGCCGGGCAAATACACTGCGTTGTTTGGATCTTTTATTAATAAAATTAGTATTTTTAAATGACCTCGCTTTGATCTTCGATTTTCATGTGTTCCTTTCATTAGTGGTCAATATGAGAACTACATTGATAAAAATATCAAAAAATAAAAATAGCATCTAATATTATTTTTTGTTTTAAAATCTTTATGAAGAATGAAAAACGGTAAAGGTCATCACTAAATATATGGATGATTTGCGTGGGTTTATAGGTTCAAATCCAGGTAACAGCTGTTTGCTTTTTATCCTACAGACAAGGTCTTCCTATTCAATTAAATGCCATCTGTTCGACAATACACAACAGCCATATTAATTATTCTTTCTTCAAAAAACAAAAATAACAAAGTACTGAAACATATTCTTCTTTGTCTTTATCCATTATTGAATATTTTATAAAATATTTTAAAATCAACCCATGATACCCATATTTTGATCTCGCATTTTTACATTTTAGTTACATTCTTAATGATTTTTGTTTACGTTTCGGTTATATTCTTTTTTCTTTCGTTTAAATTTTACTTGTTTTCTTTTGTTTACATTATAATAATTTTTCCCTTATGTTTTTGCTATATACTTAACATTTTTTATACTTATTATTTTTTTTCTTTTGTTTAATTTTTACTCTTATTCTTCTTCCTTTATTTATATATTTTACTTACGCCTTTCGCTAACGGTGTGCGTGTATACTTTGTTCTTTAACTTATGTTTTACTTTTTTTATCTCTTTCGTCTTTGTATTCTCTTCAACCTTTTTCTATTTCTTCTATTTGTTTGTATTATTTTATTATAAAAATATTAATATTTATTAAAACGTAATATTTTTGAAATCAATACAGTTATTTATTTTTGTTACTGCATTTTAAAAGACGGATAAAAATACAAAGTAGACTTTTTTTAAAGTACAAAATCAAAAAATATTATCATATATTCTATCGACAATAAACATTTTAATTTATACATTAATTTATTAACTTATTTCTTTTTTTTTAAATTTATTAGTTTTATTATTGATTAAGTTAAATTGATTCCGTATTGCGTAGGAATAGAATGATAACTAACATGTTGGAATTGTTATATTATTTTTTTTTATTTGTCTTCTCTTTATATTTTATGTGTTTTAATTGACAGTTTTTTTGGAGTTGTTCAATTTGCCTACACCCAGCGAGATGATTGGCAAGTATTTGGTGTATGTGTGTATGAGTGTGTGTATTTTATGTATCCAATTATTTCATGTTAAATTCAATACATTGTTGTCGTTACCTTGTTTAAACATTTCCTTATTTTATTTCTGTTAATTTGGATAAATTTTTATTTATTCTAAATTGCTGCTTTAAGTGTTTAATTTGTTAAATCATTGTTTCCGTGTTCTGACTTTTTATCATTGCTAATTCATATTCCTTCTCGTGAATAATTCTGGGTCTTTCTGGTGAATTCTGATATACCTACTGTTGCTTGTTGGTTTCATATTATTTTCTTGTCCTTTTACTGTGATATTTCTAGTGCATTCTGATATACTGTTGCTTTTATACTGCGATATTTCTAATGAATTCTGATATACTGTTGATTGTTGTTTTCATAATATTTTCTTGTCGTGATATACTTCTAATGAATTCTGATATACTGTTGCTTTTTATACTGCGATATTTCTATATGATATTTCTGATATACCTGTTGATTTATTATTTTCATAATATTTTCTTCCTTTTATTCTAGTGATATACTTTGCTATATGAATTCTGAATTCTGATACCTGTTGAATTGTTGTGATTTTCTAGTGCTATATATTTTTTCTGTCCTTTTACTCTGTCATATTTCTAGTGCATTTCTGATTATATATATATTTTGAATTCTGAATATAACTCTTTAATTATTTTTATATTACTGTTCGTGTTCCTGATATACTATTATATTGATTATATATTTTAACAGTATTGTTGTAATAAATATATTTTGACTTATTGTTGTTCTAAAAATTTCTAGTGAATTTTTCACAGTTGTGTTTTTATTATTTTTTTAATGTATCTAATTATATTTATTGCAATAATATATCTTTAATATTATTCTCTTATTAAAAATCATTATTTATATTTCATATTTTAATCTAAATAAATTTATTGTAATTAAATAAATCATTAATATTTAAATGATGTATAATATTTTTTTAAAGTTTTTTAACTATTTATTTTTTTTAATCAGATTATTTTTGCTTTTATTACACTATATATTTTTTTAATTATGTATCTCTATTTACTTTTAATTTATTTAATAAAGTGAAAACGGACTAATTTCCTTTTACTTATCTTTTAAATATTTTTTCATTTATCTCTTTGTATATTTACGACTAATTAATTAAGATTATTACATAATATAACTTCATAAATATATTCTTTGCATTTATTAATATTTGACTATACTAACTCATTAATTACTATGTATATATTTATAATAAACTCAGCTTATTAATATGCGATATTAAATGAATACTAAACGTTTTATTAATTATTTATTAAACTTAAATTGACTAAATATGTTTTATTGGATAGTAGTTTTTTTTTCTTTAGTATTGGTTTTTTAAGGAGAAAATTTATAATAATAATTTGAAATAAACTTAACTTGAAATAAAAAATAACCAAACAAAATGGTCAAAAATACTCAGATCAATTTTTAGTCAATCAATTAAGTCGATCAATTAAGTCAAATCTTGCTTGCAACATAAGCGTAAAGCTAATTACTTTTCCTCATTTATATCATAGGTAGATTGGAAAAGTATTGTGTTTTCAAAAAAAAAGCAAACCTGAATTTTACTTAAAACATACGTTTTGGGTGGTTTTAAAACCTTCTGAATGGTTTTTTTTAAAGTAGTCCGTCTATATGGGTGTGTATGTGATTATTATCTAACTCCCAGCGTGTTTATACTAGAGAGTTAAAATTTTCAAAAAAAGTTCAAAATTCTATCTTTATCATTTGATACTACCGAGTATTGCAAATCATGAATAGTTGACACAATTATTCATTTAGTTAGTATTATTCATTTAATTATTTATAAATGTTAGGTCTCTCATATTCAATTTGTTATAAACTTTAGTTCTTCGTGTTATTAAATTTAGTCTCTCATATTCAGTTAAAACTTTAGTTCTTCGTTTTTTTAAATGTTAGTCTCTCATATATTCAATTTGTTAAAACTTTAGTTCTTCGTGTTTTTAAATGTTAGTCTCTCATATTCAATTTGTTATAACTTTAGTTCTTCGTGTTATTAAATGTTAGTCTCTCATATTCAATTTGTTAAAACTTTAGTTCTTCGTGTTTTTAAATGTTAGTCTCTCATATTCAATTTGTTAAAACTTTAGTTCTTCGTGTTTTTAAATGTTAGTCTCTCATATTCAATTTGTTTAACTTAGTTCTTCGTGTTAATTAAATGTTAGTCTCTCATATTCAATTTAGAATCTAAACAAAGAAATTCATATTTAATTTAAAGAAAATAGACGTATTTAAAAAAAATACTATGTTTCATTAATATTGTGTTTATTCGGTAATTTATGATTATAATTTTATTTTGACTTTTAAAACGGACAGGGAAAAATGTTTAATAATAGACATAGTTATGATCAGTTGACACCCCAATAAAAATCTGTAATCTATTAGTTTAATATGGCCCCTCGAAAACATCATAATTAAGCAATTTTTTCGCTATCTAATTTTAGTAGGCTGTCAACTGATCATAACTGTGACTATTATTGCAGTGTAAAGAAAACTCTGATTTACCATCTTAATTTTTTATAAATACATTACAGAACTTTTAAACAACTTAAAATTGCAGGATTACTTGGAATAAAGTAATCCTAAAAAGTTTTTTGTGTTTTAAAAATTGTTGTATTTTGGCGGTAATTGTTATTTTGTTAAATATCCGCTAGATTGTGTTAGTAATGATGGAAGACGAAGTGTGTTTACTAGAAAGGACGATAGAGAGTGGTAATAGTGCTAAGTTCAGAAGGAGGAGTTCTTTCAGAGCTTCAGTACGTCGAGTACTGGGTGAAAGAAGAGGGGATGAATTTAAAAATACAAACGGACTTACAATCCAACCGTCCGTAGTACCGGGTTTACCTTCGGACCGATTACCAGTTGTAAGTTTGTATACGAGCGAAATGAGACGAATATCTCGCGGTGTTCCTCAGCGACCGACCATGTTATCGCCCGGTTCGCGTCAGAAAGTTGATCGGTTAGTGAAAATGTTAGGACCTGAAGTGCTTACTTCGAGACAAGTTGGTGATATGGTGAAAAAAGGAAAGGAAAATTTTAAAAGAAATTACCGTCAGGTGAGTGTTGCTGATGTTCACCAGCCTCCTGCTAAGAAAAGAAGATCTCTTGATGTACTCAAAGAGCAAAGTAAGATTTATTTTTAATTTAAATCTTCCAAATAGAGTTATTCTATGTGGACTTGAGAACAGAGACCTTTGATCGACATAGAGTAAATCTAGTGGAATAGAGAATACTCTACACCACGTAGAGTTGTTCTATGTTGTAGAGAACAGAAACTCTACTCGACATAGAGTAAATATAGTGGAATAGAGAATACTCTTCATCACGTAGAGTTGTTCTATGTTGAGTAGAGAACAGAAAACTCTACTCGACGTAGAGTAAATCTAGTGGAATAGAGAATACTCTACACCACGTAGAGTTGTTCTATGTCGAGTAGAGAACAGAGAATTCTACTCGACATAGAGTAAATCTAGTAGAATAGAGAATACTCTTCATCACGTAGAGTTGTTCTATGTGGAGTAGAGAACAGAGAACTCTACTCGACATAGAGTAAATCTAGTGGAATAGAGAATACCTTACCACGTAGAGGTCCTATGTTGAGTAGAAAACAGAGAACTCTACTCGACATAGAGTAAATCTAGTGGAATAGAGAATACTCTATACCAGCCCTTCCCAACCCTTGGGTCGCGACCCAGATTGGGTCGCGAACGAAATTTTTTGGGTCGCCAAATTTTTCTATTATTAACATCCAATAAATTACAAAGATTTATGTAAAAACATTAAACAGATATTATTTTTAGAAATTGATAATACTTTAAACATGCGATAACAAAGGAAGCCGCGGCCAAAACATTTCTTAAAAGTCCTTTACCGACAGAGGCACCCGCCTTTATCTAATTCTTGCTAACTTTGATGAATTGTAATACCTATGATAATACTGTGTTTAAAAGTTTCTTATTACTTCTTTTGAAGGTTCGGGTTTTAAAATTATAATGTTTAATTATATGTGAATTTGGTTCTAACATACATCAATAGTTTAATTTCGCGTAAAAGTTTTATAATTATAATTGTTTCACCAGTTTATTTATTTTAGCGATTTCCTTTGGGAATAAAATTTGCTCATGAAATAGGCTTCATGGCGGAAGTCGAACCTCGTACCACGACACAAATTCGTTTCAGAGGTCCCTAATGACGAAAACAGTTTCGCGAGACTTTATATATAAATTTCTAGACACTTTCTTGTAAACACTCTATCTTTTGAACTGATTAATATTTTT